>VZRU01017563.1:1056083-1071810 GCA_013398155.1 Pedionomus torquatus | reverse complement strand
CCTCTCCTCTCCTCTCTCCTCTCCTCTCCCTCTCTTCCCTCTTTTCCCAAATATGCCTTATGTTGCACAGCCTTCTAGGACTTTAGATGCACGTTTCTAAGCTTATTGTGGATAGATGGCACTGTTCTTCACTGGCACAGAAAAATGCTTTATGCTAAGTACTTCTAGAAATAATAACATTTGTTACTTTTTCCTGTTCTTTTATATCTTCGATGCCTTGAACAAATTAACTACCTAAGGTGCTAGACTTTTAGCAGCACTTCAGATTTCACAAAACTACCCACTTGCTCTGTGCCCAAGCTCTCAGGACACTGCAGTGGAGGTACAACAGTAATCTATAGCAGAGAAATGTCAGACCTGACATAATCTCCACCTCAGTAGGTATACACAACTCTGTAAATTAGATGCATGAGTTGTCCAGCTGAGGTCACAGACAGTGGACATTATAACTGGGGGATTTTTTTATATATGATGTGCAAAGAGTGATTTCAATGAGAGTAATTCTTAGTTTGGATTAAGGAGCCAGAAGGAAACAATCAAAGCAAAAGACTAGTGGGAGGGTGTCATGTACAGCTGGCCTGTTCTGAGCTGGAGACAAAATGGCTGGCAGGCTTTCTTGCCAACTTTGACATTAAAAGGAGGCGGGGAAGCCAAGGGATTGCACGCCGGCCTCTAGCTCAGAAAGCTTACACCCCGCAAGCTTGTTGGCTGAGTGACACGGGGCATACTTCACTTCCCTGTACCTCTCTCTTCTTTCCCACCCATTTCTACTTTTGTAGATCATGAACTCATGCGGAGAGAGGCTGTTTTCCTCTTCCTATTCTGCATGGCAGAGCCCTGAGCTCAGTTGGGCCTCTAGGCACCAGGTTAATACATATAATAATAGTGTGGCACAAAAAAACAAAGGCATAACAGTTTCATGATGGAACGCATCTCAGATGAGTTAATATGTGCAAAGCACTTTGAAGTTCTGCAGCATGTAAAAGCTGAGCATTACTTTCATATGGATTTCTTGATCTCAAAGACTCATGAAGCCACTCAAAATATGCCTCTACTCAGTGAAGCGCGGAGTATGAATTCCTGCTACGCACTCCAATCTCCAGATAGAATAGTATGTCCAAGAAATTCCTATTCAAAGATGTCATTCATAAATCCCATGTCATTATAAGCAAATATCCTTACTTTTAGCACCTCTCTATATTAAAAACGAGCATCCCTGGGGAAAAATGCAAATTGGCTTTTCACAATCCTGCTGATTTTGGCATTATCTCTTCTCCATTGCTTTGAGTCACTCTTGCTTTTTGATTCTCCTATGTTAAGTTGCTATGGGAAATACAAAAATTCAAAGAAAAAGTGTTACAACCTGCCAACAGGTTGACATGAATCTTATCCACTCTGGCTCCTGGAGCTGAACTGACTTTCCAAGGTTCACTGAAGCCCAGCTGATCCCCTGCCAGGAATAAAGAGCATTTTGTGACTCCATATCCAGGCTTCTTGGCCAGGTTCTTTCCATGGCTGAAGCTGAGACCCAGCCCAAATGTTCTGAAAGCAGATTCCAGACCCAAACTGCTATTTAGGATCATGCTTGGTTTAGTTGCTCTAACACCTCACCACCTCATTTGGATTATTATTTCCTGTATTTCAAAAGCAGAGAGCACCACAGCTCAGGATTGAGGACCTGTCTCGTGAAGTGCTGTCCAGGCACACCCAGCAGTGGTCCCAGAGCTCATCTTCTGAGTAAAACAAGATGCAGCAACTGAGCAAAACATCCCCTAAACAAAGCAGAAGTGTTACAAGAGAACAAGGTATTAGGCAGGGCACCTTTGTGCCTCATTTTGGTGATTCTGCATCATTTCAACTCTTCTCCACCGTTTTGTGTATATATTAACTCTAGAGATCCACACCAATATGCAGGCTTACCCATGTGTTACCCATCCAGAAGGAGAAAGGCTCTCATTAAACACGCCTGATGGAAACCCACCGTCCCCGCGGGCCCTGTACCCTCTCACGGCCACAGACGTCTCATCCAAAGATGGTGCCACTAGGTGGAGCTGAGCAACAGAATTCCTCCCAGGCCATGTGCACAGCCGCAGCATCAGCTGCATTGCCTAAATTACAGGTTTAAACATGTTTCTTGCTTACTGGGCACTAATGATGTTTCCCTGGCCAGTTGATACAGGGACAAGCTGTGGCGAATTGTCATTAAGAGATTGCAAAACCGTATTCCCTAACCACGCTGATTCACTCTTAGCAGAGGATGATGTCAGTCTGGGAAGATTTGGCAGCTAGAAAGTTTGAGTTTGGGTTTGGGAGACGAAAGGAGGGGCTTCTGCATGTCCCACTTATGGGGACATAAGTTTATGGGGCAGAAAAGCCTCCTTTGTAATAGCTTCTTTTGGTTACCTAGGGAACTGGGGTCTGGCAGCTTTTGGGCCTTAAGTGAAACACATTTGCTCATCAACAGCGTCCTGAGAACCTGGGACACAGGCGGGCAGCGTCTCTGCTTCCCTGTGGTTGCCTCTCCAGCCTTTCAAATGATCCAATGACAGCAAACTGGGCACAAAACTGCCCGTCTTTCTTGGTGAGGGGTATCACCACAGAAAAAGAGAAATACAGGGTGAAGCAGCAGTAAAATAAAAACCCAGTCTTGTTGTCTGGACAGAGCAGAAATTTCAGGAAAACAATCAAAATGCAGACATGTCTGGTAGCAAAATGACTGTCACTCTCATCCTGCATGGGTAGTGGTGACGAGAAGCTGAAAACTCGTGCTGTGGAAACACGCAACCCCGGGATGCCCCACCTGAGAGAAGTGACATTGCCAGATCGTGTTTACACTGAGTGCTGGCAGTGAGCTGTCTCCATCTTTCAGAGGCAGCAGAGTGTAAAGTGCTCAGCTCCCCACAACGGAAGGGATTATCCCACCATAAAAGTGGTTAAAACCATCACATTTATTTTGTAAACCAGTTTACTTGTAAGTGCTTCCATATCTATACAATTACGGTGGCAGGAAACCTGCTTCCAACTTCTTAAAGATATTATAAGCAGAGGAGATAAAAGAATGTGGAAACTGAGGGGGGAAAGGTTAAAATAAAAACTATTAGCAAAACAGGTGATGGCAACATCTAAAAAGCTTTTAAGGATGCAGATTATCAAACTAAGTTTGAATTATAGCTGTTGACAAATACCATGGATGGCAATGAACTGGGAGAAGGATGTAAATGCAACCACAGCTTGTAACATTTAACATTATTTAGTTTATGTGTTGACATGGGAATAGGGATTAGCTAAATCTGTGCTACAGTGGGCCCAATATAAACTTTGGAGAAACTAGCATGGAAACAGAATCAGATCTTAAACTTTACAATGCACTTGTACAAATTACATGTTCACGTGAGAAAAAAATAAATAATAAATCATTGGATGAATCTACAAATACACTGTTTCTGTCCAAGCCAAATATATTATCCAAAATAGGATTATTTTCATATGTACCTAACAAGGTGGATATCTCTACAGAGATATAGTATATAATTTCCCTCTTTATTCCACATGTGTGTCATATTATGGTAACCTCAGTTCTAGATTATTATAAAATGAATGCTTTCTGCATCCCAGCTCATTAAGTGGCAACTGTCTGCAGGCAAACACCATTAAGATGTTTAACGGTACATTATGCAAAGCAGACTGTGGAGTAGTATGTTTCTATAGTGGTAGCCAAGTGGCTAACCTGTTGGAGGACCACTTTTCTCAAGCCAACAATACTAAGATGCTTTTCAGCCAAGGGAGCGTTAAAGCCTGCAGGAAAGGGTGTGGTACGCTCACAAAAGTGTGTCTGTGGCCAAGGTGTTCCCAGGAACGTGGGGTGAGTCACCAATGTCACATTGCTTAGCTGCCTGTGACAGGTGATACCTGGTAGCTGCGTTATTATTAAAGAAAAGTATGAGTGAGCCTTTGCTACATGCAGGCACCAAAATGTGATGTAACCCTCCAGTGCCTTACAGAAAGCTTCAAGGAGCACACGGGACTGAAGCTGTAAGATGAAGATGTAAGAGGGCCTGGGAAAAACTGGACCCTCTGTGCTTGGTGAATAATTTTGAGGAGAGTGATAACTTTCAGGAACCCAGCCATATATTACCTCACTGTAATGAACAGAAATAGCTTTTTAATGATTTCTAATCTAATTTGATAATTTAGTCTTCAGAAAACAAATCAATATCTACTGTAGTTGAAATGTGATGTCAGGAAGCTGGAAAAGAAAATGGGTTTTTTTACTATGCTATTGGGCTTAGGCAAACTTAGGTGGCATCCTTAGCCAAGGGTAATTCAGGCTTTAACTTCAGCTGTGCTACCTGACTTAGCAAATGGAGCCCTGATGAGGTGCTGCCACATTAAAACCCCCTTGGCCATCCTCTAAAACGTGCAGAGACGCTCCCTTTCCCAGGTCCCACATTGCACCGTTGCCTGTGTCACCAAAGAGGCTTGCTTCCAAACCTGCTGAGGCTTGTCAGCCACCCACTATGCTCACACACCAGCCTCTGGCCAGGACTTCCAGCTCTCCTGGGGCACCATCTGAAGAGGGAAAATTTGGTTACCCTTGTGCAAGCCCAGCCCATCAGATCTGTGGCACTGTGGGAGCTGGACATGGGTGGCTTAGAGCCCCATGTACCCCATGCCGGGCAGGTGACTCTGTGTGAGAGCACACCAATTGCTCAGCTAAGCATGCCAAAGCCTGCCCTCAGCACAGACATGGCCCAAGGGGGTTTGCAAGGTTTGCCTTGGCCCTGTAAAAAACATGTTGACCTCATGCTGCTGAGGGTCCTCTTTTATCTCCTGCACTCCTCAGTTTCACTGGGGCTTCCAGCAGCCAGCACATGTAGCCTCGCTGCCCAAAAGCTGTTTGACCTGGGTTCATGGTGCATATGAAGAAGATCCTCCCTTGTCCTCACCAGCATAAGGAGATGGTTGCAGCACAGCACTGACCCAGAGGAAGAGCCATACGAGTGTCCTGTCCAGGGCCTCCTCATCTCCTGTCCCCTCAAGCCTGATGTTATCTCCTGCACATCCACACTGCAGTGGTGACAAGGAGCACTTTCAGTCACTACTGACCCGCCTGTTTTCCAGCACCGCACAGACCCCGTGCCTTTTGACATGAATCTGAGCTGAATATAGCTTCGGACTTCAACTCACAGTAATCCTACCACAAGTTGATACAGCATGGTGCAGCCAAGGAGCTCGGTGCAAGAAATGGAAGAAGAAGGGGGAAGAAAGAGAGAAAAAGGGAATGAGGGCACCTGCACTGGGGACATGGCAGGGAGTGGTTGTCAGATTTCTGACAGCCAGTTTCAGATCACCTTTCATGTAAAAGCCAATCCTGCCTGTGAGCTGCAGCACCTTACTATGACTTTGAATAAAAAAGCAAGCATAAATCAACTTTGCTCTTCAGGGTCTTGCACCCCTGGTGAGTGGTGAAAGAGGAGAGCCAGTGAGTCACAGCATGTGGGGAGAGGTGCAAGGGGAGCTGGTGTCTCTGTTTCCACCCACAGACCCTCACTGACACAGCACAGATGAGTTCAGGGCATGTCCCCTGCCACAGTAAGCTGAATGAAAGGTACCTTTTTTCACTGAAAAACAGTGGTTTGTACTGGGAGCAGCAGGAAGAGAAGGTCCTTCAGCAGGGGGAGGACTCCTCACATCACCAAATCTCTGTCATGTGGCTGTACTTTGCAGCACCTTCCAGTTAGTCACTGAATTAGGCAAACCGCTCTTCCTCACAAAAAGGCAGGCTGGATTTTCCCACTGACTGACGTGCAGGGAGGAGAGACTAATAAATCCCTTGTCCTCCGACAGGTTTACACTGGTCCAAACTTATGCCTGGACTCAGATGGAATCTTTCAAGAGGCCATGCACTGATGGGGATAACCAGGGCACAGTAACCCCTGCCTACACACAGTTCCTTGCCTCCCGGCACAGGCAGCTGCAAAGGGAGATGTAAAAGCAGCCTCTGTCCCCTGGTAGTCCCTCACCAAAACTGTGGGCCCAGCCAGGAACCAGGGTAGCTGTGCTGTTGGTGCCAGGCTGCTGCTGAGCCAGTGCTGTTGGATACCAGAGCTCAGCTGGGAAAAGCACTGTTCCCTGGGGGAAAAGTAAAACCTGGCTAAAAATTTCCAGCACATGAGAAGGGTCACCTGGATGAAATGGCAAAGGGTTGTTTTGGGTCCGGGGCTCAGCTTACACATGACACTGAAGAGAGCTAAACAACCTGGCGACAGAATGACCCCTTACTTTTGGGTCAGCCAGAAACAATGTCTTGTGTCTTGGGTTTTCTCTTTTGCTGCCAAACTCTAAAATCAATTTTTCAGCCAGCTCTAGCAGCAATTTTAACATCTAGCCAGCAAAGATGTGAGGCGAGGTGTCTTTTCTCTGTGTGTATGCCCATTGACATTGTTCACCTTGGGTTCAGCACTCAACACGGTGGTGCTGGGTTTTCCTCCCATCCTCCTCTTCTTCTCTGCTTTGTAATCACCAGGACTGTTTCCTGCACATACAAAGAAGTTGTGTGTCCTCTCAGGACAGACAAGGGATTGTTTTTAAGTCCAGCATGTGACATTTATTGTTTACTATGAAAGCTTCAGCTTTGAGTGGGGATCAATGCAGTTACTCTAAGTGTTGGAGAAAGTGTTCAGTTATCACAAATCTTCCTGTCAGTTGCTCATGTTTGTCTGCTGTGCACTCAGGTTCCAGGCCACAAGCTGCAGCAAAGCCTCCAGAGCCAGGCTGCAAAGGGAGACATGAAAGACACACACACACACACGCCCAATTATGCCAAGCTGCTGAAATTAAAGCTAGTTAGAGTGGTGTGAAATGCCCTGCAGGCAGCAGGATGGTGTCTTTCTCCTAGGACCCTTTCGCTGGGTAGTGATGAAAGCACAACAGCCTCTTGCTGTCCTGCCTTCACATCCGAAAGCCGTATTTGCTTTGCCAAAACAAAGCTGGTGCCTCTCGACCAACAGCAGAACTGCTCGTGCCTAAAAGTGGCCCGCCTTGCCTCTCCTGAGGTGTCTGTTGTGGCCACATCCAAAGACCCCAAATCAAGATGGGAGCAGGGCTGTGGAGCGATACGCTGGTGCAGGAAGTCCCACACCCTGCCACAAACAATATCCACCCTGATGTGGAACAGGCCAGGGGAGCCAACAACCACTTGCAAGGAAGGTCATGGCTAATGGGAATCTGATCAGCCTGGAAAGCATGTTCTGGGAACAATATGATCCTTCAAAATCACTCATAAAGGAAACCAAACAAACCCTTGTGCAAATAGAGCCAGTTCTCTTTGAAAGCTATTCCATCCATCTCTTGATGTCCCACATGGGCTGATGCAGACTCTCGTTGCCTTTGTGGCCCTGCTCCATGTGGCCAGGGTGACACAGACCCCCCCGAGTGTCAGGGAGGGATGGGGGAAGCGAGGCAGCAGCACCACAGGGCTCCCCCATCCCCTGCCACACAACATGTGCCATGTCCACTAGTACCTCCTGGAGGTCTCTGGGTAGAGCCACAGCCCCTTACACCCTCTGTAAGTCTGTCCCTGTCAAAAATAGGGTGGAGGTGGCCCAGCCCCGCACAGCTGCAAGGCAGTTACAATGGGAACACAAATTAAAGCCACCCATTTATGTAAACTACCTCAAAGTACTGAATGCAAAAGCAGATGCTTAGAATTGCAATACCAGTTTCAGGCAGGATCCACCGGAGCACAAGATGAATTATATACATATAGGATTTCAAAGGGGATCGTTAGGACAGGCTGAGTTCTGCCCATGTCTTAATGACCTGAATAGATTAGCCTCTCCCTTCCAGCCACCTTGTACTATCTGGCTGGGGATGGAAACTGCAGAGATTTTCACTTCAGGCCTTAAAGCGCAGCTTCAGCTTCAGGGAGAGGGCAGGGGGGTGATGATGTGCTGCTGCATCCCAAGGAGCTGCTATCACCTGCCAGGGGTGGCTTGTTTGCAGAGACAAACCTCAGGGCCACCCTCAAAGCAGAAAACAGGCATAGGGGAAGGAGAGGGAGCCTAGCTGAGTGCGCTTGGAGCGAGGAATAAAGGACAAAGAGGAAGAGAATGCCTGAAGTGAGTATTTCTCTGGTGGTTCCCAAGCATCACTAGAGAAAAAAAGAGCATAAACAGCAGAAGCAATGGAGGGAGAAGTATGATATTAACTGGATGGACAGTTTAAACCAAAAAAACCCCAAGAGATGAATGAAGGGCAAAGGAGATGCCCTTGCACCTTGCAGATCCTTCCAGTAGTTCCTTACAACAACTTCTCTTGGTCCTGTGAAATAAGTGCCTACTGTCCCATCATGAAAAGGCTGCACGTGGCCTTCCCCAAGCCTGCACAGGGTTTCCCTGCGAGGTGCGCACAGCCCAGCCCTGCACAGAGAAGCTGTGCACTTCCAGAGCACTGGCAAATAATCCCATGCTTGGACACCTTGGGACAAGTACATTCTTCCTGGGTGAATACAGATTTTTTACAAGTGATCAAGACAGGATAAGTACCATGAGTAAAAGACCAGATTATACAGCAGGGCTCATGAATTTCCATGGAAGCCCAAGAATGCTGTGTCACAGGCAAGCACTGCTGTCACCTCTGTTATTTTCCAAGACCAATTTCCAAAGGTAATTTTTGGTTTGCAATAAACAGCCTTGGAGTCACTCTGGATTTTTCTCTATAGACCACATCCATTGACTATCCCCTTATCAGGACAGTCAGCATCCTTATGATCCCAAGCCTATAGCCCCTGAGGGATACCCACTGCAGCCACAGTGAACACCCCATCAAATTTTCCCTGTCCTACATGTGGCACAGTGGATCTGGATGGCCACATTCTAAAGCCCCACCCAAAACCGTGATTCTTTGTAAAGCACCAGGAGACCTTTGGATAGAGGAGACGTAGGGCCAACATTAGTATCGCTTTAACCTCAGACAGCTGAAGAGGAGACCTGACACAATCCACGTGCTACGTCTCTCTTTGCCAGGCAAAAAATACTGCCATTTTGGTTCCCATGCCATTTATTTTATACTCTTTTATCCTAAAGCTCGGGCTGTGTTCTCTAATATGATAAACAAATCACAGGTCTTGTTTTACATATCTCCATGCATGAAATCTCTTTCCGGAACTTTGTCTTTATGCTTGTCTAAAAAGTGCCTAGCAAACCGCTGCATTAAACAAAAATGAAGTCAGACTTGGGGCTCCCATACCCAGAGCCCTGGGGTTTTACAGAGCCTTCTTTGTGCAGCTTCTATTTCTGTCTGATTAAGCTATCTAATTCTCAAAGATTAAGCTATCTAAACTGACTGAGTACTGAAGCATTTAAATGTAAACGTACTAAGCTTTAATCAGAGCCTGCAGACTACCCCCCTCCCTTCCCATCTGTATATGCGTGGGGGCTGTTTCCTCACAGTTCTTTGACGTTACACCTGCATCTAGTGGTACTTTCGCATCCCACAATTAAATAGAGCACACTAGGGTGAAGGACAAGGTGTCCAGGTGTCTGGATGCAAGGCTGAGGGTGCAACTAGAGCAGCTAACATGATCCTGGCTCCCCTCTCTGTCCTGCTGCCCCAACAGCTCCACATGCCCCATGTCAGCACCCACACCGTTGGCTTTCCCAGTGGCTTGGCTTGCCATTGGCTGGGCAGCACCACTGCAACCATGAAGTCAGTGACTGGGCAGAAGGCAAAAACACGGCTCCCCCCAGATAGGACCAATTTATGCTCCCACAGTAACACATCTCAGAGAAAAGAGAGCTCCCAAGTTCTCCTCCCTCCCAGTACCTCACCATGATATTTAGAAGTCCCTTGGTTTTTCACGTTTGCAAAAAATCCTTACAGGGAACTATTTCCAGTCCAGCACAGTTAGCCCAGGGAGAAGACATACTGTAGATGTTCTGCCCTGGCCCATAGAGATTATGGGGATAAAAGCAGGGCGAACATGGTGAGACCCTGCGAGACCCAGCGCTCACCAGCCCAGGGACTTCCCGAGCCATAGGCTGCATCTGCAGCAGCAGCTCTAACAGGCCTCCACAGACAGCTGTCCCATTAATTTCCCTAATTGCTTTTTGAACCAATGTATAGTTTTGGCACCTGAAGCATCCCATGGCAATAAGTTCCACCAATTAATTATGGTTGTGTGAAGAAGTGACTTGCTCCTCGGTGCCTTAAAAAATATCTGCCTGATGATTTCATTTAACATGCCTCAACTCTTGTCTTCCCAGCAACTGCTGCCATTCTTCCTGCTATTTGTCACATTGTAGACTTCTGCCATGGCCCAGGCTTCTAGACTGAAGTTGATTTGGTCTCATCTCATCAGGTAGCACTGCACATTTCTGATCTTTCCCATCACACGTCCGTCTGCCCCCTCCTGTTCAAGCACAGCCTGACGTTCAGGAGCACCGCACACCCACAATCCCGAAGCTGTTCACTAGGAACTGAAGGCTTTGGGTACTGCGTCCTTTCAAAAAATCAAATTTGCTGCCCTGGGTTGGGCACCAACCTGACTGCGCCCACCTCTGCAGATGTCCTGGAGGCGTTTGGTGTTAACCCTGCCTTGGGTGGAGGGGTGGTAGCACCTCACCTGACTCCCAGGGCTTCTGCAGGTATCGGCTCCGAAGTGCCAGCCGTGGCTAGTTCTGGCACTCGTTCATGGGAGCCGCTGTCACTAAGCCCACAAACAATAGGTGACTGCCACAATATTTGCATTTGAGATCCATGGGGACAATAGAAGTAATATGTTCATTGAGCAATTGTAAGCATTACCTCAATGTAACAATTATAGGTGCCTGCAATAGAAATATTGCAGATAGGAAGAGAAATGACCTCAGACAGGATCAAATACGCAAAGCTAACTGTGGCTGTGGACTTCTCCCACAAGATAAACAAGTGGCTCAGCGCTGGAGAGGAATAGCAGGAAGGGGGAATCCCGGAGAGCTATGCCCGTGCCAGGTTTTTTTTGCAGGGCTTTAGCAGGAACCGTGTGTGGGAGTCTGGGGATGGCCTCTCCTGCCTGCCTGCCCGCAGCAGCCCTGCCCACGGCGTGATGCCCCGGACCCCCGCTTCCCCAGAGCCCCTCACCCACGGGGGGCGGCAGGCTTGTGCCCACTCTGTGCCAGCAGTTGCTTTGAAACAGAGAAAGGCAGAAAACATAGGCACGGATTTTGAAAGGAGATGGGGAATATTTATAAGGGCTGGGCGGGTAACGTGACTTTCTCTTACCCCTGAGACGCAAAGGTGATTCCAACTTTCCACTCCCTCTGAGGCAGGCACATGGAGGAAAAGACAGAATGTGGGGCAGAGAAGCAGCCGTGATTCAAAGCTCGATGTCCACCTCCCTGTATCCCTCGGCTCTGGGATAGCAACCCACCAGCCACTTCTCCCGGCACCACGCAGCCCAGGGTGGGGGGCTGCAGCCTGCCAACCGGGGGATTATCTTTGCCATCTCTGACTCTTTTCTAGCTCAGTGTATAATCTGTCTTTTTAAGTGCTCTGTTTTTGTTAAACAACGTTGCCATTCCCTTGAAAACACAGCTCTGTTTATTGAAAACAAGCAAGGGTTGGTATCGCGCCACACCAAATGGCAGCCGCCTTGCTGCTGGGTGGCGCTTGACAGCGCCGGGCTGGGGTGACAACTCCTTTTTCCAGTAGGTGAAAACAGGCGAGTGCCAGCAAGGATGTGCCCATACTAAGCCACCACTTATCTGTTGGGGCAGAGATTTTTCCTCTTGTTGCCAACACGGATTACAGCCTGAATCTTCCTTTTCTTTAGCAAAAGGCATTTACAGACGTTTCCACTGGTCCTTCTCTAAGGTTATTCTGCAAAAGATGAGCAAAGTAGTGAAATTTTTGGCTTAGCAGGAGCGAGACAGCTCTTCTTTTAAACAGAGGATTTTGATCATGCCCTGTTATTTCATCTCTTTAGAATATTCACTAGACAAAGTAATTTTCCTGTCTCTGAGCAGTGCTAAGCTGTCAGACTCCTATTCTCTGAGCAAAAGTAGCGCAGCATCTTCTCCCCACACAAGTGCTTTTTTTGGAAAATAAGAAAGAAAAGGAAAAAGAAAAAACACCCCCACCCCCACCCCCACTGGTCACTTAGAGGCATATGGTTTGCCACAGATAGCAAGAAGAAGAGAACAGCGGCTGGTTTCGTAAAACCCCAGCACCCAGGAATCGCTCCTTGCTGGACTGTCACCCCAAGAGAGCTGGCCCCACCTGGCAGCACAACATCAGGAGGCTCATTTAGCAGCTACAATAACCCACCCTGCAAATATCCTTCCATTTAAACAGCCGTGGGGCTGAAATTCAGCTTCAAGCAGGATGGGGAAGGGGGATGAAGGATGGGGGGAGGGCAAAAAGAGATTACCCAGAACCCTCCCTTGCAACCAGCGAAGACACTGCCCGTGTTGTTTCTTTAATTGGGGAAACAATGTGCTCTTTCAGGGGCTGCAGGTGGCTCGGGGCACTGCAAAAAAGGGACATTATGACTTCCCATGATAGTGTGGTTGAAAGGTTTGGAGCCCTACGTACAAAAAAGCCTTTGCTGAGGGTATTGCTGCTGCATCAAGTGTCAATGAAAGCTGCGTATCTGCTGTTATGAATCCGATCGCCGCAGAAAATGAATGGGAAGCATTAAGAGTAGCAAAATAGTATTTCAAGCTGCAATGAACAGCATCAGTGAATAGCAGGCCTGGGTCTGTGAAATAATAGCTCTGTTTGACAGAAATATGGAAGAGCCTTGAGCAGCCTGCAGGAGCAGATGAGCAAAAGGAGTGACCAACACTGCTGGCGCTTCTGAGGGCCGATGGAAAGCCAGCGTGGAGCAAGGCAGTCTGGCTGGGCATAGGGTTTGCAATCGCCGTCTGAACCAGTTTATGGGGCCTTTAACTGCATCCCGTTCCCCTGTCTTAGGAAATAAGCTTCACTGAAGAAGAAAAGCAACCTGTATGTGCACTATAGCTCGGTTTAGCTTGCCCCCAAATGTCATGGCCAACCCTTCAGAAACCAAACTGGCATGAAAACCATGTAAGATATTAACAGCAGTTTTACAGGCAGGAAAAGTAAGGTTGTGTAGTAAAGCCAGAAACAGAACATGGATATCCCAACTTCCCATCTGAAATCCTGACCCCACTGCTCCACCAGCCCCCCCGTTCCTCTGATTTCTGGGATGCTGCAGTGATGAGAGCTGTGAAATCCAAAAGCAAGCCCTGCTCACACCGCAGCAGCACAGCCTGGCCTCGGGTTGTTACCGTGGGTGCTGGGGACCACTAGCGACCGAACACCTGCCTGCCCGAGCAGCAGCACAGCTTGCCCCCTTGCCTGGGGTTAGTGGACTCTGCGTGATTTTTTTCCAAAGTGTGTGGTCAGACGCTGCCCGCGTGTGCCACCAACCAGAGGGAGGACAGAAAGGCCACAGGCTTGGCAGAAGTTAGGCTGGGGGTTGAGTTCTTGGCCTGAGGGTTGCTAGTCCCCAAGCTGCTGGGGGGTGCTGCAGGGCTGGGCCAACCCCAGGACGTCCCCCCAGTTCTGTGTCACTTTGGGCTGTACACCGGGCTCTTGCCCAGAGATTTCTTTGCCTGGCCTCTCAATGGCAGATGCTGTCTTCAAGGGGTGGTGACACAGGAATAGCGAGGCAGCTGATAAGGTTTGATGGCTCTTGGCCTCGGGGAAATCCTTCTGACTATTGCCCAGGGCAAAGAAGTCTCAGAGGCCTGAATTCCCAGAGGAGGCATCCATGTCCCAGATCAAAGTCTGCTCCCCAGCTGTCACCACAGCGGCATCACCTCCAGCCATAACAGGAGGTTATAAAAACAAGGTCTTTCCCTGACACATCCCAGGCTGCACAAAGAAACTGCTTCAAAGGAGGGAAGGGGAGAGAGACCTTAAGACCTGTAAGTGCCCTATGGACTGTGGGAGATGGGGCAGGGGAGCACAGGTAGCTTGGCTCTGCCTGTTTCTCACATTACTTCCTGTAGGCAAGGGTTTGTCCGTTTGCTTCCACTCTTAGTCTCACACGAGAGGACTTAAATCCAGACTGCAATGAAGCTCTTGAGTTATTAAAAGTTCTGGGGTATAGTCCTGGGTTTTTAAACCAACAGGGGCATGGGGTCCTGCCACTGGCAATGCTATTTTTCTCAGGTGAAGGCTTTCCAAAAAGCCTTGCTGCTGCTGGACCCTGATAAAGAGCCTGGCTATGGATGGGCACAGGCTCTGTCACCCCACTCATTCAGAACAGTCACCATGTGCTCTCATGACAGCTGAGCTGCCAGTGCTCCTGCACAGAGCCTGCCAAACTGGTGTCAGGAGCAGCTGGCAGCCCCGCGGAAAGCTCGCCTGGCACAGCAGAGGCCAAAGAGTTGAGCTGCGTTAGTTGATGTTGCTTTGATAATTTATATCACATTTTATAGCTCTTGACGTTACAACTCCTTCAAGGTACTTCAGCATGAAAGATGGCAAGGTCCTTGCCTCGGAGAGCTTAGAGTCTAGTACAGACAGGTAAACATAACAAGTAGAAACATTAAACCTTAGGTAGGGAGTGGGGACAGGTTGAGGGAGTATGCACAGAAATTATCTTTGGCACATCAAAGAGCTGGAGTAAGTCCATCAGAGGGAACTTTAGGCTATTTATGTATTTCAGGTAGCAAGATAAAATCATGAATAATGAGTTCCTGCAACCTCTTTGCAGAACCAGCGCTGAGGCAATGCTACAGAGGCACTTGCCTGCTAACGTGTGTCCTTCAGATGGGGAATGCCGAATCCCCCTCCAGACTTACATCATTGTCTTTTAACCAGTAATGAGATAAGAAAGAACAAGCAGCACAAGTGCACCAGCATCCTTCCAGGTTTTGGTCCCTGACCGTGGCTATTGATACTGATCACAATATTTATATGCCCAGCACCATCCTCAGCATCTCTTTCTTCTCCTTTCTTTCACCACAGACTGCTTTTTCTGAACTCCCAAGCTATTTGCCCCCCCAAAAGCTTATTTTGAAGTCAAAGTCCCAGTCTTTAACCCTACACACCCTTGCTATACAAAATCCATGCTGTCTTCACATCTCTGAGCAAAGAAATTTGCACACCAAAGAGAGGAACAACTAGCCCCAGCTTTAACAGAGCTTGCTGTTGGCTCCTGGGAAGTACAGCACAGGGGCCATCCTACCAGTGCCTCCCTGTGCAACTCCTCTGGATGGGCGCAAAGGACTCAGACCCAGCCTGTACAGGCTCTCAAAGGTGCAAAACTCAGGGTTTCATTAGGGAAGCAGAAATGCAGATAACCTGCTTATGCTATGCTGTCGGGCAGTGGGATGCTCAGGATCACAAACACTGGAGACAGCTCAGGTGCCCAAACTGTCTCTGGGTTATTCTTCTCATTTGTGAGGGCTCCCTCCTGGCTGCAAGCTGAGCAGACTGACGCAGGACATGAACTCTTTCCAGTGCAATGCAAAACCATATCGTCCAAAAAAAGACAAATGTATGTGGCAGCACTGTTAGCTGTTTCACTGCCAAACAGACCACGTCAAGCTGGTTGAGCAAATCACAAAGGCATCCTCTGTCTACAGAGACTGGAGACCCTTTATGCCAGGGCTGGTAGAGTTACTGCCAGCCAAAGCCCCTGCAGCGGTGGCATGAAGCAGAACTGTTAGGGGAAAAAAGCAGCTCCTGCTGCTCCCCTTCCCCCCCCACC
>VZRU01017563.1:1008727-1055687 GCA_013398155.1 Pedionomus torquatus | reverse complement strand
CCCCCGCCCCAGCCCCAGCCCCAGCACTGGTGCAAAGAACTGGGTGAAAAAAGTGATCCAGCTGAAAAACAACCTGGTGGAAAGCATTTCCTAGCCAAATAAATTCTGCTGTCCAGTTCATCCTAGAGCACCTGTGGGCTCTATCATGTTAAAAGCTGGTCAGATGTCAGGCTCCATCCTTCATCATCCCTTGGGAAACTGAGTTATGACTCTTCTACTTGGTGGCAAATAACTGCCAGAAATTGCTGTTGTTTTGTTGTTTTTTTCACTTGCTGTTTCAGCCCCAGTTTGCTGGTCACCATCTCTCTTGTGGTTGCTGGCAGACCAAGGAGCTTGGCAGCAGCACTATATTTTCCACTGGAGAAGGCGCTCCCTGCGGCCTGTCCTCAGAACACATGGAGAAATCTCAGCAAAACCAGGCAACCCAACGGCAACAGCAGCCACGATACGGCTCAGGTGGCGAAGGGGCTGGCAGGCCATTTCCCCTTCACACAGCTAGGGGTGCGCACAGGGCTAGAGAGGGGCTGTCTTTGCCTTAGCTGCCTGGTAAACTGTCAAATTTCTTTTTCCCTCCTTTTTCCACTTGTGTTCACCCTGGCCAGCTCTGCTGGAGACCTGCCCTCCCGAACCAGCCAGGGGGGACCTCCCTGTTCTTGCTCTCCTCACGCCTTTCCCCACTGCCGTACCACGCACTGGTTGCGCAAGCCGGGATACACCTCCCTCCCCATCCCTTCCCCTCACCTACAGCAAACACCCCCATGTTTCCCTTCTGTTTTGACGACTCTATCAAACTGCTGTGGAAAGGCAGAGGCAGATCTCCAACACCTCCTTCTCCTTGGGCTGGTGGGTAAACAGAGAAACAGCGTCAGGGAGGAGGCACGGTCTCCTTCAACCCCTGCGAGTAACCGCTTACATCTACAGAGGGCATACAGATTTCAAGAAAACACAGTGCTCCACAGTATATGGCATGAGGAGTTACAAAAGGCTTTTACATCTCCAGACATCCCCTCTTTCCCACCGATTGCCACTGCTTGGACACTGTAAATCCATGGAATACTGTAGACTGCACATCTCTGAGGATGGGGTCATCTGCTTTCCCTACTGGGCACGGAGCCCAGCGCTTTGCGCACAGCAATCCACATCCCTTCCGGGCTCCCCCACTATAAAATCCAAATTAAAAAAAAAAAAAAAGAAAGCACCATATAAGTGAGTGGAGTTACCAGTCACTTAAAGGCAAAGTAAACAATCAGAGAAAAAAAAAAGAAGGTTTGTAAGTGGGTTGGCTTAATTCATGCCAAGAGTAAAGGATGTTTGTTGCACAAATAGAGTAGGAGCAAGACTTTCCTGCCTGACTGGTGGAGAGGTCTGTAAATCAAGGCTGGAACTCCTTGCCATGTATATGAATCAATTAAAGCACTTGATGAATCATTTATTTTCAACATAGGCAATCAGCAACAATGGTTTGATGTTCAATTGATTTCTCATTTGTCTCGCTCCCCTGAGTAATGACAAACAGCTCACCGCTTACACGGTGCGTGCCTCAACCCGACCACTCCTGGAACAGCTTCTTCTGCAAGGAATCACACTGGGCACCTGCTCCTGCCTGCTGACATTTCACACCTCTTGGTCACTACCCACCAATGCCTTTGGCTCTGCTTGTCTCACTTATCTCACGCCCCGTGCTCTTCCCCCCCGGGCTCCTCCCTCTTTCTTTCTTTAAAATAAATAAATAAATAAATAGCAAAGCTTCATTTTCAACACACGGCAGTAAAGCCAGATTTCTCACTGGAAGGTACCGGCATCCTACTTCTCAAAAGCGCAGAATGTCAAAAGTTGCCAGAGAAGCAGCACCGCTCTGTGTGCAGCAGATAATATAAAACACTCTAAAAAAAGGAGGGAGTCTTTAGAACATTTTCTATTAGATACCATATCCATACAGCACATTTCCTTCATCCTAAGTGCCTTGTAAGTGCTTTGTGTAGACTTCTAATTCACATTTTGGATGCTCTGTTTCAGGCTCATTCCTTAAACTCAGGTGCATACCAAAAGGCAGCTCTCAGTTCAGATGCTGGACTATGCTGGTCACAGCAATGAAGACATCACGCCAACAATGAAGACTCCTGTAGTCACACAGTTAATTTTAGGGCGTGAAATTCACACAGCCCCAGATATCTGTCCTGAAACAAGAAGGCTTGGCTGTGGCTGTTGGCTGTTCCTAGCGGATACAAGGCACCCCTGGGATCAGGCCAAAATGAACATTAACATAATCCTATTATGACAAATAAACTGATAAAAGACAGGGGAGAGAAAAAAAAATATATATTGGGGCACGCTGAGCTTTCCCATTCATGAAAACAAGGTGCCTGCACCCAGCTCGCACTGATTCGGGGACACAGAGGCTGAGTTTCCAGGGGGAGTCCCACGCCCCCACCATGTTCCCCTCTAAGGAAAGTGGAGGCAGGAGCTATGCTGTGTCCTACGCCTGGTGGGAGAGCAACCCCAGCTTGGTCACTGCCAGCACACCAATGCCCAGTGGCACTAGTAGCCAGCACAGTGGCTACGGGTGAAATTCTGGTGTTGGTGAAGGATTAAGAGCAGTATTATCGTGGTATCAGGAGTACACGAGCTGTGCTTCACCTCCGGCTGCCTATGGTCCCCCCAGGAGCGTCCCCCCAGGAGCATCCCCTCCCCACAGCATCCCCTCCGTGGCATAAGGCCCCTAGGGCTCCTTTTCCCTGCCCTGGCAAGCTGGGCAACCAACCAAGAGATCTCCTTGCTTCTTTGTCCTGCCCCATCCTTATGTAGCTCTGCAAAAATCTTTTTTGGCCATATTTGTGCATAAAGCAGGTCTGAGAGCACTGCGGGATAACAAACAACTTGTTTCCTCTGTGCTCAGAACATTTCCAGACGCTTTTGCTTTTCAGCCACTTCACCAGACCCCTCTTCCATTTATAACCGTGACTCAAAGACTTTAGCTCCTTTACCCACCTCCTCATCTCTAAAGCGTTCAAGAGAGCAAGGGCCACCTCGGGGAACCAGCTGCAGGTGCTGCACTTCCAGCTCCCATAGGAGCGAGAGCTGGAGAGAGCGACCGCCCCGTGCCCCTTCCCAGGCACACACTCTCTGACTTTAAGAAAAAAGAGAGTTAGGAAAACATCAGTGTTTTCAAGATTTCCCAACCCACCGCACTGAGAGCTGCTGAGGCACTTCCCTAAGCACAAGCCTTGTGTCCTTCGCTGCATTTGGGCAGCGCCGCGTGCGCTGCGGTTTGTGACTCAAAAGAACGAGCGCAGCAACTGAGGAAAGTCCTTTCAAAAGGCTCCAGATTCACCTGCAAGGAGCGAGTGCGTTCAGAGCTCACCGAGCCTGAATTCGGCATTAGCTGCCTGATGCCACCGTGGTTGCAGCGCAGTTCCTTAAACCCCTGCAAGCTGGAACAGAGCTGGTGTTCACAGAGGCCGTGCAAAAGTGCCCTCGGTGCTCCAGCGCTGGCTCGGGCCGTGCCCAGATGCACGTTTGCACTGGTGAAGCAGCTGTTCTGGAAAAGGCAAAGAGCCTTCTATCTGATAGTTTCCATCTTATCTGTAAAATTGTTAGAGAGCTTCCTGGGTCACAGAGGGCATCCCGCAGGTGCAGAGGGATCCTTTCCCCCAGTTTAGCAGCCCATGCCTTTTACCAGGGAAGAAATCGGGCTGCCCTGAAAAGGACAAGCATTAGTATCAGACTGGGAAGCTGAACAGAAGGAGGAAAACACACCAGGCCAATTTTCACAAGTACTTCAAATGTCAGGCTTGATACCCATGGATTAACATGCTACTGAGAACCACCACACTCATCTTCAGTTGATACTTTCACGAAGCTTTTCCACGACACATGCCAACGTCAAGCCTGAGGAAGGGAAAATTAACAGATGTGAGCGGAGGTGGGCTTGGTGGTTCTGTCTGATGGTCTATGGTGAGGAACTGCCATCTGGGGTGGTTTCTTCAGTCCTGTCAGCGCTGAGCCCGACAGTTTAATTAACTAGCCTGTGCTGTTAAACGTGGCTAGCCAGCAGCATACTCCTAACGGAGTCAAGGAATGGAAAGCAGCTGACAGAATATTTTTTGGGGAGTTGTCAGCACTATCCAATTAGCAGTAACGTGTGGGGATGCCTTGCCCCGGAAGAGGCATGACGGCCATCATGCTCACAGCTCAAGTAGCAAGCACTTGTGGGAACCGGTCCCCGCTGACAGCTTCTTACCACAGCCCACTGGCTTCCCACAGCCTGGGCACACGCTTCAGAGCCAGCAGATTTGGCACTTTGAAACCCCAGGGATGAAGTTTCCTCCTCCTCCTCCTCCTGAGGTCTGAGCTCCAGCTGCCAGCAACACAGGCACAGAGCAGCTTTGAGCTGCTTCACGGTCACAGATGCAATCGGCAGCTTCATCAAATCCACCCCACCAGCCTTTCTTGACAAAGCACGATTTTTAATTTCTGTAAAATTCTCAGCCTTTTGCAATTTCAAGACAACAAACGCAAACCTAATGATTTTCTGCACTGGTCTTGATTTTACAAAACCACATATTTTAAATAAATAACTAGCATTTTTCATTTCATTTCAAGATTTGTCTTAGGAGGAGAAGTACGGGGTTAATATTTTTTCTATTTCAAATCAGAAAAGACTATTTGATGCCTGCTCAGAAATCAACAGCATCCCTAAAATAATGACGTATGCAATGGAAAGGAAAAACTGCCGTGAATTAATTTTTTAGAGGAGGCAAAAGCGTTTGATTTTAGCCGGAGTTAAACTGGAGTAAATCCTTCACAGCTGGGCTGGGCGAGTGAGTTTGAACCAGTATGGCAGTAACTCAGCTCCATGGGCAGGACCTGGTATGCAAAGATTACATCATCAGACTTCATGTCGTGATCACTCAGGATAGGCAACGCCACTTAGAGAACCATGAAAATAAACTAAAACAGGCGATGCAAAAGAGAAACACTAAAAAACCGAAGTCCTTTGTGGACCCTATGCCATATCATTCTTCCTTGCCTTGACAGGTTTTGGTACAAAAGCCACGTTGAACTCTTTGTATGTACATCGCTGTCTCTTCCTTCCTCCTCTGTGAGAAGAAGGATCTTTGCCCTGTTTGGTCCCGTAACACTGAATCACATTCCCACTTAGGTCATCTGCAAACTCCTTACTGGGATGCCATTATCTCCGGCTCCAAGAGCAGAGCTTCACGTGACTTTGTCCTTATTCCCCTCAGCCGGCAATGAGATCATCTTTGTGGTGGCCCAGGAATTACTGCAAGTCCTCTCAGGCTGCAGTGATTCACGGGGAAGCTGCCGGAGTTGGCTTTGGTTGGTGAATAGCGCCCGTGACTCACCGCCGCCCTGGATAAACACCCGTGCCACAGCGAGCTGGCGGGGCACCGGCGCCGGCTGAGCCGTGGCTGCTGGAAGAGGGCTGGTCCCAAACAGCAGAGTCCTTCCTCCCTCCGCCCTGCTCCAGCTCCAAAGAATACAACTCCTTCGGTTGCCATAGCACGGGGCTCCGCAATAACATCAATAAAGAAAAATGACCTGGGACGAGGCCACCTGTTTTATAGTCCCCTCCAGGCGCTGCAGCAAAGGTGTTGTGCTCGGCTGAGAGACGTTTCGCTTCCGTGGCACAGCAAACAGGAGTGATTGTAGGCTCAAAAAAAGAAAGAGATTGGGAAAAAAGGAAAAGAAATCAAAAAGGAGTTCTCTCTTTCTAAAAGGCAACCTTAAATTAGAAAAAAAACAGTCAACCCAGTCAAAAAATGGTCAATTGAGAAGCAGATGGCATCGCCGCCAACTAATCTGCAGAATCGTTCCAGGCTCCTCATCAGCCCAAGTGCAAGTGAAGGAGGGAAGGAAGCCTAGGAGAAGAGGGGACAGAGTCAGAGCTCCCTTTTTAAAGGATATCAGCAAATGAATCATCAGATGTTATCATTGTCTCCTTAATTGCAGAACGCTCAACACAGTCCCAAGGGAGGAGGAAGAGAAGAAAAAATGCATATTCCTAGCTTAAGGGACAGCAGGACAAGACCATAGAGCTGCAAGCCAGCTCCATAAGACAAGAAAGGGGTGAGTGGACAGAGTTTATTGGCGTCCACGTTGTCCCCATCAGGGAGAAGGGAACAACAAGTACAACAGGTCTGACAAAAGACAGCCCTGGTAATTTCCAGCAGCATTCAGGCTCTGTAACTGGCCAGATAGTGGATGTTAAATATTTAAACACAACCATCACGTAATTCTGAAACAAGTCCCTTTTGTTAGTCACATCTTTGATGTGACAGACCCTAAACTTGGGTTACCAAGAGTGGTTTTGGGAAACCACTGCAGCAAACACATTCTGACCTTCCAGATCTTCCACAATGAGTCAAAATAAACTCAGCTGAGCAGGTTTCTAAATAGCTCCTGTGGGTTTCTCCTGAGGCCAGTGGGCAGGTGGCAACTCACTGTCCAGAGCTGCTCCCCCAGAGCAGCCTCCAGCCACATACAACCATGGAGGGACTGGCCAGAGGCCAAGATCCAGTACCTGCAAGCAGGAAAACTGCCCCCAGTGACAAATGCCACCAGGACCCGCTGAGAATAAGGTCCCCCGACTCAGCCTGTGGTAGGACCACACTGGGACACCCTCTCTCACATGTTTCCACACCCTTGCGCTGCCCCGGGAGCGCAGGCTGGCCCCAGAACTGCTGCGGGTCTTCACCGGGAGAAATCACAGCTCCTTTTCTGCAAAGATTTAATCCGAGAAGCAGAAATCCGATAATAAGAGCTTGCCAGTTTGGCACACAAGCATTGTAACAGATCCAGTTACCAGCAATTAGACACTCCACCCCGATTAATTTGTGCTAGAAACACTATGACAGTTTTCAACAGAGAGCCTGATTATCTGTTCAAACTGTTTACCAAAGGTTGGGGTGACATCTCTGTCATTTAAAATGTTGTATATTAAGGCTGGACATTTTATTCAGAGCTATTTACTGTAGATTAAATGAGATGTATTCAGAGAAGTATTTTCATTAAACAAGAGGTTAGTCTCAATCGTACAATGGACCTCTGTGATTAGTCACAGCCTCACTTTGCCAATTCATGCTGAATTTTCAAGCTACATATTCTTGCAAATCTCTGCTTCATATTCTAATACTGTCAGTTGCTTCTACAATTACAAAACGTCTCCTGCTGTATTTCCACGTCTTTCTCCCACAAGTTGCTTTACCACATTTGCCATTATTCCAGATACTATCTTTATGTGGGTCGGGGACACCACAGCCCACAGAGACCCTGGGGCTGTGCCCGGTGGCCTCACTCCACTTGCTGTGCAGGTGAATTGCAGCCAATTTCTCACAATAGTTCAGAGAGCTCTCCCTGCTAACACTCCACTCCTGGCCACTCATCCCTGCCTCTGTACCGTATCTCCAGCTGGAAACCCATCTGTAAATTGTCTTGCAGGGCTCTGACTTTGGCTGCTTGTTTGTTCTAGTGGGTCCAAGCTGTCAGTGAGAACCAGTTATGCTCCTACTGCAAGGTACGCACACAGAGGGCAGGGGTTAAGATTTAGCCTGAGCATTCATGTTTTCACAGAATAATATATGGTTGGAAGGGACCTCCGCAGATCATCTAGTACAACACCCCCGCCAGAGCAGGTCCTCCTAGAGCAGGTTGCACAGGAACATGTCCAGACGGGTTTTGAATGTCTCCAGAGATGGAGACTCCACCACCTCTCTGGGCAGCTCATTACAGTGCTCTGCCACCCTCAAAGTAAAGAAGTTCCTTCTCATGTTTAGATGGAACTTCTTATGTACAAGCTTGTGCCCAATTCCTCTTGTCCTCTCACTGGGCACCACAGAAAAAAGACTGGCCCCTTCCTCTGACACCCACCCTTTAAATATCTATAGGTGTTTATCAGATCCCCCATCAGCCTTCTCTTCTCCAGACTAAAAAGACCCAAGTCCCTCAGCCTCTCCTCGTAAGAGATATGCTTCAGGCCCCTGATCATCTTTGCAGTCCTCTGCTGTACCCTCTCCAGCAGTTCCCTCTCCTTCTTGAACTGGGGAGCCCAGAACTGGACACACTACTTCAGATGGGGCCTCACCAGGACAGAGTAGATGGGCAGGATCACCTCCATCAACCTGCTGGGAACACTCTTCTTGATGCCGCCCAGGATGGCACTGGCTTTTTTGGCCACAAGGGCACATTGCTGGCTCATGGTCATCCTGTTGTATGCCAGGACTGCCAGGTCTTTTTCCTCAGAGCTGCTCTCCAGGTCAGCCCCCAACCTGTACTGGTGCATGGGGTTACATCTTCCCAGGTGCAGCCCCCTACACTTGCCCTTGTTTAATTTCATCAGGCTATTCCTACAGCCATCTCCTTGATTCCTTACTCAATATGAGGTTCTGCAGAGCATGATCTGGGACCATCTCCACTGGGCTGTGAGTCTCTCACATATTGCAGAGGCCACTGAAAGCACCAGCAGGAGCTGCCATGTGATGCAGCCCACGCTCCATCCAGTCAAGTTAACAGTCTCTGGCAACAGATTGCATTGAATCCTTCAGAGCAACCCAGGCAGTATTTTGCTGCAATGAAAAAATATTCGCTAGATGTCTGGGCTTACCAATTGTCTGGTGCTTTACACACTCAGCAAGAGCATTTGTGTTACTTGGGGTGACCACAGTGGGTCTACTGTAAGTGTGGGGGTCCTGATTTCATTCATAAAGCTGTGTTGCAAGAAAAGACCTGCATGAGAAGTGTTGCATTTATCAGGAGACTTGCTGTATAAGCATAAACAGGCATCCCATCCTGCAGGACACAAGCTGCTTATCAGGAATACTTACTGTAACTTACTTTTCTATTTGGCCCTTAATTCCTTTAAGAAGAGGATAAGCAAATACCCGCCAGGCAGGGCTGAGCTCCTGAGGGTCATTCCTGTTTCCCACAGATCGATTAGGGCGCTGCCAGCTACTGCTCACACTTGCCCGTGCTCAGGTTAGCAGTGTTGGACCAATTCACTGCCTGGCTACTGCAATCTCTCACCTCTCTTCCTCTGTCTTCATCCAGACTGCAAACATCCACCCCTTCTCGCAGGCCTTTGCAGCTTTCAGTGTTGGGCTTTTTCCCCTCTGGTTCCTCTCACGCCACAAATCTATTTTTCTTGCACCCAGTATGTTCTCTTCTGCTTTCCAGTTTTTCGTCAGATTTCTTTCCCAACTCCAGCCTTTACTTACTTCATATCACCATCAGCCACCTAAGGCAAACAGCATTAAAAATTGCAATATATATTCCTTGGACTAGATTTTTGGCAAAGCTTTTTCAAGCCATACAGAAGACCAGCATTGTCCCTAGTGTTTTCCCATATTCAGCACTCTCATTTCAGTAGCAGAATCATGCACCTCCCTCTTACAAGCACTTTGTGCTAGGAACACCCCCCTACAGCCCTCAGCAAAGTGACCTACGTGTGAAGTTTGCCCTTCTTGGAGCAGGAGGCTGGGCTGTGTGGCCTCTGGAGGTGCCTTCAAAGTTCAGCTATTCAGTGGTGTAGGCTATAATCTTCTGGTAGGAGAGTCAGCCTTAAACAGGATTCAGCTCTTTTTAGAAAGAACACATGTGAATACGAAATACTTGTAGCAATAAACAGTGCACATGCTATATAAATACAGCACGCATGCCTTCCAAGTGCTCTGCATTTTGTGCAGTGATTAGTCACCTCCAGCAGAAGGGAAAATGAGCAGATGTTCTCCAAAAGCCACTTTTGGGCTTCCAAGTGCCATCTCTAGTTATAAAAAGTTCTTGGTCCTCACTCTTGGAGAGAAAAGCAAAATCTACTGGAGCCTTAGCCCATGCCGTGCAAAGCTATGTGCTAATTTAAGACACAATAATACAATTATTTTGCCTTGATGCACAGCGAAACAGCACTGGACTGACTGCACAGATCTATTTGCTCGTGGTACCAAGATTAGGGCGGGGTCAGGAGTCACTTTGCCAAACGGCTTTTTAAGCTGTCGTCGACAGTCTTTCATTAGGGCTTTTTAGACTGGAACCACAAAGCTAAATTACTCACACCTTTATTTGAACAAACTTTCCTCACCCACCTCTGCAAAATCAGTCCATGACCTCAGCTCCCCGTTCTGCCCCCTCGTAGGCTGCTCGGCGTAGGGGGCTGAGCGAATTTCATACAGAAAGGATGCCAAGGTGCACTTCTGCTCGGCAATCACCTCCTCCAGCTACTTGCCCACAGTGGCGAGGCAGACCCACAAAATCCAGACACTTAAACCTTCAAAAATTGAGTCCATTTTGTTGCTCTATTCCCCCATCTTATTGCAAGCCGGGAGAGAAAAGTCTCAGCTCGTAGACTTTGCAGACAGACGCTTGGGGAAAGACTTGCACTGGCAGAAAGAAGCAAGCAAGCGATGGAGCAAAACAGCCACTGGAGTTGAGAAACAGAAAGAAAGCAGGATGAAGGGAGCGGAAGAGTACAGAAAGCCTGCCATGCAAAGAGAGGATAAAGAAGAGGAATGAGTTAGTAGTGGAGGCTGGAAAATTTAATAGAGGATGGAAAATTATGACAGAGGAAACAGGAGTGGGAGGAAGCAGTTGTGGGACGTAAAGGGGCAAATACAGCTGTAAAAGGGTGGGGAGAAATCAAAACCACATTTACACCCATTTTTCATCCTAGAAAAGGAGATTAAAGATTTGCATAGGGAATACATCTGAGTCAGTTTAGAATGCTGCGTGAGAAACACCAGAAACCAAACCACAAAGCTAGCAACGTGTCGTACTTTCAGCCCTAGAACTTAAGCAACTCCAGCAGTTCCCAGTGAAATGCTTTCTGCAGCCATTCCATAGAGTCAGGCACAGGGGAGTCCCGATTTCCCCTGGAGACTCTGGTTTACACCTGGACTTGCCAGAAACAGCAGACACTCAGGGAAGCATGAGGATGCTGATGATAGAAAAGGACCCATACGGTTTTTGACAACTTGTCTCAGTTGTGCCTGTCTATTTGGCGTCATCCTATTTCCCCTTACACACCTTTCCCTGATCTCCATTGGGGGCACAGCAGTTGCTGCACTTCTGTAATTCGTAACACCTAAGGTGCCTGTGTCCATCTTAGAAATATTCTTTCCAGAGCTAGCGCTAGCCCACCAAAAATATGTAAAATCTTAGCCTTTTGAAGAAACTATCAAAGACGCCCATAGGCAGTCAATTCATTTGTTTCCCTCACCCTACAGAAAAGGACCCTGAGGAGTAAATGCCAGGGAGATGATTCCCTGCTTGACTGCTCTCTGTTGCTTTTTTACTTCTCGTGATGATGAAATGGAGGAGTGATGGGAAATAAAATGATTTGTAAATAATCACTTAGAAGTGGAATCAAGTATTTTCTAGGCAGCTCCTTTTGGGTGCCCAAATGAACATTGTCTGTGCTCAGTTGCCAGGATTTGTATTTCAGTGTAAAGAGGAAACAGTGACCTGAATGTGCTCCGGAGCCAGAGTTCTTGCTTTAATGCTTATTTTGCTGCTAGCTAGATCACTGCAGCTGCTGAAAATATCTGACATCTCTATATAGCAGAGGGTTATTCAAAGCTACCAGCAATATTTATCAAAGTCCTATTGTTTAAGGAAAAAAAAAAAAAGACCAAAAAGAATAGGTAGAGTTCATATCTTTCTTGCACTTGACCAAAGAGGAGGCATCAAAAGTTTCTGCCTTTTTTTCCCCCCTCCTTTTCCCAATATGATAAAAAATACGATAAAAAGGGAGCTATTGTTCAGACCTGATCAAAAGCAGAAGAGACACTTTTCTGTTCAAAAGGAGTCTGTCCAAAGCCTCCGCTTCAGATGGGGTGAAGGGTCTCAGAAACGCGTGTAACTCCCTGCCCTCCATGCAGATAAGGCCACCCTTGCTGGACATTTGCTTGGCCGCAGCAAACCTCAACTAAACACCACCACCGCTAACGTCAGCGTGCTAACGTCCCCTCCATGCTGCCCAGTGGTTCAAGCGCTAAAAGGAAGGACATCAACGACTGGAGGTTAACAGGGATTTTTCTTTCCTTTTTAATGGGAGCAGGTTGCTCTCTGAGGCAGTGCACATCCCGCAACCACAGCCTTCACCTGAAAAGACATAGGAAACCAACTACACGGCAAGGAACAACTGCTGGTTGGAAACAATCTTCTCTAACTGCAAGTAGTTCATGCAGGTGGTGGCAATCACGCATTGGGAAGAGAAACACGCTTTCTTGCAACAAGAACCTTCACATGTCCTTCGCCTCAGC
The DNA here is from genome assembly GCA_013398155.1 of Pedionomus torquatus. Lineage (NCBI taxonomy): Eukaryota > Metazoa > Chordata > Aves > Charadriiformes > Pedionomidae > Pedionomus > Pedionomus torquatus. Next base: position 1,043,415 of record VZRU01017563.1, on the reverse strand, counting down.
GTCACTTTCTTTTACGGTTGCAAGGGTTATTTGCTCAGCCGCCAGCTTTAACAACATGCAGGATTTCCAGAATGCATCTTTCAGCCAGGAGAGAACAAGACAGATTTTTGGGTATTGGCTTACGAGTAATAAAAAAGCAATGTATTCCTGGCTATTTAGATAGTGACGTGGCTACAGCAAACTCCTTTGTTTTCAGCAGCTGTTAACAATACCTGTAGGGAGCTGTTCCCAAGGCAGTTATCTCTGGCACTGGCGGCAGTGGGATGTAAACAGCGTGTATCAAGTTAATGGAAAACATCGAGCAGCCAAATCTGAAAGGAGCTGTGTTTAGCTGGGCCTCTCTGGCAGGGATCACGTTCTCACATGTAGCAGCGGCAGCCACAGCAGCGATGGCTTTCAGCGGGCAGGTCTTGCTGGGTGCAGGTGGCCGGGGCTCTCTGCGGCGCTGCCGAAGCAGCACAGGGCAGGAGGGTTTGCAATTCCAGCCGGGCTGTAACGAGCTCGGGGTCAGGGCCCAGCCAACGCGCCGGAGGCCTCCAGCCTGCAGCTGGCTCGTGTCTGGTGAGGTCGTTGCCAACGTGTGGCTGTCTGCATCCGTCCACACAGACATACCCTACGATGAGAAAGATACCAATGGGTTATTTTGAATGACATAGTTTGGGCTTGTATACTGTGGGAGGTGTGATGGGAACTCTTTCTGTCTTTCTTGATAATTTAATGAGCTGTTGTAATGAGGGATGCACTGAGCCCCTCATTTGTATGCAGTTCCCACATGAGATGTGAATATTAAATTCTTCTAAGTATGAATCAGCACCTCTAACTCCCACAGCTCTTTCCCCTATCTCTCCATCTCCACCGGCTCCACAGCTCCAGATCTCCCCATGGTCCCCTGGTCTCCCCCCCTTCACTGCCACCTCAACAGCCACCGAAGGGGAGAGGTGGCCCACTAGTTGCAGTCAGAAGTGGTAGCCATTTGGCAGGACAGGGCTGGAGAAAAGGTCTTGGTGCTTTCTGGAAGACTGACTGCAACCTGGCTAGCCCCGTGGCCTCTTAGCGTTTGGGAAAATTGCATGACATGGGAAATTCAACCTACAGGGCACCGCTGTCTCTGACAGCTGGTAGTTTAAATAATGAATTGGTAATTATAAGGCCTTTTGAAATAAAAATGAAGTTTCAAAAAAACCCATAACCTTTTGAGACACACCTTTTGATGGTGAAGGGCTTTCCCACGTAGATTCCACCAGCAGCCATCACTCAGTGCTGGCAGACAGCAGGTGCTCGCCGCTCTGTACGGGGAGAGACGCACTCACCAAACAAGAAAAGTCAGGGGCTAAACAAGTTTGCAAATAGCAGTAATTCCAGTCCAAAAATCATTTCCATAGCAGAGGGGAGGAAGTGCTCCCTGAGGACAAGGAGGCTGGCTGGCTTTCGCTTTTTTTTTGCTGCTGAATAGATGTTCTTTTGTATGCAGTAAAGAAGGAAAAATAATGAGAATGGGACGAAATGTAAAAATTCAGAATTGCAGCGTCAATGTCACCACCTGCTCCTGCAAAACAGGCTGTTCTTTATTTCCAAAGTCCTGGGAGTTGTAAACGAGGATTTCTCAATAAAGTCTGCTAAGCTAAAAGGCATGAAGATAGCGACAGATCCAGACTTGTTAGTGCCACGAACATTTGTCTTGGCCACAACATACAATGTGTACACAAAGTGCTGCATCTACCATCTAATGCCTCCCGTGCTATACCCAAACCTCTGCAGAAAGTCCCGCCTCAGAAATGTTCAGAAACTGAGGTTAAATTGCATGTCTCGGTATAAAAACAAACCCAGCACTTTAAACACCGGGGTTTCTGCTGCAAAGTCCTTCTTTTGGAAGTCCTTCCTTTTCCCACAGTCACCTAGACCCAGACTCCAGTTGCTTGAGATCACCAGGAACAAAGCCAAGAGTATAACAGGAAGGAGAAAGTACAAACCTCATACCCAGTAAATGGGAACTTTATTAAACTACCAAGTTACTCCGAAATGTATAAATGTTCCATTAAATACATTCAGTTTTCTTTTACACAGACTTATAGAAATTTATTTACATATTCCAAACACATTTAAATTATTTTTCAAGCTTGCTACCCATAAATTTTTTGTTGTTTCTTTTCTTTAAAAAAGGGAAAAAAGTCGATCATCCGCTCTTGCAGATGTGCATACATACACAGGGATACAAATAAGAAGGGAGATGCTTCTGTGTCTAACCCACAAGGGAGGCAGGATCCAAAAAGCTTATAGGAATTCAAGCAAAAATTTGCCCTTGCCGAAAACCAGGCTATATAAATTCTCCCTGTGGGACAGACTCAAACAAGAGGCCCTATGCAATACTTTCTGGTGTTTGGGTAGGATCAAGAACTGCTGGTACGTGGGAAGAGCAAAAGGTCCCTTGCCAAATTCAAAACACAAAACTGTCTGTCCCTGATACTAGCCCATGAGAAGCATGCGAGCAATTAAATGGCTCATTCCCATTGCATTACGCTCTCCCAGTGCTGAGGGATAGAGCAGACAAACAGATCGACCACTAGGAAGTCAATGCCACTTGTCCAAAGAGATTTTCCATTTATTTTTTAATTTTATTCTTAAATGAGGCTTCGTTCCTAAGCGAGTAAAAAGGCAACTTTTTAAATAAGATGCTTAGGAGAACAGCAATCGTTTCCCCACCTACATACATCTCTCTTGGGAAGATGCACAGCATGCTGAACAAGTTTTCCCTCATTCTCTGTACCTTAATCTGACAGAAGTTAAAATTTGTATCTGCAGGAAAACAGAGGTGTTTTTATTTTGTAAAAAGCTTATCAAATACAAGTTTAATTTATCCTTTAGAGTCTTTAAAAATTAAAAACCACATCTGAAGAAACCAAGGAAATCTACAAAACATTGTCATGCATAAGCTCTGTGTTTCATGCTAAATATTCACGTTGACAAGGAGAGGGAGAGGAGGAGGCGGCAGGGAAACAACTTAATGGCTCAATCAGAGCCATTGCAACATTCAAGTAATTTGGTAGCAGATAAACCAGTGGAAACATGGAATGGTAAGAAAGTGCTCAGCACTCCATCGCAGCCTTCAAGAGCTGAACTGCAAACATCCTTGATATGTATCATAAATATATGGCACTTCTGTATGACCAAAAGCTGGCAAGTTTGCTTGTGACCGAAACAAGCAAGGAGTAGTCATCATCCCAAGGGTTACTGATGGCCCTTCCTGTAACAGGCACAGCCTCCAGCCGTGCTACTCGAGGCAGCACCAGCTGTATCTACTTGTGCATGCAAGACAATGCTGCCACATTCTTGGAGAATAAGCCTCCCGCCCAGCAGAAAGCCTTCTCGAGACACACATACACATTCATAAAACATGCTATAAATTCTTCAGTGAGGTTAAAGACAGCCACAAACAGCAAATGTCTCTTTTTACTACTTTTTGGCCAGCAGTTCCCAGTCTGTCCGATTGCCAGCAATGGACTTCGCAACAGGCAATAAGAGTTCCTGAATCCAAGGAATTGAAAGTTAACGGAAAGCACAATCACTGAAGTTCATTTTCAGCACTGTTCCACAGGATTGACTTTGACATCGAAGGAGGAACCAACCAGCACAAAGGCTTGAGTCCCAGGAAGAATCTTATGTACACAAGAACTGGCCTTTATCCATGTTTTCTGTCACAAAGCATTCCATCTTGTAGTTTAACTTCTTAAAACTTTTTGGCTTTTGGTGACCTTCTGTAGGCAAAGATTTGCTGTTACTCTCACATTCCATCGCAGTAGCTTCAAATACATTCAAATTCATATAAAAGGAATTAGACCAGAACACAACTACTTGCCCTTTTTCCAACAGCGTGCCGTATTTCAATGAGCACATCATGTTGCTTATCGGCAATGTTCCTGTTTTAAGGGACTTCACGACACAGACATCCAGTGCTTGAACAAGTGTTCACATTCCAAGATTCAAAAAATCCTCTCCCTTATTTCAGTAATGGCTTCAGTATTTTACCAATTGTGGTCCGGTTTGCATCTTTCAGTTTAAGAGAAGCCTTTTCCACCGTTCCCTGCTCCTTTGGTGCAGGCTCTGCTTTAGTGCTGCCAGTTTCTCCCTGCAGAATGCTTCTTCCAACCACTCTGGCACTACTTGCTCTCTTTAAGGTACTCACACTGTTCTCCTTTGGACTCGGGTCATCAGAGGTTGCTGCTGGCTTCACTTTAGGCAGCCTCTGGGACACAGACCTTGTGATGGTTGGAGGTTTGGATGAGCTGGATAGATCCACTTTTGCACGCTTTGAAGAAGAAGCCACCGTGTTCCGCGCAAAGTTTGGGACAGCAGATGGTGTTTTGGGAACACTGACTGTGGCAACCTTGGTGTCATCTGCAGGGGTCTGGGGTTTTACACTGGAGCGACACATCTTCATTTCATCTGCCTTTGATTTGGCATTACTCCTAACAGGTTTAGAGCTTGACTTCTTGAGAGCGACCCTGTCCCTCTCAAAATGAGCACTGCTCGAGGTGACAGTGCCCCTTTGTAACCTTGGCTCTTCTACCGACATGCTATGCCTGTAGGGACTTCTTGGCAGCGTGTCTGTCGTGCCTCGGACAGAGCTGCGACGGGACAGCCGACTTTCCACCGTACTAGTTTCACGAACTGTCGGCTTGACTTCTGGCTTTTTCACACTGCTTGGTGCTCTGTTTGACCGAGAAATAGGCACCACTTTCCTCATACTTTCATTCTCAGAGGCATTCAAAGTTCTTACAGGTCTGGAAGGAGCTGTGCTGCTAGGACGAGTGCCACTGGATTTTGAGGAGCTTGGAGATCTGTCTTTTAGAGAGTTTCTCTTTGGTCCTGCTGGGTCTTTATTTTTTATGGGCTTCTCTTTAGGAAGAGCCTGCTTGCTATTGGCATCATCCTTATCATTTGCAGAAGGGTGAACAGATAAATCCTTGGCAGAAGCAGAATTCAGGTTTGAGAAGAATGTTCTAGACCTGTACTGATCATCAGTCCCAGAAGAGCGTGCTTTGCCAGCCTCACTTCTTATTTCATTACCTGCTGATTTAAAATCATTTCCCTCTTCAGAGTCCAATGTCAAAGAACAATCAGTTGTCGTATCTGACACGTAGAACATTGGCCCATCTTCCCTGCTTCCTGAAACACTTGTATCCATAGACACGGGGCTGCTGCTGCTGGGCTCTGAAGCTTCGCTCTTGCAACCCACTACCTTAGCTTTATGGTTGTGGGCCTCTCTGGAACTTCTACATGCTGGAGGCAGGTCGTCATCAGCAGTGCTAAGGGAATGAAAACTCAGATCATCTAGAGTCTCCAAGTCTGTTCCACCAGCATCCTCTAAATATATTAAAGGCGTATCTTCTGCAGGCTTTGCTCCTTGAATATCAAACTTACGTAATCCTTTAACAAGTTCACGCTCCTCAATTGCAAGGGCCAGAGCATTTATATCTGTGGACTCCTCACAGGACACATTGGAAGTGTGTGTGTTGTAGTCAGTGCTTCTCTGTGAGTAACGGGCACTAGGACCAGTTGAGCCACTGAAGTGACTGGGCTGAGCTGGAGGCACCTGCAGCAGGCCACCACTTTTCACTTTGGTTTCAGACTGTTGGTGTAAGTTCAAGGTATTTAAGTTGAGATCTCTCGTTTCTTTGGATTCAGTCCAGGCTACGTTGGGTCTTGCTTGCCGGGTGTTCGCACGGGGAAGGCTGTTAAACTTGTTTGGATCCTCGTCTTTTGAGATTTCCAGGAAACTCTGCAACTCTCTGTCTGCAGTAATCCCCAAAGAAAGCCGAGAGCGTCTAGAATTGGGGTTTCTGTACGAAGGGCTTTGAGGTCTCTGCTGCAAGAAGGGAAGAAAATCTTCGAGTCCTTTTTTGGCCAACATCTCCACATCGTTTTCGCTACTGCTCCGCCCAAAGCTCCCAAGCTCTCCAGCTGCCCAGGATCGACGCTTCTCCTCCAGCTCCTTTCGCCTTTGCAGACTATGAAGTTCCTGGATCTCTCGTTCCTTGTTTTCCTGACAAGGAAAAGCATAAATACATGTCCTATGCAGGAGAACAAGTCACACTCCTTTATCTTTCCCTCTGTTTCTTCCCACCAAAGTTAGCTCCTACTGCTATCGCCCTCCCCCAGCCCCCAATACCTACACACAAAAAATCACCATGGCAACCACAGCCTGCAACCATTAACCCTATGGAGAGCAGTTCCCTGCATGACTAATGCTGGCTACATATCAGTCTGGTCAGCAGAAAAACAATAAATGCACAAGCCCCTGCAGAGACCAAGAACATGACCTATCAAACCCAAGCATATGTCAAGACCAGCAGAAGAGTTCCTACTCTAAGATGGAGAACTTCAAGTCCCCACTAAATTTAAAATTGGCACTTTCATCAGGTGAGCAAGCATCTACGTCATCATTACATTTGTATTTTAAGACAAACTTGTCTAACAAGCCCACAGCCAGCATGTTGCTTCCATCCTCCATTATTGCAATTGCTCCTCAGCGAGTGCAGTTTCTAAGGGGTGCTACTTACCTTTGACTAGAACACTACTGATTGGAAATTTTGCAGAAAGACATTAATTGAATATGAAAGGAAATAGAAAAGTTTACACAATGCCTCATGATCATTACTTAGACATCAACTGACACTACTCAAGGATCATTAATCAATGCCTTATTCCAGTCTTGGATCTCGTATTCACTGTTGGCTTCAAAAACTAGCAACTACAGCACAGAAGTTGCCCAGGGCAGGCTGGAGATTTTGGCAGCTCGGCTGAGGGGTTTTGGTTCAGGCAGCCAAAGAAAGAGGTAGTTTGTGTTTGAAAGAAAACAGTAACGCCTTTTTACTAAAATGATTAGCAGTGGATTACTGTGAAATCAACATTTGAACTGTCACCTCTAGGCTTCAGATTTTATCTAGCTGAACCTTCAGTTGAACTTTCCAGGTTATTTTCTGAAATGGAGAACCTGGTTTTCTGAAGCCAGTACAGCTGTAGCAAAAGAAAGAAGGGGAAGCTAGTCTTGACAGAGGATTCAAAAGTTACATAATTTTCCAGCATGTTGTTAGATCTGTTCTGAGCAATGACATACTGTTTAAAAAATCCCCAAACCTATATGTGAAGCACTGTCTAGATTGATCTTCCCATTGTTGTGACAACAAAAGAACTGCACAACTAGATAAAGTCACCTAAAAGCTTTCAGTACACAAAAGCCTAATGCTGAACTTCTTTTTGATGAGTGGGTTAGTCTACACCTCTTAAAGTGGATTTAAGACTACACTGGGCTGTGAAAGACAAGATGCATTAGAGACCTAAGAAACCTGAACAGCTAAGAAAGGAAAAAGAAAAAAAACCTGCATTTCAGGAAAAACGTCTGTGGCAGGAAGCTTTCTTTCACATGTATGGAATTACAAAATGAATTATTGCAAAATCCTAAAGCTCAACTTCAAATATCCCATTGTAAAGAGAAATGGTTAAAAATAATTGTAGATATCATTATTATATTCTATATTAGAGAGAGAGCATTTTAACTTCACCCAAAACATGTTTCAGGAGATTTTATTCAAATGAAAACACGTAGATACATTAAAAAGTTGCAAAATATGTTTAAACATTTGAATTATGTACACATGGCCATTGTGGTATGAGCCACCCTTTTAGATTGGTTGTGGTGTCCACACATCACATTCGTTTGTCCGAACTGCAATCTTTATTGTGAATTGTTCTGCTAATTTTGTAGGGACAGAGGCTAATCCACACAAAATACTTAGTAAGCAAACCTCCACAGTATTTGCAAATAAAAGACTAATTTGTCATTTTTAGAGTGTAACTACTTACTACAGAGAAACGAAGATCCCCACTGGACCTTCGAGTAACAGTTATCCACAACCACTTGTAAAGTGCGACTATGAATTAAATTCCCAAACCCAAGTAAATGAATGTGCATCAAGTCACCCCTCACTAAAATGTCTGAAATAGTTACCACCACTTGGCTTTAAAAATTTGTATGTTTACACACACGCATAACCACGTGCTGTCTTGGGTAGTAAAGGGCAGGTAAACTAATGGTACAACAGGCACGTTAGCTCTACATCCTATCAGCTTCCTATAAATCAAGATTGTTCTCTCTTTTCTGAACTACATCTCTTATACAAAGTGCTGTCAAATGCAGACTGCACGAGCAGAAAAATAAAGAAACATGTGGATCCATCTAATTCATGCTGTTTATAGAGGTCTAAAAAATATTTGTAAAAATAGGCAGACTTTGCTGAACCAAAACTGTAACCCATGCTGATACTTCTCCTTCATCCTACTATATTCTTGACTTATTTGGGACCAATTCAGGGTCCTTAGCAAGTAGACCTGTTTAATTTCTTGAGTTTTTACCTACAAAAAGCATTTGAAAGAACAAAGTAGAAGACAAAGTCATTATTTGATTTGACAAAGTGTGTCTAGTCATGTAAAGGAGGGCAGTGGAGAGCCTGAGCTAGTGCTGGTTCAGTCTGGTATGTCCATGTAGTGTGGTGTCACATCTCATGGCCTTTCCAGCGACTGAACATTACCAGTTCAGGGCCTGAACAGTGAGCACTAGTGAGGAAGTCTGCGCAATCTGCTTCACTACTCTGCTGAGCAATCACCAACCTCTTCACCAAGAGAAGGAAGGAGCCCACTTACAAGCCTGCCAATAGGCTACCCTGGCACAGCACCTCAATGGTCCAGAGCCAGCCTGCAGCAAAAGATACGGAGCAGCAGGACAGCAGGACTTCATGTAGGGCTGGGCAGAATTTCCCACCTGGCTTCTGGCAAGGAATACCTACAAGAGGGCAGTCTGTTGTCGTCATTTGAACAAATACATCAAAGACCACAAGATATAAAACGACCCTTAAGTGGAAAAAACACCTTAATTCATGGGAGTCAATATCTGTTTCAAATGCGTGAGAATGTCATTCAGTGCTCCTACCTTAACAGCTTTGTCGAATCTTATGCAGAAATCCCTAAATATCTGGAAACACTCATCCAACTTCATAGTTTCTTTATCTTCACAGAAAAAGTCAATGAGAGCATTTCCTTCCTTTTGTAATTCTCGTTTCTGATGTTCAAGCTCCTTTATATGTCTTATAGCAAACTGTAGCAAAAAAAAAATATATATGGCATGAACCAGACAGAAAAATTAAAGTCACAGTCACAACAAGTCATGTATATATTAGGAATTTAGGAAATTCATGTTCCAACCTAGGAGCTGTTACAGAGCAGTGACTGCTGGAGCAGTCTGGAGCAGTGAGCTGCTCCAGAGCAATGACTCTAGAGCCCCTTGAAAGATCGATGTGCTGTATTTTCACATTTTTTCCTGCCACTTTCATCTAAGTAAGCACAAATGTATTAATTCCTCCTCCCTGCTCTCATGGATACATATCACAGAATCAACTCCTTCCTAAATTGATCCTAGATTACAATGAAAAAGGTTTTCATGCCAGAAAGGTAAAGAACTGCTGGAAATATGTATCTTTTCAGACATCCAGAAAACATCCCCATAACGTAGCACTTGGAATCGTAACTGTAGAGCTATACAGGCAAGGTTGGAGCAGATTAATGGATTTCTCAGGAAGAAGAGAATAAGGCTGTGGTTAGATGTTGAGCAGCAGAAACGCTTAGAACACTTTCAACAGTTGCCCGTATCTCCTTTATTGCATCACCAGCCATTCACTCCCATCCTTGCACAATCCCAGATCTAAGATCACACGTGTCACAAAGTAACCCAGGGAGAAAAGCTGATTTTCAGACAAATCTGTTCTCTGATGTTAACTCATAGAATTGTCTTGGCTGGAAGAGACCTTTAAGATCACCGAGTCCAACCATCAGCCCAGCACTGTTAAGTTACTAAACCAAGTCCCTCAGCACTACATCTACAGGCCTTCTAAATACCTCCAGGGATGGTGACTCAATCACTTCCCTGAGCACCATGATCACCTAAATTCTTTTGATACTGCACCACTAGGGTGGGAATAGGCAGCTGGAGGCACTGGTGATCATTTAAGCCAACCCTGCTGCCACAAAGCTACTTTGCCAATTATGCCAGTAGGGTAGGAAATCTTACTTGCTAATATTAAAAAAAAAAAAAAAAAGAAAAAAAAAGTTGCCAATAAAAAGCTGGATTGAAGATAAACTGGACAACTGATAAAGCCATACATAGAAAATTAGTTCCTCCCACATATTTCAGTAATTTATACATGAGGATGAGATAACGAATTTTTAAATCGGCTTGGTTATCACCTGTAATTTAGAAACAAAAACCGGAAGTGTTTATGTAAGGTATGCATTCATAAAATGATTTTTTCCCCAACATTTCTTTTGGAATGTGGCCTAAACAAGGTTGTAGTGTTACATAAAACCAGCTATTAAATTAAAAAAAATCCCAAACATGTTAGAACATAACATTAAACAGTCTGGGTGCAATGGATAAAAGCCAATAATTCAGAGTGAATGAGGACAAGTATTTCAATCTTAACCCACCCCTTTCTTCATCAGCTTCTCATCTGAAAAACTACTGGGACTAATTAACTATATTTGCAAGTTGAAAATAAGGGTGGGTAAAGTTCCAGATCAACACCTGCTTTCTAACTTTTATTAATTATAAATAGCGTAAAACACAAAAATCATTTAATTGAAGTATATTACATAGTTACCCAGGCATCACCAAGTACTCAGAAAACTTTGAAACAGAGTTCTTGGTGTTAAGTGCTATGCACATTCATGTCTATAAAGTCTCAGTACTAAAAAAGAAAAGGAGAACCCACCCAGAAGTAATGGTATGACTCAGAATAATACACTCTGTGCTAAGGGTAAATTAGTAGAGAAAACAGTCCCTTAACCTTCCAGCTTCTAACAATACCTCTTCAGTCACCCAACAATCAGGATTCATATGCACAGCACAACCTCAGCTACAACTGACATGCTCCAGTATCACATAACATGCAGATACTGTATTCTGGGCAGCTCTGAAGTACAAAACCAAAGACCAATCCAAATTGTCTTATGTTTTAACTACTGATCTTCATCAGTCATTTACAGGCATTAAACATGCTTGCCTAACAAGCCTCGGGCAACGTACACTCAATATCCCTCCCTGTAAAAACACAATCCTTCCAACACTCTTACTTGACAAGCAGCATGTAGTTGGAACAGCTTTGTACAGCGGATAGGGCAGACATATTAAAACAACGCTTCTGTTTATTCACATGTCCACACAAATTACACTGAGCTGAGGAATGTTCTTGTGTTCAGGCGACAGTAACACATTAACACAGATATCCCACAAACCTGGAGAAAGCTTTCCATTTGGTGAAAGAGTTTTGGGTCTCGCCGAACGCTATCTTTAACAGATCTTGCCTTGAAAGACAGCGAGTGGAGCTCTGCTTCTATATTATCAATGGATAACCTAAAAATAGCATATACAGAGAACGTTTATCAAGGGGGAAGAAGTCACCCACAGGTTGGCCACAATATGCTTCAAAAATGGATGAGGTACAACCTGGCTATCAAACAAGACCTGCCTGTCCAGGAAATCTTTCCAGAGTAGACACTGAAAGCTAGGAGAGAGATAAGCACATTTTTTCTTATTTGCAATCTAAAAAGATTCCCATGGGGTGTGGTTCCACAATTAACTCCAGCCAGTCCTACCCAACATTTCCACCAGAGAGGCTAATGTTGCCCTGCCTCTGACCAGGTATTCCTTTCCTCTCCCTGGTATCTGCACTAGCATTCATTTTCTAAATGGCCAGCCATATCTGTGTACTGAAAATTAACCTTGGAAAAGGAAGAATCCAGTTTGCTTCCAGACAGATCATTTGTTTGGTGCAGCTGATTACATGACTGAGTGCAGGAGCTGGCACAAAAAGGGGTCACAAGAGATCATCAGCCAGGACTATCCATTTTGGCCGTTGCATTTGGCACCACAAAATAGCGTATTACTGTCTTCTAAGCAGTCACAGCATCATAGCCTACACAGTCTCAGCCCGGCGGTTATAACATTTCGTGTTTTCTTTCTACCACATACCAGCAGCAAAGCTGCTCCCATGGAGAGGTAACTCAGAAATTGAAGACAACAGGAAAAAGAATTCTGATCTGATGTAATCCAAGCTTCATCCTGGGAGACCCACGCTCCCTACAATGGGAGCTCCCACCCAAATCTCTCAGCCCCTTTGAGGGTAAATGCTTCTAAATCTATGGTATTTCCTTCACAGGAGAACTGAGCTTTGCCTAGGAATTGAAGCACTACAGTTTCCAAAATGATTAAAGTTTGTCAGCACACGCACAAATTACTATCACGTGTGCTGTTTTTCATCTGCTTACTTTGCCTGCAAAGGTTAGGTCCCTGTTCTGGGCAGATCATGGGTGTTTTTGCAAATAAGAAAAGTAGTAGAAGATACAGCTATATTTTTCTGCCTGTGAAGGAGAAAGAGGATGGCCTACAAGTAAAGAAGGCAAGATAATAAAGAATAAAGAACATAATGGTAGCTGTTTTAACATGCTCTAATTGACAGGATTTATGAGCAACCTGTACATGACAGTTGTCTCTAATAAAGATCTTCTTCATGCCCAGTGGTGAGACATGTATTTCATTTTGTTTCATTCTGCTGTATAAAGTGCATTCCCTGAATAGATTTCAGCATGAGTTACAACAGAAGACTTTCAGCATTAACAAACGTGATCAAAGAACAACGCCGTCAGAAAAAATATCACCAGGTTTGTGATTCTGCCTCTTCCCCTGCTGTTTGCCAGGGGGCTTGGATGCCGAGGGAAGCTGCATTCCCCAGCAGGCCACATGGCAGAGTGCCAAAAAGGTGTGTGGGTTGGATGGCAGAGAGCCACACAGGTGGTCCCTCAAAAATTTTCTGATTAACTCCATGGCCACTCCTTTCTTCAGAAGATTTTTGAGTCCTCGGCAAACATTACTTAACCCTGCACCAGATCTAAGAGATGGAATCCACTGTACAGCTGGGAAAAGAATGTAAATAGATTGCCCAAAGTTCAAGAGTAAGGAAGTACCAAACCTGGGAATAGAACTGCAGCACTGCTACCTTCCAGTTTTGGGCTTTAGATTGCACTGTCTCACAAAAGCAAGTACAGTTACCAAAGTACAAATCAGGTTCACTTTAAAGTTACGAAGCCAGAGACTGTGATGACAACAATACAGAGCCCCAAGCCATTCAGATTTTCCATTCAAGAGAGAAACTTTGGAAAAGCAAGCGAAATATCAAAACACGTCTAACAGAAGCCAGGGCCAGTACCCGTACCTGGTACCAGATTTGCAGAAGTATTGTAGCCTACTCAGAGACAGATGAAAATTGGATTAAGGAAAAACAGTAACATGCTTTAGTTCTGTCTCTTAAAAATAACTTTCATGTATTTGACAGAGACAAAACTATCAAAAACCTATGGAGATCATGCCATAAAAATGCTCATACCTGAAGGCACATTGCAGGCATATTTCTGGTAGTAAATGGAAATGAAGCCCCAAAAGCTATAGTAAACATTTGTAAAAACCTCAGGTTTTGTGCCAAGACTTCTCTGAGTAAGTCTCATTGCTTCACAAATAAGAAAATTCCAAACCACGGTCTAACCATAAGTTCTCTGTTTTGTTTGACTTACCTGGCAGCATCATGAACATCCCTAATTTTTTCTGAAAAGCTGAGAAGAGCAGCATCTTTCTTTTGGGCTTCCTGAAACAAACAGAACAAAACCAAAACACACACTATCCATTAACATTCCACCACCATGCCAAAGTCCCTAAGTCAAGCAGTTCTAAAGCCTCTGGAAGGGCACTTAAAGGTTTCCCTCCTGCACTGTTTTTCTTCACGTTCAATCCTAACACAACTGAGTGGAAGGCACCCCATAATGAAAGGCAGGAATCAGAACTGGAAGCTTTGAACAACAGCTTCAGTTTTACAATTCACAATAACAGCTGCTTCTGTCAGTGAAGACAAGCCACATGTATTAACAGGGAATGTCAGGGAAAGAAAAATTTACTGGTGCCCCTTGTTTCAGCAGATACAATGTTTCCCGCACAAAAATCAATTAACACCCCTTTGTTAGCTAACTGGAAATCTGTTAAGCCAGTTTGTATGCAGATAACCAAAGTCACCTATGGAACCACTGAAATCGTCTGCCTTCTAAAATCCAGAACTTTGAAAGAATGAAAAAATATCTTGAAAAAAGTCAGCAGAAGCTTTAAAAATGCATGTCCGTCACCACGGGAGAAAAAAACCCACACAAACAAAATCTCTACCAAAAAGCTACTCAAACGATTCAAGAGGAAGACTGAAAGAATATTTATCAAAATAAGCCACTTCCACAGTTTAAGAAATTAGGACAGTAAGAAAAAAACCTACAATAAGGAAGTTAGATGAAGGCAAGTTTTAACATCATATAAAAAAAGAAATTTTTTCATGCATTTCTGGATTAGGATGACCAGACATAGGTAAGCTAATGAATTTTGTGGCAGCAGCAGAAAGTGAAGATTAGGATCAAAGCCATAAAAAAGGTACTTTTTCTGAATCTTGTGGCCCCTTCTATATCTATGACTATACATTTGTAGCAGTGTTGCTTATACCAGCAAAATAGTTTTTCAGTACCAGAGCAACAAAATGCAGCAGACTCATCCCAGGTTTGTTTGCTTTTGTGTCCGCCAGCTTGAGCAGTGATGACAGTTTAAATCCAACAGCGTTGCCAGCATAACCTCCCTAAAAAGAAAGGAGCAAACACCTGAGGTGTAACATCAATGAACTGCAATACTAACAAGGAAGTTTGGTCAATCAGCCACCTCCATTTTGGACATCACTTACCGCATTCATAATATTCCCAGCCTGAAGGACCAAGTGCAATATGGAATGCAGTTCCTCACAAGTCATTAACTCTGTAAGGAACAAGAAAATTGCTGTCTAATGATTGCTTGTTTAGAAACATAAACAGTAAGTTACCAAACTCCTCTTCATCTCAAGCTTTTAAAGGTGAGAAGTTTTAATTTTAACAGAAAACTACAACAAACTGAAAAGTCAGTGGGGAAGAAAAGGTACTATATAGTTCAAATTCACAAGCATAGTTGACAAACCTTAAGTTTATGTTCAGACTTCAGGTTTGCAAGTGTAGTATTTGCAAGAAACCCCCCAGGAGCTAACAAAACATTTGGGGCCTAATCCTGCAATATGCAGAGTGTCTCATGCAAGCAGTTAAGTATCTTCACCACCTACTAATTCCAGTGTGAGGTAAGCGTTCTACACCCTGAAGGATCTATTTACCATCTGCCAGGATTGGGTTTTTGAACAATTATTCTTTTTTGGGAGACTTAGCCATAAGGCCTGAAAAAATAACAGGCAATGTTTAAGTTTTCCTTGCTTATCCCACTCTCACTATGAATCATCACTTTATTTCTGTATGATCACCAGCTCAGAGCAGCATTTATCTTACTTCAGTCACATCAAAGATGATTTAGCACAAAGTTATATTCAGTGAGATGCAAAGAGTCAAAGGAAATAAAACTGCTTTTTACCGCTTTTCCATCACAGAAACCGTATTTCCATTTTTTGCAAAATGTGCAGTAGTGCTCTATCTGAATTCATACACCTTTTCACCCAGCCACACGTAAACACAAAACAACACATATGGTTAAAAGTCACTAGAGGGATTGCCTTAGAAATGAGATATAGAATTTCAGAACATCAAAGAGTTAATAAATTAGAGTCACACAAGTGGCACAGCAAAACATATGATCCCAAATTTGTAAGTGCCCATGTCAAGAGAAATAACTTGAGTTGAGTTTAATGTAAGGCATTTTACACTCCTGAACGTAATAAAAGGTGGAATCCTTTCGATTGCAGAGTAAATACTTTTAAAAACTATTTTGCTTGGAAATGTACATTCTATAATTTACACTACATTTAACCGCTCAACACAATACACTGATCTATCATTTTGGAAGCAGATAGCCACTGTATCTTTGATTTCAGTATCAGCGGCCTAAAAGCATAAAACTAATTAAATAACCTTTGATCTAACAAGCTGTGGGTGAGGAAGTGAGGAGGAAGAAGGAGACAACAATACTAAAGAGAATACCAAATTCCATAAGACCAAGAGGAGAAGGCACCTTCCAAAGATTTTGCATAGTAA
This sequence comes from Pedionomus torquatus, assembly GCA_013398155.1. Classification (NCBI taxonomy): domain Eukaryota; kingdom Metazoa; phylum Chordata; class Aves; order Charadriiformes; family Pedionomidae; genus Pedionomus; species Pedionomus torquatus. The sequence goes on along the minus strand of VZRU01017563.1, from coordinate 1,027,230 downwards.
GAGCCTGCTCAGCCTCACTATGAGATACATCCATTTGCAGGCTAGATGAGAATCCATCTGGCTATTTAGACCATCTAAATCTTAGTGATTATCAGCATTAAAATTTAACTAAATATCCTCTCATCTTAATTACAAGGAAAGAAACATAGGAGATAGGACTAGAAAAGTAGACACAATTCCTAAACAACTGTGAGCTATCAACAGAGCCTGAAGTGAAAAGACCAAATGGAGAAGAGCACATGACACAAGTGGACTGGAAACAGGGAAGCTCAGTCACTCCGATTTGCATGACTGGCCTGATGCAGGAGGTGGAGACCAAGAGTCTCCTCTGGAGGGAATGAATTAATTGGTTCATAGATGTCTTGGGTGAAGGACATGAAGGACAATAGGGCGTGGCTGCTTTGAGACATAACATACTCCCTCACATAAGTCTGCTGCTCAAAACACAAAGAACCATTATTTGAAAAAGATCCCAATAAAAGGCCAAACTCAAACCTCAGCCTAAGCTAAGGCACATTTTTCCGAGTCAAGGACTAGTTCAATCCCCACTGTTTAGGAAAACACACAAGGCTTCTCTCCCTTTCGCTAAAAATGACTACCCTAAGCACTGGTGCTCACAGCTGAATGTTTTTACTACTGTGCCTTTTTATACCACCAGAACCAGTCTGAACAATACTCTAGTAGCCTGTCAAAAATTTTGCCAGCATGAGCTCGGAATTTCAAATTGAGGAACAGGACAAGTATGCACTCAAGGCATTTGAAAAGGTCCATATTCATGTTTAACTGAAACCAGGAAATGAACTATTTTCCTGCCAAGCAGAAGACACTAGATTAACTTATAAATAACTAGCTCCAGCATTTCAAAACTTGTGAAATGTAGAGAAATACAGAGAACAAAAACAGAAAACAAAGAAATAGCTATATATTAAGTCTCCTCAATAGATTTTAGTCCATTAATACCACCACCTCAAAAGGCAACGGCACATAGAGAAATCTGGACACTGTACAGTGATTTTCTCTATGGATCTCTGAAAGAGTGAGCAAAGAGGTGTAACAACCACATTCAGAGAGACAGCAATGCATGGATGACCAAACTGTACTCAAAAGATGATTTATCCTAATTTGGCCATGGACACCTTTGCTTCTGTCAGTTTTGGATACGTTATTGTAGGCTTTGGTCATGAACTCATTACTACAGTGTCCAAAGTCTCCAGATTTCATCTGGAGATTCATCTGGTGCACCTTGATGGCGTTTGTCAGAGGGGAGTTAGCTTCCTTTTAATAGTTAAGGTACCTGAAATTCAAGCTCTAGTCTTCATAATGCAGACTAATTAACATGCTAACAAAAACAAGAGTATTATGCATGTCCCAACATGCTTAATTACCTTTTGTTGCCCGTCTTATAATTTTCATGTCATCTTGTAGAGAAGCACAGGAGGGTGAGAACTCCCTCTCTAACACCATGGCTTCAATCCTAAGAGCATAGCTGGAGCACACAAACAAACAAGTTTATAACTGACAGCCAAATGAGAACATTTACCATGAACAGAATAAACCTACTATCTCCTTACTTTGGCACCTGGATTAGTAAATACATGAAGGAATCAGCTTGAGACAGTTTTGATACATCTCCATCAAAGGCTTTTAATTTCTTTACCTAGAAAAGAGAAAAAAACATTAGCAAAAATTTTTATCAAAGATCAAGATTAACTTGACTTTGGAAGGAAACACCTTGAAAAGCGGTAAATTTAACAGGAGTTATTAGAGGGTCCACTCAGTGACTGACGGAATGGCTTCACTGTCCAAGCTCCTGTAATTCGCACGCACCCCAAATAAGAAATAATAAAGCCAGTAAACATCACTTCTTCCATAAACCTAGCTACACAGTTCAGAGGAGAAAATATAATGCTGGCGTTCTGATTGGTGACTCTGATTTCTGATCAGTGATTTCTCATTTCCAATTCATCATCTGATTTCTGATCAATCTCACAGTGATGCTCTCACCACTATGTTTAGGACGCTGTTGTTCCAGTTTCCCCAGGAGAACTGGCTCTTTTCTCCCCAACTGGCCCATTTGCTGTTCTCTAGCTGTTCACCCAGGAAATAAGCTGCTTAAGTGATGATTTGAAAAATGATCCTTGACTCTTCAACAACTGTGATATATATCTGGGCATAGCTTAAAGTTAACTGCATTCAGCATTTCCAGCATAGGACTGCCTAGATCTCTCTGGCGTGATGCAGTTAAGGCTTAAGTTATGGGGCTTTTTTTTCCAAATACTTGCTTCAGCCATTTCCTCTAGAACTCTCTTAAAAGGTAAACTTCATGTCTTTTGAGGCATATATTTGGCAGTTTGCATCTTTTTTTCATCCATGTAAATTATTTTAAATATTGTAAAAAAAGTAAAAGTAGTCTTGCATTTAAAGTTTTTTGTTGTCTGTACTTTGAGAACACCATTTACATGCCAAGGAAACATCACTGCATTAATTCTGTCGATCTTCCTTCCCAGCTCCACCAAAATCCATATATTTGCATGATCTGGAAGCTACTGATCTGCCCACATTCTTACTATTTGTTTATATAGAAAAATGCACATATGTTTAAGTGTAACTGGAATTTCTTCCACATCTTCCAACACAGCCAGTGTGTCCAAAAGCAGAACTCACGCACAATTACACTATTTCTTCCTTCAACCAACAAGTTCACACCCAGTATCAGTTGTATGTTTCCACTCATTTACACATCAGCTCATGATCCTTCCTTGTTATAACATTATGTCCATTCATGTCCATAACCATTCACATTATCAACACCGATGGTGTTCAGATTTGAAAAGCATATTAAGCTATCCTGGAGAGAGACACGATATATCAGGGCACCAACAACTGTAACAATGCCATGATTTAACAAGGTATCCAGAGGTTTTTTTAAGCATCAGGCTTCAAATCATTACTTTTTTTTTTTTCCCTTTCACTGTAAAAAAGTAACCGATTTGCAGCAGAAGACAATATAAGCTATGCTATATCAGGGATTTAAAATAAATTCTGGACTAGCAGAAAAAAAGGATTCCTCTAGCAGTTTTGTACTGCTTTATTCACATTCTTTTTCCACATCATAAAACACCAGAAATGTTGAGAGCCCATTAAGAATGAGATAACAAAAATTACAAATTAAAACCAGAATAGAGAAAACTTTCCTTTCAAAGTAGAAAAAAACCCAAACCAACAAAACTTATGAACGAGAAAGAGAATTCAAAGAGCAATTTTTATTCCAGCTAGCTAACTTCATTTCCTAACACCTTTCCCCGCCCCCTCCTTTAACTCAAGACACTCAGACAAAAGCTCCTTCTAAAAGATCAACAGCATACCCATTTTTTTGAGGCCTGAGAAAACCCCTAATTTACAGAGTCATTCAAGAAGTCTGCCAACAAAAAACAGGAAAGACCAGACTTGACATTCCTGATATTTCTAAGGTGTTAAACCAGCAAGAAACAAAAGCAAAATAAACACTTTTTCCTACATCATTAAGTGGGGAGTGGGAGACATCTACTACTTCAGTTAGTCTTCGCAGGTGTTATTTAAAAAATAGTGGCCTGCAACCAAAAGAAGAAAAATCACAATTTTTCCAACCTCATTTTAGTATGTTGCAAATACCAAAGTCTGCCTGAAAAGGACACAGCATTCAGATTTGGGATGGGGGGAAGGGGAGAAAAAAAGAAAAAGCAGCCCACCAAAAAACCCATGCCAAACACCAAAATCAAGATCATATAAACCGCAGGTAATTATAAGAAGATGCAAATGGAAGATTTAATAGCACAAAAATTGAACAACAAGAGATCCTGAGATACTCACAGGAATACTAGCCTATTCATATTACCTGTACAATATTAAATATACTTTTGACAGTAAGTAGCAATCAATGTTATCTGTGTGGAATGTTAATTTTATAGACACTGGACAAAATCCTGTTTCTTCTGCCCTATTATCTTAGGAAAAATGCCTAGAGTGGTACAAGTGAGTACTAATTCCTAGAATTCATCCACAGGAAGAACTTTCCTATCCATGTACAACAGAAGACATTGTCAAGGCTCCCTTCTGATGGGTAGGATGGGATGTGAATGTCACACTGCAAAAAGCTTTGGGCAGTAGCCAACCTGTAAGACACTCTGTACAATCAAGCTGAAAACAAAGATATGCTCACCACCTGGTTACACTTTTTCCCGCCTACATCAGCCATCTTAACCCCTACTGTCTTTACCTTAGATGTCCAAAACTACATTTATAAGAAGCAGCAAAGCAGCTCACCTTACAAGCCCAAAACCCAAGCAAGGTGGATGACAGTGATCCATTCCACACACAGACAAAAGAGAAACACAAAAGTTAAAAGGTCCTTTTCATCCTGAAATTCAGCACAGGACAATCTGGTTTTCCGTAAGTCTAAGTTTTCAACACAGGTGACTAAATCTTCTGTTAACTTTGCCTTAAAATGGTAAGTAGTCTGATGAATAAAAAAAATTCTTTACTGTGAGGTTGGTGAGACACTGGAACAGGTTGCCCAGAGAAGTTGTGGATGCCCCATCCCTAGAGGTGTTCAAGGTCAGGCTGGATGGGGCTTTGAGCAACCTGGTCTAGTGGGAGGTGTCCCTGCCCTTGGCAGGGGGGTTGGAACTCAATGATCTTCAAGGTCCCTTCCAACTCTAACTATTTTATGATTCTATGAATAGCTATGGTAAAGTTAGGACTACAATTTATTTTGTGCTCCCTCTTCATTACAGATTTCATAATTGAAAAAGAGCAGTTATCTAACTGTGAAGCAGGAAAAATAAGAAAGCTTATTTGATTTAACTGACACTACCTATAAAACAAAAGAACAGCTTCTGAACCCCAAAGCTAAAAAATACTGAAATACATTTTCGGATGGCTGCCCCTATACATTCTTACTTGAGGCTACCCAAAAGCCTGTGGGATTTGCCTCTCTGCTCTGCAATCATATTGTCTAAGTCTTCCCAAAAAGACCTGAGATTATCTAATGGCTCCTAGAACTGGCAGTCAAATTCAAACATCAAAAATTCAAATGTTCAAATAACAAATGCAGCCAGGAACTGCAAAGAAACTATGGCAATTGACAACAATTTTCATTATTAATCATGTTAACGGGTATAGTAGATAGGTTTATAATTAAGCCCAAGGATAGAAGAGAGCTCAAAAACGTGGTTTGTTTTAAAAATCACAATGAATACCTCTGTCAGTTCTAGCCTTGTCCTCCTCTCCTCAAGCACAACAAAATCTCTTCCACAACAGACACAGCCATATACCAAGATATGACACACAATGCATACATGCAAGAGAGCATAATTACACTGTATGCCCAGTTCTGTATTACTCAAATTGGGCGCAGAGCTACTAATTTAATTTTTCATTATATTTGTATATGGAATATGTATTTGCATTGTCCATGCATGCCCATGCACACTAAGTCACATTTTAGATAGAGAAGGTTCTCACATATGTAATTTGCTTAATTTTAAAAACAGTTATGAAAGAGAAAGACTGATCTTTGATTTGATTTGTGAACAATTGGAGTAGATATTCCTATTGCAAGTATCTCATTATTCCTTACAGACAAGAAAGCTACTGCATTCCTGCCACTCAAGTTTTCAGTGATCTTTTGAGCTAGCAGTAGCACTTATATACAACTAGTGGGATTTTACTTTATGGCACAGAACAGATATGTTGCATTCCATGCAGGACCTTTGAGGCACAGGATAAAGAATGTACCACTCATCCTCATATATGCTTGTAACTAAGTATTTCCCCAAATTTGAATCATAAAAGTCAAATATTCCCCACGTCACAAATAAATAAGGAAAGCTAAGTGTAATAGTCCAGAGAAGTAAATGTTTTCTCTGTTGTTGGTTTTTACTTTTTTTAAATATTTCTATACCATTGCAAACATTGGGGGCCCTAACAAAAAACAGAGCTAAAAATTACCAAAACTCTAAAAGGCATCACAGTGGAATCCATCTACAAGGGCACATGGGAAAGTAGCTAATGTATTAGATGGGGAGGCACCACTGGGCACATGCCTGGGCGGCACCAAACCTCTATCAGCAGACCATAAAAATAAAAGGAGAAAAGCCTACAGCTATCATCAGGGGTAAAAAAGGAAGCAGAAGCTATGAAAGATGACCAGCCATACACAGCACTGGCTGAGGAAAGGAAGGGGCAATTAACTACAAAAACATGTTTTGAGAAGGGTAGAGGTGACAGACAGAAGCAATTCCAGTAAAGCAGGTGACAGATTACTAGGGTTTTAAAACAGAGCATAGGAGCAAAGGACAGGCTTGAGATATTATAAAGGAAGTTAAGACTTTGTGTTGATAACCTGGGTGTGCATGTGTGTGGGTGAGCTGATCAGCAGTATGATATGCTTCTCTTCTGTATATATTTAAAGTACAAATTCTGGCTATTCTAGCTCGTTAAACACTGGACTCTCTCAACTCTAACCAGTCTGGGCCTGCTGAAAAGTGCAATGACATGCACATAAAAGCAGCTAAAAGCTTCTCCTCTGCTTTGCTCAGGATGCTAGTAAATGACAGCTGCCAGCCATTTTAACAGGATATTGTTAATAAACAGCTAGGAATATTTTTAGAAGTGATATATCAGAGAAGGCCATTGCTTTTGTCAAGACAAAGACTCCATGGAAAAAAACATGAGCTGCAAAAGGGATGAAGCAGAGATTCCAAACAGGCACTTCTTCCTCTCACAAAACTGCTAACCACAATAAAGTACAAACTGCTAACAAGGCTTAAACAAAATCATTACTTGTTAACGTACTGAGAAATTTTATACCTTTTCTTGGTCTCTTTTTTTTTTTGTTTTGTTTTTTAAGCACTGTATGATAGCTTAGGCTGGTGCCACACCCACAGCCCTGAACAGAAGATCGAGTGGAACCTTGCAGCAATCTGTAGGTTTGCCAGCTTCAAGAACTTGTCAAGTTTTTCAAATTAAACATTTTAAAATACCCAAATGTTTCCAGTTTGACAAAAGACTTCACAGCAGTGCCAATATTTCAATAATGGTCTTACTCAGTTTGACAAAAACATTCAGCGAAGAAACAGTATTTGCCATTTATACACAAAAATCCCAACAGCCTTTATAGCCTTTTCATAGAAAACAGCTAGAAAATGATTAGGACTGGCACCTACTTCTGCATGTAAAACAGAGCTGCTACATTACAATACTGCAAAAAGAATAATTTTAAAGAAAGCAGCCATTAAACATATTTCTTAGCCCAAGTACTTAGCCTCTATTGTCAAAAACCTGTTCCATCTCAAAGACATTGGAACATCCATCAGGTGCCTGAGATAATATGAACTGAAACAATGTTAAATAGGTCACATTCGTCAAACGAGTGACCAGGGGAACACTCAGGTAATGTGACTATAAATCACATCACCTCTAGATAAGATAAAATTGGAGTATAAAGGCCAGTGTTTATTCACACTAGGTTACCAGTAAAGGTTGTTGGTAAAAAAGAAGAAACGTAGCTGTCCCTTTCTACAGCTATGACCAGGAGTGGTGTTCCTCTCTCTCTCCTTTCACTTTCACAGTCTAAGGATTTATGATACCGTGTAAAAGAAAAAGCACAAGACATCTCCAAATAGAGTTATTGGGGTGGAGCACAGGCCTGGCAGGGGGTGCCTGGCTCTCATTCCAACCGGCAAGCCAAGTGTGCTACTGGGAAACGCGACTGTAAAGAGCTGAGCTGCTGAAAAGAGGAGTATACAAAGATTAACTGCAGAAGCCCACCCACGGTTACACCAAGACAGTTGGCACTGGTAACTGAATAACAGCTAATAGGATCTGACTGCTTAAGTCTCTGCTCAGAGTAATTCTCAAGCCCTGCAACAACAAAGCAGGTCTTCAGAAGAATGGGAAGTATCTAAGGGTAATCTCAGGCAACTCTTGCTGAGGATGGGTGCAACATTCTTCAGGGACAGTCTAATATGATGACACCTTGGCAAAGCTATCTCATGTGATACGACCACCACATCAAAAAAAACAATTAGATACAATTGGACAACATAGGGAACATCAGAACAAATAACAAGACTTCATCTGATAGCTCTAATGATTTTGGATTATTTGTATGCAGGAAGGGACTGTACAGTCCCAATGGCTTCCCTTTATCAAACAGATAATGGTATTCCAGATGGGTATTCAGACTAGAGAGAAGACCATAAGCTAACAAATATGATGGAGACATACAGGGAGAACAATGAATATATACTTAGGGAAAAAAAATGCCAAGAAAAAAGAACAATAAAAACTTGGAGGCTCCTAAAAAGGACACATACTTTAACTGACTAGACTACACAGTAGTAAACAAGTTATTGGACCCCCTTACTCTTTGAGCACTAGAAGCCTGAGGACATGGAGGCACTGAAACATTTTTCCACACCAGCAGAAGCATCAGTTCCTCACACTCAAGATCTTCTCCTTGTCCTGTGTCCCTGCCCCCGCTCTTGCTGTGCTACTTACCACAAAGGAGGGAAACCTCCCAAGAAGCAAAACAATTACAAGGAGAATAACAAAGAGAAAGGGGTTCCTTCCTTTTCATGACAGCGAGCAATGAGATCTCTGAAGCATGGAACTAATTAAATACATACAAACACCTGCACACTGGGAACAAGCCTCTTTCCAGCTTTCCCCTGAGAATAGCAAAAAATCTAGTATCTAATGCATCTTAATTTCTAATACTCCTCTGTACCATAAAATCTCCCTCTGTTAATTTTTCAAGCACCTCCATAAAAGTACTTCTTAAGTGCTCTGGATACACTATCTTGAGGGGCAGGCCTGTTGTCAAATCATCTACTAGGAAATAAATATACCTTTTCACTCTTACCAGCACCTACTGGATTATCTATAGCGTCTAGCCTGAGTACTGGAGTCAGTCTCCTGTTGATGGAGAAACCATGCACTACCTACCAATACTTAGCAGAAGGGCAAATTTTCACTACTGTCACACACCACAAGATAAAATTCAACAACTCACATTACAATTTTAGCTGAATTACAGTATTTATGTCACATAAGAACACATGGAACATTTTCGACTTGCAGTAAAATAACAATCAAGGTCTAAAAAAGGAAGAAGAAGAGAAGAAAAAATACCTTTCTTCCAGTCTAATCTGCTGAACATTAGTTAAGTAGAAGTTAGTACTTCACTGTCCTCCTCTGTCTGACTCCCTCAAAATAGGAGGTAAATTTTGTTTCAATACAGGAATATGTACTGAAATTTGACAGAAAAGAGGGAAGAGGGCATAGTTTTGAGCTCCCAGAACTACTGTCACCTATTTATTCCAAATTAATTACATTTCAACTTTTTGATATCCCCCAACTCTAAAAAATGAATAAAATATAGTAACATAACACAGTTTTTATAAGATTCCCTGCAACAGCAGCCCAATTTAGGGTAATATATTTGATAGCAAAATAGTAAATGTTCTGCTGTTGACTGGATCTGAGATTTGCAGCTGCACAGAGGAAACTGAGTGCTTTGGTAGTATGACCTTGAAGCGGTAAAGCATGTGAGTTGAGGTTGATCTATATGTGGACTTTAACTAGCAATTTCCCAGGTTTCAGCCATGGCTTTGATGTAAAGCACTCAAGCAATTCTAATGCTAATTTTTCAAGTTTGTGGTATACTTTTCTCTCAAGTACACACAAACGGGTCAGTGCAAATACAAGAGCAGACAAGGAACTGTGCATCATTAAGCAAGGCTCTTAGGCGAGCGGATGAAGCCTCCTCCCTTTAATCATGTGAATGGACTTGAAGGTTAGGACCAGGAGAGGAGAAAGCACCACTTGCATGTGGTCACATATGGTGAGCACAGGGACATTGCAAAAGGTGCTGCTGGTAATTCTGTGCCTTCCAACATGTCTCCTTTGGAATGCTAAGCTGTATTAGCAAATTCTGTGGATGCTACATAGTGGAGCAGCCTTTCTACCCTATTGGAACCAAATGACCCAGGCCCAAGAGCAGGCAGATCCCAGATGCACAAAGCAGGTAACAAAACAAAAAGGAGAAGAGACAGTAAAACAGGGCTACAGGCACTGCAATGGGAAAGCATGGGGCAGGCGCCCAAGAAGTGAACCTTAGTTTGTTTGATTAGGATATACTTTAATTCTGAGTTTTCTGAACCACAGGGCAGTTATCTACACTGCACAGAGAAGGGTTCCAGGTCTTGGTAAAAAGTTTAATGGACATCAGAGAAACAAAACCACCTTATCACTACCTTCATTAAGAAGCACCTTAAAGTAGGTGAAATTGCATGATGCGAAGGGAATGACTACACTGCAACCTCAATACCACAGGTCAAATGAAGATTAAGCCTTTGCACTCAGTGGTTTCCTATCCTCTGTCCTCAGGAAGGCTTGAGGATTCCTCTTATGCAAACCCTCATGTTGGAATCCCCAGCAGCAGAATTCTACAAAACAGTAAGTTCCATGTAAAACCATTATTTACCTCCTCTGCTTCTGGTAACAATTTAAGAAATTCATGCAGCAGTTCAGAACCATAGGTCTCACTTCTTCCATGGTAAATATCTTCAATGATGGATTCAGCAGACCTTGAAAAAACAATTGAACGCACGTTTCTAATACTTGCAGGGCAAATAGTCACACAAATTCAAAAAAAAAACCCATGGCTGGGCTACTCAAAGGAATTATAATGAGGTTATGTACCAGTGTCTGCAGAAGCACTGTTTCAATACCACTTTCGGTGATGCCTTCACTACAGGGCAACATTGCCAGTGACTAAAGATAGCACTGAATCTGCTTGTTCTTAAACTCCTCACTTCACCCCTTTCTATTAATTTTTTATAAAGAAAGACAAACAAGGAAAAGCAGCTTTCCTGCAGTATTACATGATATAAGGGTTTCCCTTAACTATACCTGAAAACTTATTTCAACTGGTTTAACAGTAGCATGCTCTGAATGTTTAGCGCTAAGTCATAATGATACTTGAAACTAAACATATTAAAAAAAATACAAAATGTAGTTACTTATGACAAACTTGTATAGAAATGTAAACTATACAAGGAACAGCGTAATATACACTACATTTGAAGAGAACTACGAACAATGTCACACATCTGTAGCTTGCACTAGCTGCCTGGAAAAATCCAATCTTACTTTTTGAATTGTTTGAGAAATATCCCAATGTTCATACTTCTTTTTGCATCCAAAATGGAAACCTGAGAGAAAAAACAAGAGAGATTAATCTACTAATACCTAAGGAAATAGCATGTAATGCAGATATCAATCCTTAAGTTGCTACAGATACTTGTTTGCAGTTGCCACCAAATCACCAGCCAAATGAATACAAGGAGTCACTACTTATCAACAAAGATCATATATTACAGAACTAGTTTTTTTACTACAGAAATACACAGCATACCCAAGACCTTTTTCAAGTGAAACAAAGAAAACACAGTGATTTATAGAAGCAAGGAATCAAGAAAGACTCTTACTTCGTTACAAAGTAAAAACATTCCTCTTGCTTATTTCATAATCTCGACTCAGCAAAATGTTGCTTGTCAAGTAGTGTGTTATAGCACATTGGGAGGACCCCACAGTTAGTGGGCACCACACTGTAAAACCCAGGTTATTTCAGAGGTTTTGTACAAAAGGCGAGGATGGGCTCTTCAAGCAGAGCTCAGTATGTGCTACTGGTTTCATTTACACAAACTAACAGCCATGCTGATCCATGGAAAGATACACGAGTCGATCTTGAATCAAAACCTGAGACACATAATACTTAAATCTGTCTACCTAGAAGCAAACAGAATTCCCTAATAAAATAATAGTTTTTCTTCCCCTGCTTTCTATTTTAAAGTTGATTTTCTGTATCATCTTCCAAGTACAATTCTGGAGATTAAGCAGAGAAAAAAGCCAACACTTTTTTTCCTTAATTAATTAATTAATTTTTTAAAATAACATTGTTAATTTTTTTTTATACTACTTTTCTTCCTGTTCCTGCATAAAACTTCAAATCTGAGATGTTTGAGCTGTTTCAGCAAATAGTGTTCTTAAGGTTAAAATTTTACCACAGCTATTTTGGTGATAACAGCTACAAAAGTCATGAGATTTACCAGAAGAAGAGAATTGTTTCATGTTAAGAGTGCCACCCGACTGCTACAATAAAACAACTCAGTACACACAGATGTTCAAAACTGCTGTTGGATTCACATGATGTTTGAGGTTTTGACAACTGGAAAGGTGTCTTGACCTTTGCAACAGTGCACAAATTAGAAATACGTATATAAATGAAATGTTGGCATCATCACAAAATTGAATTAGCCTGGGGTCAACTGGTGACAGAGAAGATACAGGTATAATTAATGTGCTAGCCTCAACATACACCTGGGAGACAGCCCCCTCATCTACTGAAAAGAGTTAATCAAATTAAAGTTTTCTGAAATTTTGGAATTTTCTATCTTCTGAAACCAGCAAAGACTGGAAAACGCAGGACATATCAGCATATTAGTTTTAATTAGATGATTGCTAGCCTGAAGCCCTTCAGTTTTAACATACGCAAAGATAAGAGAACAGATTGTGGTTTATTCTCCTGTTATCTTAGGAGTTGAGAGGCCCCCAACAGATCATTACGGGAAAGCCCCTTAGCACAGGACAGGTTCAACTATCTCTCCCCCTGCACTATCTAATCTTTTTCAAATGTTTTACTGCAGGGACCTCTCAATGACCTCTCAAACTGCAGCTCCAATCTCCATTTGCTCTGCTCACCCCTAATTCCCTGATTTCTCCATGCTAGTTTAAGCCTATAAACTTCACCGTTGTGATTTGGCTTTTGGTTTGTTGGTTGTATTTTTTAAAGCATACTCGGTTAACCTTCCATACATGCTGTTTTCAGTCACAGTTGGTAACTGTTACAAGAAGACTGACCATCAGCCGGGTAAACTTTTTGTTTCCATAGCACAACTTGGATTTACAGCACAACCTCAAACAAAACTAGAAATTATTTTTTTTTAATATCTTCCCTTGAAGAAAAACAACAGATGGCAACATATACAGCTGCGTTTACCTTATCAGTACAATATAGAACAAATGTCATAACTGTTTTTCTCTTAACTAGGAAGATCTTACACACTTCTTGCTCTGTATATGACTGTACTCTTTCCCATTTTCAAGCACAAAATCAAAACACATACCTCAGTTTTCTGTCATTCTTTGCTTGGTGTCCACTTCAAGATGGTCAAAAGCGATTGAAAAAGCTGTTATTAACTGCCTTCAGGGAGCTTCTAGATGGAAGTGTGAGGAGGGGAAGAAAAAGGGGAGGGGGGAATCTGGCAGATACTCTGTAATTACAAGCTCCTACTCCTTCCACACAAATATGGTATCTTCCATGTCACATTCAGTACCTTGCTGCATATTAGATTCACAATCTTAGCCTTAACATCTGTTCCAAACGTCTACTCTTCTTCCCATTTGAGATTTCATTTAATTTAGTCCTTGGAGAAAACTGCATATGACTTCCTACCAAGCTGTCTCTTTTACAGCTGATGTCTAAAAGATATTTTTGAAGTGCTGTCCATCAGTGACAGCCTTTGACTTCTTGACTCAAGAAGTTACACTAGACTATCAGAATTGAGAAGTAACTTTTCAAGTCTCACTGGGAACTTCTACACTCATACAGCTCCTTATTATTTACTTTACATACACTCAGAAGTGCCTTCTCTGTTCTCGTCTTCTTCACCTCCCATGCCAGAGAAAACTACTAAATTTTTGTTTGTATCCTACTCCTGAAATACAACGGCTCCCTAAGATACCTTGCACCATCTCAACACCTGCACTTTGCCAGCCAATGCCAAGTGTCACTGCCCCGTGCAATTGCCACCTCTCCTTCACAAACAGTGCAATCTTGGAAGCAAGAACAGCTGATTCACTCATGAATCCGCTTCTCATCACCGTAATACTCAACTCAGCGTATTTCTGAAACCTGCAGCAGTCACAGTTCACGTGGGGTAATAATAGCATCAGTTTGACAAATGTTAATCCACCACCGAAACATACACTGGTTTGGACGTATTAAGGGAAGGGGAAATTTAGCTAGAGTACCATGGTGAAGTTGTAGTGATAGTAAGAGAAGATCTGCTCCTGAACTCTGATAGGAATTTGCAATCAACAGGAAAGATTCAGAAGAGTGCTCCAGGAGACACAAAAAGCCCCACTTCAATAATGACTTTGTAGTGGCTGCAGAAATGCAATACAAGTTTCTTGCCATGAGATTATCAATGAGGAACAGGAACACGACAAAGTGGATTTATAACAGATTAGTGAAAGCAAAACATTATACGTGTTCTTTGGATAAGAACAATGGGGTTTCACATAGAGAAATACAGCTTACAAATTACAGCAAGCGTGGAACAGCCTGGTGGCACAGGATCGGTGCTGGAGGTTAGGGAGGATATAAACAGCTTCCTGCTTCAGCTTCCACTTCACAAAGCACTAACCATCACTGTTGAGCTTAATAGTTTGGCCTCCATTCTCCAAGCCACAAGCACCGCCTGGAGTGGTTGAGGAAAGGTGCACATCCACAGCACAGCAGAGTGAACCTAGCAGCTTACTACAGGGTTGTCCTGCTCCACATCACCCTCCCTGTCACGTTCCTAGCCTGCTCTTTCCCTTAGGCAGGCACTGGTACTCATCTTATTGCCTTTTTTTTTTTGCTTTATTAGTCCTCTGCTGGATAAACACATTGAATCAACTCTCAAGAAGGTGGAACAAGCATCAGAGCCAGTACAGGGAAAATAAAGAAGGGGCATGGCCAAGAGAGGGGAGAAGACACATTCTGTTCACCCCTTGCATCTTTCTTTTCTCTTCCTCTCTTTCGCCCCCATCAAAATGTACTAAAATAGCAGAACTACTCCAGTAGAAAACAAACAAAAACTCAAACAGGATTCTGCTAAGCTATTAACTTAAATCTGTTTACAGAGGGTCCGATGTCTGCCAGAGCAAGCACATAGATGGGGGAAGATGAGGGACAGATCAAAGGAGAAAGCAAGAAGACCAGCCTTCTTGGCTGGCAAAAAGCCGTTCTGCCTGCTCCGCTGCCAGGCCAGCTATAACCTAGGTGAGTTCTGTTGTGCCATACTGTGACACCATTAAAGGATGGGGAAAGTAAATTGGTGTGTAAACTTTGCTCTACACCCCCTATTTTTCAGAGGCTCAAATTACATGAAACCATGGGGTAAATTAAGCCTTTCGTCAAGGAAACATGTTAATTAATCTCCTAAGGGTTTGGCGAGGAATTGTTTACGAAAAAGAAAGCATTTACTGTATACTGTAGGAGTTTGACTCAAATCTCCAAAGGGACTTAGGTTATAATAATGATGTTTGGTGGTGAGCCTCCAGAACTGGGATTCAATACCCTGAGCTGGGCATCTAAATTCCCACGAAACGCTGGCGAGTGAGGAATTAAAAGAACATGCAGTTTTGTATGAGAGAACTTTTTCCAAAACTACTCAAAATTTAATAATTAACAGTGATCTCTGGAGAAGGTATGAAATCTGTATCTCCACCACAGTCTCAGAAAGAGTGCTCTCAATTCTGGCTTGAAGAATCACTCTTCACTGCTCCCACTGAAGCTATGCCACTGCACCGAGAGGAATCCCACTGAGCCACAAGAACAGACTCTCCAGTCGTGTAATTTTGTACAGCACTTTGGACACATCCTGTTTTTTTCAGATTTGGATCAAACCAATGCTTGAATTTAGGTACTTGAAGTTATCTTGAAACTTCACTGTTAACATACTACAACCATTAGACTAACTCCGCTATTTAAACCCAAAGAACATTTTTGACTCTTAAGCAATGACACGCTTTCTAAAATCAATTGTTTTACTTACACAAAAGGAATAGAGATACTGGAACACAAAAAGTCTTGTCCACTGTCCCCTGTCAGGCCAGTGAAGCAGCCAGGAACAGAACTACATCTTCCTCAGCCCCACACTAACGCGTTCTCCACAAGGTCACACAGATGCTGTGTACCTCAGCCTGCCCCCAACTCTGTTCAAGCTCCTTAGGTTTTACTACAGCGAACTGAGGATAGCCGTTGAGTTCCGTCTGTTCTTATGTCCAGCCTCTCACACCGCCATACCATTAACGTAAGTAAGCAAGCAGCAGCTGAGAGCACCAATGACAGAAGTCACAAACATTGTCTATGCCTCAAATCTCCACACTCTTGCTGAATGATACCTATAGTAACGTTAAGCATGTGAGCTGTTGCCTATCTCTGCTTCCGCACTTCAATAACACATAGCTCTTCAGGATTATCTCCTTCCCTCCTTACTAAGCAGCTGGTACTGCAAAGTCCATTAGCACACAAGAAATTGCTCATCACTGTCTGACACACTGCTGTGGTATGCTTTGACAAAGCTTAGCAACGGAGTTGAACATTTTGTCACTTCAGTAGCACAATTCAAGACGCAAGTCCTGTTGCCTCACCACCCGCCACGTGGAAGGGCACCGCGTAGTAGCCCCAAACCGGGACAGATAGATACTGCATAGAGCAGTAGAGATGCACTGGATCACCATGTCAGCTCCAGATGGATGCATAAAAACATTAACTTGTAGCAAGGCAGGTTTTTGTTTCCAAGGCACTGCATCTTGGGGAAACCTATGTTTTGCAGGCCTGTAATTTTCATCTCCAACACTGCTCTTAACCTCCCCAGGATGCCCTGAGTTTCAAGCTGTGCATGAAAGCAACTTGAGTTGTGGAGCACACCGGGGTTTTTCTCTGCCCCAGCTACCATACGGTGGGGCCACATTTGGTTTATAAAACTCATCATCATTTTTGCTGTAACTAGATTTTCACCCTACTGCAGTCCTGAAAAGGGGAGCTCCCAAGGAAACACATGAAGCTGCAGTTGTGCACATCTGTATGCAGTACAGGAAGTCCACTCACTGCAATCTTGATTTGAAGATGAACACAGTCTGAAAACAGCACAGAGGTTAATGACTACCTCTGATGACGGCCCCAATTACTCCTTCCCGATGTCAGGGTTTGAGTCTGCAATACACATGTCTGTTTTAAACACCTTATTTTAGTCTATGTACAACACGCACACTATCAGCACATTGGTTTCTCACCTTGTCCTTGCTGATCTTACTCGGACATCACCTTCTGAGTCCTGCACAATTCCACCAACTTCAAATCCCCATTTTCTCTTAAAACTGACATGTTGTTACATCTCTTAATCTGTGCCCTCTATATTTTGTTTACAAGCTGGCATGTATATACACACACACCAGTGATTAAATCTGCATTTCAACCCTCCAATTACTTCACAGAAAGATCACTTGAGACAATTAGTTCAGGCTTCACAAAAGATGCTGCCTACAAATCATGATCCAAGAACTAGAAAAGCTACTTATCAGTTCACTAAAGAGTATCTGAATCTGAAAGGACTAGTACTTGGCATATATTTTCTCATTGCCAGAACAGAAATCAGTAACAATGTTCAGACCTTTTTGGAAGGTTATTTTAGTGTCCAGAAAAGTGGAATAGATGAAATAAAGTTTTAATTGAGAGGGAAACAACACTTACGAAAGCTGAAACTTTAAAATTAACTCAATTATATAACAAATTATCTTAATCACTATATTATATTTTATTTACTTGCTGTCATATTGGGACTTCCCTTCCTGATGTCTTTATGACAGAGAGAGTACATACAGCATTAACCCTTAGCAATAGGATTCTCTTCCCTCCCGCCTGGCATACGTTTGCATGTAGAACATTTTGTTTGGATAACAGACATGGTGGAAGATCTGAAGAGAAGTTACAATATACCTGTTTCACACTGAAAGCACAAGGGCTATCCAACATGAGTAAATACAGATGCCTACAGCTCCCTTCACTTATTTATATGTATTTTAACAGGTGACCAAATCACAGCATTTACCAAGTTAAAATAATAAAACACTGTTTAGCTCTTTGATAAACAAATGTGTATCACTAAGACCAAAGAGTTTATCCTCACGATTGTTCCCCTCCTCTTCAAATCAAGAAAAATTTGACATAAGGATGTAACATGACACAGAAAGAGACAAAGGTGAGTCAGAATCACTCCAATTCTTACAGCATTATGTAGAAAAGAGGGTTTACTTCAGTTCTTACCTCCTCTTTTGTCTCTTTGAATGAAGACTTTAAAGACCGATTTCTGGGGTCCTGGGGCTTGGTTTCTTCCTGCTGCCCAAAAAGTTCCTCGATTGTCTTTGTATCAATCTGATACTGGGGTCTTGCAGCAATTGTCCAGATATTGGTTTTACCGCGAACTTGTTCTTCAGGGATAGTTTTCCAGAAAAAGCTCCGCATTCGTTTTTTTTTGCTGTGGTTGTCATGACCATTTATCAGTTGTGGAGGCAGAGGTATGTTTGGCCCAGGCAGTGGAGGAGGGGGAGGTGGTGGGGGTGGCATC
>VZRU01017563.1:985981-1004217 GCA_013398155.1 Pedionomus torquatus | reverse complement strand
TGGCCGGGGCGGGGGGGGCCGGTGCCCACCGCCCGGTGCGGAGGCGGGTAGTGGCGTCCGCGGTGGGGCTCGGTCTAAGCTCGTACGAGGTGCGCGCACACACACACACACACACACACACACACACACACACAATTAACCACCTTCTGTTGCCGAAATCGCAGAACGACGTCTATAGAACCAGAGCAGCAGCACAGGGCAGTTAGAAGGAGCGGGGCTCCCTTCCACCGCTGAAGCCTTTCCCCCTCCGCCCTCGCCCCCAGCTCACACACGCATCCCCTTTTCCATCCCCGCTCCCTTTTCCCATCTCCTTCCCCACGGTCTCCTCACCCTGGGCAGGTCGGCGAGATGGGGGTGCAAGCGTGGCTTCAGCAAGGCTGAGAGTCGGTCTCAAAGGCAGGCAGGGCGAGGGAACTTCCACTGAAGATGCGCTCACAGCCCCGAGTCATGTCGCACGAGGCAGCTCACATGACTTGCGGACACCTGAAAGCCAAAACACCATCCCCAGATGGCACAGCCAACAAACGGCCTAAAATATTTTGCAGGGAGATTCAGTTACATTTCAAAAATAAAACGATTTCTCCAAAAAGAGTAAAGGTGAAGAACTTCACTCAATAAATAGTGACAACTGTAAGGAACAAACAGAGCCCCCACACCCCAAACACTGCTTTTCACTGGTGGTCAATTCTGAAGGCAGACTCAGAAATGCTTCCTTTGCCTGAGAAAGGTGGAAGGGAGAAAAAAAAAAAACCCTCACCTCCAGCCTTGCACAGTTGGTTACCGGAGCCTGAGCCGAGCACAGGAGAGTGAGAACAGGCTGGCACGGGCCGCTGAGGGTGGGAGGGCAGGAGCAGAAGGCCAAAAGCACGTCTCGTCTCAGTGCGGAGTGCCTGACCTGCACCCTGCTGCCTTCGCCTGGGGTCAGGAGCCAGGAACCCAAGGAAGAGGGGGAAAGCCAGGTGCCCTCCCCGACTGCAGACCTAGAGCCCAGGCCTATGGCGGCAGAGGCTGTACCATCCCATCTTACAGTTCTGCAGCCAGAGATTCGACCAACTGGTCTGGCAAGGAAGCCTGTTTGAATCATTTGTTATAAGAAGAATTTAAAAATTAAAAAAAAAAATACTAGAACAAAAGGAAAATTTATGGAATGCGATGTCAGAACCTGGTCACTTAAGCTCACTGAATGAAAACAGTTCAGCTGCAGTAAATGGCAATTCGTATCACGCCACACAACATCTCCGCTTGGCAGGGTTCGCAGCAGCCAGGGAGGACACGCTCAGCTTTGAGCCAACACGGACATTCCTCGAGAGTGTCGGGTCACCCCTGAGGTCGTCAGCGAGGAAGCGTGTTGCCGCTTGGACTGTAGCTGCTTGTGTTGGAACTAAAGAGACTTGTTTTCATTGCTGCCAGCCACAAGCACAAATGTTCACTCGAAAAGACGGAAAGAGCGAGCCAAACAAGAGACTTGCATAATAGCACTGTATTAAAAAAAAATCCCCAAACCTTAACAGGGCAGCGGAGGACCTGGGAGCCACTCCGGATGTGAAGTTAAACTTTTAACTTTTCCTCACCCTGTGGGTTCCCCACCCCCAAACTTTTCCAAAACACAATGTTAGCCAACAAATTTTAAGTTTTTAGCTGGTTTCCCTCACTCCCCCAAATGTGAATGCTCAGCAAGCAAAGGTTTTGCCCACATGGCTAAAACTCATCTGAGTTACAAACAACTGAAAAACAGGTCTTTACAGTAGGAAGCATTAAGCAACTTTAATAATAGGTAGATTGAGCAGCCCCGCCTATAATAAGCAACAAATGCACCTCCCTAGAACAGATAGCATTTAGATGGGTTGGTATACCACAAAACCAAACCTTATTGTTAATATTTTAAGATTTCTAGTTAATGAAATGCTGAAAAGAGTTTTCAAGATGACTACTGCTTTTATATTTTATTATGAGAGAAAAAGTATCTTTTGAAAACTCTGCCTTTCTTTAGAGCACAAAGAGCTTCTAATGCTTCAGACTGAACACACACTTAACAACCAAACGGATCTAATGGGAACAGAGAAATTTATACCACTTGAACAAAGAGTGTGTCGTCATCTTCATTACAAACCCTCATTTCTAGTGTTTGGACAAAGGCAGGAGAGAAAGTTAATTGTGACACTTCAGAAACATTAAAACCAAGTTCTATTTGGTTTCAAAATTAAGTACTGTGGTAGTTAACCTCTTGAAACAAAACCCTGCAATTAATTACCACTATCACATAAAACTAGCATGATGCATGCACATGTCAGGAAAGCAAATCAAGCCTGAACAGGCATCTCTAGTTTTTAGCATTGTTTATCTCTTAAGTGCTTGAATTTACAGCCTTCAGTATTCTTTAAAAGGTAGCAAGGTGTGTAATTATTTTTTTTTAACTGGTACAGTAAAACATACCATTTCTTAAGTACCATTGCTAATAGCCGAACTGTTCCTGAGTGAACCAATGCATTTATGCTGGCGTAAACTGTAACAGGGCAAACCCAAACTAAAAATTAGTTTCGGGTTTACTCTGTTGCATATCTGATCTCTACACTTAATTAAGAAATGTTATCATACAGACATACTAGTACCCTCTAAGTTCTACCACTCGGTGGTGCAAGGGAACTCTGGAAAGATACTCTTGATCTATTTTTCTGCTTCTCCTGGAATATCATATCTTTCCAGTCCTCCAGTGGCTATTATCTTTAAAACAGGTTCTCATGAAGAGGTAAGACAGAGTGTATTTGCTCCAAAACCAAAGTTTTTCTCACCCACAGTGAAAAAAAAAGAACGTTGAACATACATTTTGCTGCCCTAAGTACTTACCAGAAATACACTACCAATAGCAGCCAGCGCAGAAACGTTACTGCTCCTGTCTCTTTTTTTTTTTTCAAAAAGTAGCTAAAGTTTAAGAAGTAATACTTTTGTACTTCTGTGCCAGAGAAGCAGAAATGTAGGAAATGAAAGATTTGTAATCCTTGGACTGAGCATTTATGTCCAAGGCCATTGCTCTGCAAGGTTCACGCGCTCCTCTGCATTTCAATACAGGGACTCTGAAACATCATCACTTTTCCTTTCCACTGCTCCTCTACCAATTTATGCCATCATAGAATCATAGAATTGTCTAGGTTGGAAGGGACCTTTAAGATCGTCTAGTCCAACCTAACTCTGATAAAAAGCCATCACTAAACCATGTCACTAAGCTCTATGTCAACCCATGTTTTGAATACCTCCAGGGATGGTGCCTCAACCCCTGGGCAGCCCATTCCAATGCTTAATAACCCTTTCAGGGTAAAAGTCTTTCCCAGTATCCAATCTGAACCCCCAAATAAGCAACTTGAGGCCCTTTCCTCTTGTCCCGTTACCGGTGACTTGGGAGAAGAGACTGACCCCCACCTCTCTACAACCTCCCTCCACATAGTCGTTACCCTTCTCCAAGGCAGGCACAAGCCATCCCACTTGCTACTCTTACACAACTGGGTAAGGTTCTTTGTTAATTCACTGCAGAGTATTGCCATGGTGACACACCCCATCTACTTGGCCACTTGATTCCCACTGTAAGACCAACAAAAGTTAGGAGAAAGGACCTTGGTGAGAATAGGTGCAGTGAGGTGAACAAGCCCCCTGTTGCAGATGCAGAAATGTGCCATATATGCACTTGGAGCTTTAACACCATTAACACCTGAAAGAGCACAAAGATGTCACAGAGCTACTAACGATGACAAGTAACAAGGAGAACAAAGAAAAAAGAACCAAGGAACAGTCAGCTCCTTTGTGGATCTTCTCATAAAAAAAAATAAAGAAATCATCTTTCAGTTTGACATAACTTAGCTGCCAGTAGTTGGATAAATTGGGGGTGTGTGTGTGTGTGTGTGTAACTAGAAAATATGAAAAGATTAATGACTAATTAAATAAAAAAAACCAAACATCACCAAAACCTGTAACTAGTACAACCTCCACATCAAGCATGCAGTATGGGAAAGATAGCCAGACTGAAAAAAAACTAAAAAAACAACAAAAAATCCCACCCTAAAGATAATTGCAGATGAGGAATGCTAAGTAATTACAATACCATATTATTCTTGTAACACCACAATAAGGAACAAGAGCAGATAAGCAGAGAATACAAACTGAACTTACCCCCAGTTCAGTTCAAAACAGAGTTGAGTGGAACATTTAGCTTTCCTTTTATATTACTTTGATCATTTTTTGAAGCAGAGACAGAACAGAGATAAGGTTGCTGGGAAAACCGGTTGACAGAAGATTGAAATCAAGCTGTTACTTTAATGATACTAGTGTGTTCCTGTACTCTACTTGCACAGACCTCTCTTCAAGTGTAACTACAGATAGAAAGAACATCTCTGGTTATAAAATACATGTGCTTGACAAAACAGGAAGTACACTGAAGAGCATTTTGAGAGATGATCTGTTTGTAGAATTCATACAGAGTACAGGAGCTACAAGTTTCAAACAAGCCAGGAGTGCAGGTAACTTACAGGATGGTCACTGATCTCGGTTCAGCTACAACAGCGTACCTGAAATGCTCCTGACTGCTTTAAATTCCTCGTCCTGAGAAACCTCACACAACACTGAAAGCACTACTGTGGTAACTTGTCACTGAGACAAAAATCTTTCACAGACAAGACTCTACTAGGCCGGTATGGTCCCCTTGTCAAACAAACAAAAAAGAAATCCACCCTGACAACTGTCTATGCAGATAAATGTCAGCATTACAGTCTTAAGATATTCACACAGCTTTTTTGTTAGTATCAGAAAAGCTGACAACTGTAATTACTTCCCATTAGAAACTTCAGAAGTATCTTCCTCATACGATCTCTAGAAGCAAAAATTTCTAAATTTGGTTAGATCTGACAATTTGAGCACAAGACGCAAGCTTGACATTTTATAAGCACATAGATTTGAATGGGGGCAAAGAAAGCAAGTACTACAAAAGGCAATCCATTTAATATCCTATTGATCAGCTGAACACAGAACCCTCCTCATTGAGGCTATCAATTAGAACAATTGCATCTGTGAGCAAAATGGAAGTCATTCTTCCTCTTCCTCCTTCTTCAGCAGGCAATCTCTTTTGTCCAGCCTTTCCTTCCAGGTGAAGAAACTCTGGCTGTTTTAAGCTATTGCAAAAGTAGGAGGGTTCCACAATGTCACACGGGCCATTCCTGCATAAGGCAATTTCAGACTCAAGTTCACTCTTAGTGTTTCTGACAGATGAGTTCCTTCTGGACAGGGACTATCCTCAGACGTAGACAGGTGAACTAGAGATAGAAACCAATGGCACATGTTCCATATGTACCCCTTTTCCTACAGTGGTCTGAAAGCTGTATTTCAATTGTTGTCTGTAGGTTTGCATTCTTCATCCCTGCTTGTGATGCTGCTACCTGCATTTCCTAGCTCAATTGTAGTCACACAGCTAACATTTCTTGCATGATCATACCACACGTGCCAAGATTCAGAGCCAGTGGAAGTCCATGGCTTCCTAAAAGTTGTCAATGTAAACTTCCTCTAAAACTTGAAGACTTAATTACAGCAGCATGACCACCTAGTGTTGCTCTACCAGAGATTCTTGGGCAGGGGTGACAACTCAGAAAAACAGGACCAAGCTTTCAGTACAGAAGCTGGGTTGTACTCTTAACCATCACAAGTCAAGGAAGTTTGACTGCAAACACCTTTAATATGAATACAAAATTCACATAGGATATACATTCTGGGGAACATAAATGAACTATTACAAGAGATTCTGACAGAACAAAAACATAAAGGAGGCCCTGTCAGACCGAGAATTTAACAAGGAATGATTAAAAAGTTTGATTTACAGTTACATTACAGTTGTGTTAAGCACTGAAAACTTTAAGAACGTCAGCTGAAAGGCATTTGAACATACAGTACATAAATCATACAATCCACACCGTTGTAAATAACATATTTGAAATACTTCATTTTACTTAATAGAACACAAAGCAATATAACATGTGCAAATGAGGACTCCAATATATTGAATTTAAAATGTCTATGATAAAATTGACATAGAACTTTACATTTAAGGACTACATGATTGATGGAGAAATTAAAAAAACATCCACCATGTTACTCTCATTACCCAAGTATGCTTTTCAATCAAATAGGAAATCAGGCCAGTGTGGCTTTCCTTTCTCAAACCATACCTGTCCATGAAGGCTAACTAAAGCTTTAACTTGCTCTAAGTGTAAAACAAAACAGCATTTACACAGTCCCCTTTCCCTTTGCTGGGAACTGACAAACCGTTATGTGAAAGGGTTCTCGGGTTATGTACACTGGTGGAAAATATTATCTTATAAAANCCAAACAAAACAGCATTTACACAGGCCCCTTTCCCCTTGCTGGGAACTGACAAACCGTTATGTGAAAGGGTTCTCGGGTTATGTACACTGGTGGAAAATATTATCTTATAAAAAGGCACATACCTGTGATTTAAGGCTAGTACGGTATTTGTTTCATAGAGAAAGTAAAATTTAAAATGAAATCAGTACATTGCATGGTTGGCCTCACTCAGCAAACCACTTGGTGCAAAGCAAAAATGTGCTTAGAGGCCTCAGACTGCCAGTGATTCTCGCTTTAGTGTTTTCCTTTTTCCTTTTTTTTTTTTTGAACCTACGATGGAAAGGTACATCTTTTAAAAAGGCATTTGCTGCAATTCCACTAGTTAACAATCCATCTGCTACTGTTTCTTTATATGCAGATATCGCGTATAGGCCTTATATTATTGTTCTGCAAAATATGCTTTTAACTCTCCTTTTTTAAGAGTCATATGAAAATTATTAAAGATGTTTTCTATATTCATCTATAAAATACCAGGTGTTGGTACAAATCATGTAAACCTCCATTTGGAAATATTTTGACCAGCCACCAGAGTGACCAGAAATCACAAACATCATTTGTCAGTGCAAATCTATAATAGTTTTCTTTACCCTCCCCACCCTCCCCCATCCCAGTTACAGAAATAACCACCAACCTTCACATACAAAACGAGCGCTCTATATATTTGAAATGACAGAAATTACGTTTGGTTACTTTAAAGTCACCCACTTTCCCACCAAATTCAGTTTTGCAGTATTACAAAAGGGGGGGGGGAATTAAAGCTGTCTGTGCAAGAATCACTACAACAGTCCTCCAACCCCAACCTTTAATTGTCATCTGATTTAAAGATTTCAGGTTAACATTGGGTCCTCTTCTCTGATCAAATTACTGTTCTTCAAGCCAGGATGGGGCATCTGCTCCAGGAGTTTTCAATTTGATGTGGAACTGTTTAAGTGTCTGTTCAAGCTGCTTTTGATTCCCAGCAAAGTATGCCGCAATGGCATTGTGGAACAGAACAAGCTGATTGTGCAATACCTTAACCTGCAGGCAAGGATAGAGATAGGTTAAGAGGAGGCAGCAGATGTTAATACCACTACAGGCCAGTTATAAAAAAGAAAAACCCAAACAAACCAAAACAAAAAAGGTATATTTGAGATGCTCTTCATAAAGTGTTTTTTTTTTAATAAAAATTTAAAAGTACAAATATAAAATTTAAATACAAAATTCTTTAACATTAAAGGTACTTAGAGTTTTCATAAAGTATGCTTAACAGTCAATACCAACTCAGTGGCGTGGACCAAAAGCAATCCACTAAACAGCATAAAGTTATCCAATATCAAACACTTGGTTACAAGCAGCTGATTCCTTGAAAGTAGATGCCAAGCCTCTGTTTAAAATGCCTACCTGCCGGCCAAATGGACTTCCCTGAGACAGTATGTGGCAAATGCATTATCTAAGTACACAGTTCATTTATTTTCCCCTGCACCTTGCAGAGAGTTTTCCAGGGCATGTATACCTAAGTCAAATGAAACTGATGTTCTTTTCCCAGCAATATTTCTTGCCCATTTCCTGTAACACAGGGTTATTTATAGCATTTGGTCAATATCTTGACTATGACATTTGTGCAAGGCAGTCACAAAACACAGGTCATAGCAAAAACAAAACCCAGGGAGCAGAGCACAAGGGTACCTGGAGAGCAACCCTGTTTTTCTCTTCCAGTCCAGTCTATGATGACAAGCTACAGCACTGACAAAGTCAGTTAAAAAAAGATAACGTTTTCATCCTAGCACACCAGTAAACCTGAAGCTGTGAACAGCTAACAGTAGTATTCTGGAAAAAGGTATCTGCTCACTTTGTCTTGCAGCTAAAACTTGCACTTTTGTTCTTGAGTGTACTCTCAGCCCAGCCCAATTTTACTCTTGTGTCTGAGCCCATATCCCTGAGGCGGTGGCCCTGTGCCTGTTTTCAGCCTACAAGACCTTAAGCCCAACAACATTTAGCCAACACAGAAGAGAACAGAGGAACAGGACGGCTGATTTAGCTTTCTCTACTCAAACTTTGCATCACTGCCACGACTGTGAGCACAATCCACAAGGGAAAGTCTACTCCTGCCATGCTAGGAAGCAAAACTGTCCTTGGGCCAGGTTTGGCCTGTGCCTACTATTGGCCTTGCCTGTTTTAACGGGTTATTTGGCTAGTACACTTTTCTGAAACACATGCAACTCAATACAGAGATACTTTATTGTCTTAATTTAAGAAACCATCTCAAAATAAATAAAAATAATAATAAAAAAAAAAAATCAAACACCAAAACCTATTTGTATTAAACATGCTGTTACACCAGAAGTGTAACATTTATAGTCTTGCACAGAAGTGTAATAATATCAATTAAATACTTTGAGAAGCAAATGTCTGAGCATGTGTACACGTGCACACAGGTGTATACAAAAGTTTCAGCACTAAAAATTGAAATTTGAGTATACAACAATTTATTTTTTCTACTGAATAGCCTGATTTCACTAATTAAGTTTTGCCCATAAACTTTACAGACCTTAGTATCCTACTGCAGCAATTTACCTCCAGCCTGCAACTAGAACCACACAACTGCTTGCCCGCTTTTTCCCTCCCCCAGTGGGATGGTGAGAAGAATCAGAAAAATGAAGAAAACTTACCTACTTAAGTGATAACCTCTCTTTAATGACACAAATTTTGGTCTAAGTTAATCTGAGTTTGAAAACCAGCATTCCTGTGTTTTCTCCCCTAATTCAGGCTTATTTAAACATAACACATGAAATAATAGGCTTTTTGCCTCATTAACAGTGTAAAATAGTAGGTTCTTACATCAAAAAGCTCTCCAAGAAGAAATACGAGAGAGGCAGGTATGGTGCGAAACGAGTCTGCAGCGCACATCTTATCTTGGGACAATGTTTTGAGTTTTTTTAATTTGTAATAGAAGATTTCATCGAATTCATGAGATACAGACACAAATATTTAGGAGATGTAGGTTATAGCTAACTACACTTGTTCAACAAACATACAGTTCAGTTTTTCAGAGTCAGGTAAGACGGCCTCTTTTGGTTTGTGTGGGAATATAAGTATACAAAATATATGTCTATTTATATGTATAAAAACCTGTATTTTCATCCCAAAAATATTAAGTCATACAAGTGGAAAATGTCACAACATCAAGAGTCTGCTTGTAAAAGTTCAGAGCAAGTATAGGTTTTTTTCTGGAGCAGATTCTTTCATCATTGACATGTAAGGTTGCTCACAGTCCAAGATAGTTTTAGTATATTATTAAAATGCTACAAGACCTTTATTCTGCTTATAGGAACTCAAAACAAGAGTAATTAATCCACCCTCCCAGGCCAAGTTCATCCATTTAAGGCCAAATTCGGTATACTTATTTAGGGTAGCTTTTAATACAAAGCTTTTTGAACTGCCCTTAAGTCTTCTGATAATATTATAAATTCAGTCAGGCCTAGGCTTTAATATGTACATACACACACAGAGGCAGGAATTAACAACGTATAGGCAGATGATTTGGACTGAAAAAGTGTATGCTCTGGTGGGGTTTTTTAAAGTACCAGAGCTACCTCATTGTATGAGGGTCTATGCCCAAGCCAGAGCTACCTCATTGTGGTGTAAATTTCATGATCGTTATCAAACTGGTTACAGAGATTCAAGGTATTACAACTGCTGCTCTCCTCCTTCAGAAACTGATTGCTAAATGAATCCCAAAAGTGCTAATGGGATCTTCTTATCCATAGATTCATTCAGGTCAATTAAAATTTCTAGAAAAGGACCACTTAAACTGACACTGTACAAAGAAGCTGTACTATGAGCTCTACTATGAAACGGCAGTCGGTTAAAGCAAGAGGAAAAGCTGTAACATCTCAAATCACCGGATGTCCACTGCAAAACCACCTGCAATCACAGCTACTAACTGGCTGACAAGTATTCACTTAAAGCCAATTGCAGTTTTCCCATGAAAGAGTCCCAGTCTTGCCTACTCCTGTATCCAGCCATTGATTCCTACTTCCACACTATGTTTCACCTTAGCCCTCTGTTGGCAAAACATGCACGCAGTTATGTAGTCAGTTGGATCAGGGAACAGATCTAGATTAAAACTAGCCAGACAACAACATACTTGCTTTAACCTGGATCAGTTCCCCAATCTGATTCCCTGCACAGCTGCAAAAACACACAAAGAAGGCAATGTGGGGGAAGGGGAGTAGAGGATGAATGGACCACTTTTTTTTTTTTACTTCCAGTAAAGCCTTGAAGTGACTGTCAGACCACAGCACGAAAGGCCAACTCCTGAGCACTAAGCTGTAGCACTTTTTCCAGTGAAGAAGCATTTGAAGAATCACCTTTCAAGCAAAGAATGTTAATGGTATGCTGCTAAAATAAAGGTTCCTGTGTATGACTAGCATGCCTGTCAAAAAGCCATCATGTTTTACAGTTGATCATAATTTAAAGTCATTATTTCTTGTTAATTAACTGCATACAGCTATTTGTTCCTAATTACAAGCAGAGTAAACACTCCATAATAGGCTTGGCAAACTTAAGTCTCAAAACACAACTGAACTTCGTGTATAAGCATAAAAAAAAGGCATGCCATAAACAGCAGACTTGAGTGACACAGAGAAGATTCTGTAGGTTGGATTTGTCACATTTCCTCTGGATGCTCTTAACTTTTTATTTCTTATTAAATATTGTCCTCTTCTCCCCACCTCCCTCTGAAAAACACATCTTCTGTGGCAAAGTACAGCCTTTATATCCTCCTCTTTCAGATCATTTCAGCCACCTCAACAACCCAAAAGACTACCCCCATTCTAGCATTTCTGTCACTTTGTACCTCCTCACTATAATAATCCTTTCCTCTAGATATCTTTAGTTGAAATGATTTGATCTAAACAGTTATGTCATCTGGGTTTCCATTAGTTTGCACATTGCTTTCATTTGCAGAAGCAACCATTTAAACATCAAACTCCTGAAGTACAACTCACAGAAGTGCATTCAATTTCTTTCTTTACACAGAAAGATGTGACATTTCTCAAGTGCATACATGAAAACCAATTTTTCCTTTCTCAAAAAGACAACACCTTTTCACAGTTTTTTCAGCGGCAGAAATCTTTAAGTTAAGAACAGGCCACCATCTTTAGGAAAAAAAGAAAATTAAAACTTGTAGCTTACAAATACTTGATTGCAGCTATTCTTATATTCATTAACCAATGCCATAAACTTCTACAGAAGTCTGCCAGCTGGGGGTAGCACCAATATAACTTTGCAGGAATATTAAAAAAAAAATAAATTTAATTCTAACTTCAAGATCAAATGCTATAATGAAAGTGAATAGAAATATTGTATGTCTTGGTTTTACAGACAGAAACTTGCAAACCCAGCTTTATTGTAATCCAGCTTTCTGAACCTTTGGGGGCCTTCAGCTGAAATATTAACACTGGAACCCAGAAGAACAAGCACAAGAAGACTGCAACCATGTGATGCCTGTTTTACCCTAAATGTAGGGCCAACTAGATTACAACTGTTCAGTGACATTTTCAGCAACAGAGATCAACCAGAGCCCCCCAGCCAGTTAAACCAGCTTTATAGTTCCTTTGCAGTGACAGCTTGAATTGCCTCCTGGTCTTCCCTGCTCTCCTCATACTTAACTAAACTTTTCAGTGGGAACATAACTGAGCGCACCTAGCAGAGGTATATTTACATCTAGGATTCTGCTTTGACATTAATTTGTCAGAAAAATATATACAATTTGTTAGTTTTAAGTGTTTGATATTGATTAGACTATAAAAACATTTATTGGGAAATAAGTGAACTGCTTTATCTAATCTAAAATTAAACCCTAAATTGCTTAATTGTTTTGCTATAGCAAGGTTTCATTACCCAATTCTGTTTTCAACACAGAAGTGATAACAACAACTAAGCTCAAGACTACACTGTACTACATCCTATATCAGTATATACAAGATGAAGCCCAAAGGTTCATAATCTAAATTTAAAAAAAAGAGTTGTGTGGCTACCATAGTTTTCTTACCTCAAAAGACTTCTCTAATTAGAGTCAGAGCAAACATTAATCCACATCTGGATTCAGCATCATGACAATACCTATAAGTTGAAGACTGGAGATTTGCATGTTCTTCTACACCGTAAAATGCATCTGGCAAGGCCATGCCTTAATACAGCTGCTGAAATACTAACCCTCATCTGCCTTGTATGCAATAAGCCTGTAACAGCACAGGTTTTCCAAAACAGGCTACAAAACAGGACCTTGTGAAAGGCTGAGTAAAACTATATACCTGATCTTCCTTTATTTTGATCTCCCATACTATTAAATAGGCACCAATGTGGTCCTGGGGACAGCCACACAAAATGGTAAGTTCCTGTTACTAAAGATACAGCATCAGTGTAACCTGTATAATGCCCTCCCCTGGACTACTGTAAACGTCTTAACAATATCAAAATCACCCTTCTGCTTTCGAGTTCAACATCATACAAGGTCTTCAGTTTAAGCCACCTCCTAAACAGCACACTACTGCCACAGCTCAAGCAGCTCTGTTAGACACTCACAGCTGTACCCACTGTGCTCTTCCTCCTGCCCTTCTCCTTTAAACATCTGAAAATACAGCATGTGCCTAATATGAGTTGGGATGGATCACAGCAACTGTTATCATGTACATTTGCAAAAGGTAGAACATCTCAGATTATTAAATCTAACTGAAATTAAAGTGTAGTTCCTATAATTACTGCTGCTACACTTACTGAGTTAATAATTCTTTAAAATATAGAAAGTAATTGATTTAAGAGCAGTCACACTTCGTATGCAGCTACAAATGAAAAGTAATGTTTATAATGGTTATATAGTTGCCTGGCAAATCAATTCTGCATTCCAATTTCTGAATACTAGCTGCAGGACAAGAATGAGGTCTAACAGGAGCTTCCCTCCACTGACATTACTGGGGGGGTGAGGGGGGAAGAAAAAAAAAAGTGGTTGACACCACAAAAAGGAATTAACATGTCAGACTAGTAAGAAAATCTCCCAGGTAACCACTACAACAGAATAACAAAAACTATCAGAGACAGATGCAAAATGGGGGGTGGATAGGGGTGTTAAAGTGCTCCTGAAATTATATTTCAGGATTAAGATTATACATTATTTACTATGGAGAATATAACTAGAATACTAAAGTAAATTTAACCCAAGTAAAGCTCCCAGTAAATAATTGCATTTAAACCAGTATTTGAATGTAAAGGAGTTTACAAAATTGTATACACCCTTGAGTAAGTATTTTGAACATATAGTGTCAAAACAGAAATGTCAATCAGTCAAAAAGGCTTAAGGACGTGAGAGCCTCCTCTGTATTAATCTAAAAGAAAAGGCAGGAAGGAAAAAACAATCCCTTTCTGAAACAAAATTTGTAGGCCATGACTGCTAACAGGATGCTTGATCTAATTCAAGACTGTGACTAGGAAGACCATTTCATTTGTGTTCCATAAATTATCTAATTTATTTTTAAAAAAGATACAAAACCTTTTTTTGTACACAATGGAGATAAAATGCTTTCACTCTGAAACTTTCCTACCTGTAGAAAAACTCATCAGTCTGCTATACAGTTAATGAAAACCAAGAGGAAGCAGAATAAGGGCTATTTTCAACCAATTTGAACTTAAGCATCAGAATTCCCATACAGACATGAGATGGAAGGATCAAACAGTTTCTACAGAAATACACTGTATTAGTAACAAGCTACTTATTAGAAAAAAAACAAAGCAGGGGGAGAGACACCTCCAGTATACCCATCTTCAATCTAGCAGTTTTACAACTCTGTTTTTATGAGCATTTTCTAATATAAACGTAACTATCAGCATTTAGATCAGACTTCAGATTGTTCAAGAAAATTAATTTCCATGTGGATTTTTTTTTTCCATTTGAAAGTTAATGCACTACAAGTCCAGCAAGAACCAGAAATGAAAATTAGGGCAATACCATCATCTTATGATCTGGTTCATTCGCTCTTAACAGCTATGTGATTCCAAACCCCCAGTTCTAATGCAAATGCTTATGTGAAGTAGAACTGGTCAGAAGCTACATTTTTAGCATATTTCGTTTTGGAAACCAAAAGGTTTATTTTCACCGTTTTTTTTTCTCCTCATCTGTTCACAGTTCATGTTCCTTTCCTGTCTTCCATCTTTATTGTAAGTAGCTGATGCAACTGCATATGTAATAATATATTCAAGAACTCAGACTAATAATCAGTTTTAATTGGCTTAGCTTATCCCCAAGATTTCCCCTTAGGTTTCCTCCTTTCAAGGAGCCTGGTTTGCTACCATTGTCATCTGGGGTCACTTCTGCATTCTCTGACAGGCAGTTGTTACCTTCATTCTGATCTTTAAAATACATGAGTTAACTCATACTGAAAACATTAATCCACTGCTGGACATAGACAAACTAACAAACTATTATCTTTTATGTAAGCTTTAAGCATATTTTCTTCTCTCTGAAGACACATGAAATACAGTAATTATAAACATTTATTCTACTATAAGTACAAAAAAAAATTCAGATCTTAAAGAAGAAACATCATTTTTACATCTAATTATAAGCAATTCAGAATGAATTGTTTATCAAAAAACACACAGTTTAAGAGCACATTCTGTATGGCAATTCCATTTTCACTTGGTAGACAGAATATGAGGGCTAAGAATCCCATAATTAAGAGGATATAGATGAAAATGTATGGTTGGAATAAATGTATGGGGGAAAAAAGCCACCTTCAAACCAACAGCTCAAAGAGCCCTGTTTAGAATTAAGAAACTATAAGACATTTAAGTAGAGAGAATTGTATTTCTTAAGTTATTAGCTCAAAAAAAGCATATTTTGAAGAAGTTCATGGTTGCCTCACTTCTTTGTGCATATCCTCCATGACAGTGCTGTCAAATACAAGTTTCACTTTGACTTTTAAATCAGTAGTTACATGACACATTTAACCATTAAGTGTAATAAACTGGAAAGGTAATGCTTTTCCAAAATTGAAACCTCCCATATCCGTGAGAAACTTACTACCATAGTATTTGTCATTATAGCTGGAGCAGCTCGATTAGGAACTTTTAATACTGCTCTGTCCAGTGACAGAGCAAGAACTCAAACAATTCAGCTAATTTTCTTTGCTTGCTTGCCCTACTTTTAAATTAAGATATATTTTAAGACATAACAACATTTATTGCAAAGCAGAAACTTGCAGGACAAAACTTCTAAACATAGCATTAGAAGTAGTAGTTTACCTTATTTTCTTCCAAAAATTTCAATTTGATAGATACATCATTACGCATTTTGTCATACTTCTCTTTATGCACTTGAAACAGTTGTTGCGATTGCTCAATCTTTGGCAGAGTATTTGCATCACGAGGGCCAAGATTCAGCTCTTCTAGGTCTGTTCGATAAGCATCATATTCAATCCTGAGAAGAAAGAGGAGGAAAAAAAGTAAATCTAAAGGCAAAGTGTCTCAAAACAGACCTCACATATAGGGCCAAGTGGAAGAATAAAGAAAAATAAAACAGTCCAAAAAAAAAGGAAACCCAGGCACATTCCTCTTCCCCCCCCCATCCTGTCCATCAAGCAAAACCACCCTTAGGTATGCTGTATAAAGCTGCCTCAACAAGATCCCTCCTTCTGTTCCTGTCTCAGCCACATGTTCCCAACTATGTTTTGTGTTGGCTTCAGAGCCTGTCCTGAAACATCTCAGTTTATTAATCCAAATAAAACTAGTACTTTTTTTTTTTTTAAGGTTATTCTTCTGCTTTCAAATCAGTTCAGTGAAGAGTTTGTGTTGAATGCAAGAGGAACGGCAAGAGCAAAACACTCCCTTTAAGTGGATGTTTGAGCCATGGCTCACCTCTACCAAACTCCATCCCGTGGCTTCTTCAGCCATGAAGAACTGGAACAGATTTACAGTTCTTCCACAAATAGTTTTGCGAGAACTTGTCTGTCCTACAGATAACTAGCCTGCAAAAAGACGATACATTATCTACAATCTGCTGAGGACCTATCTTATTTTCCTAGGGAATTCAGACTCTCTGGATCAACACTCCCACTGAAGGAGAAAAGAAAAAGACAGACGGTTAAGACTAACAGCCAGATAAGTGTTCAAGCTAACTCTGCACCAGAGATATATACCCCATACCTAAGTAAAATAGATAAAAAGCATTTTCTCGTTTACTCTTGTTCTCTCCAAATTACCTATCATGGATACTGCTAGCAAAAATATAATTTATTGTATGGTATAGGCCTATGCCTGCACATACCTGACAACATCTTAATTGAACCAGCTAGTCTTTATATACCACTATTTATTTAATAAGTTATAAACCTGCTTGATATCCTTCCATATTAGACTATCATTTTATTACATGAATAGAGATGACCTAGTCATACCTTCTAACTCGTTTTAATAGAATAAATCAGAATGTCTTAAAATTATTTTTAATACTGAAGTTTGAATATTCAGTTTTGTCTTCAAAATCACTGTTGGATGGTTTTTTGTTTTCTTTTTTTTTCAAGACAGTTTAAGTTATGCTGTCTATTTATCAATGTGTAGAATTCAAAAGTGGGAAAAGTACCTATGGAATGTTAATACTTTAAAGACTGTATCACTAAGTTAATCTTCTGCTTTCCAGTGCTACATACAAGTCTACTGAATGCTGGATCCTTGCCACATAATCTATTTTTTTATCTAAAAACATTATTGCAAGTAGATGAGACAAGTGTCGTAACTTTTTTCTTCCTCGTCTGACACAAGATGTGCACTTGACCAGGTAGAGCAAAAGACAATAGTCAGAAATTACTCCAGGGTCACAGGCAGACCTGCCCAAAGCCTCACACTTCCTTCCACACTTCTGCAGTTTTCAAATAATGGGACCCAGCATATCAGCATACAATAGATGTAATTTTAATGGAACAAACCAACCTAACTTTTCATATATACTGTCTCAGATATTTCTAAAATTGGGCGGCAAAAAACCAGAAGTCGGAATATTAAAACCTGGTTATGAACACAACTTCTCAGTTGATGTAACTGCTCCAAAAAAACCCAAAACATTTTCAGAAGTAAAAGCAATTATAATATTCAGAGGGCTCTCCCTGATTCTTAATGCCACTACAATTCAGGTTTTATTTAAATATCTTATGACTTAATTCCAAAAAGGAAAAAACCAATTCAGAGTTGACAGAAGACAAAAGATGAATGCTGAAGTGCAACTGGAGACAGGGAAGAAGAGGCAGAGAAATAAATGCAATCTACTTTCAGATTGAACCTGGCTATGAGATGGCAAAATACTTTGTCTTCAAAGAACAAAACGGGAAAGTAATGAAGGCATTTTAGGAGGAAAGAACCATACATAGTTATAGGACAAGGGGTAATGGTTTTAAACTGGAAGAGGGGAGATTTAGATTGGATATTAGGAAAAAATTCTGTACTGTGAGTTTAAGGCCAGGCTTGATGGGGCTTTGAGCAACCTGCTCTAGTGGGAGGTGTCCCTGCCCATGGCAGAGGGGTTGGAACTCAATCTTCAAGGTCCCTTCCAACTCTAACCATTCTACGATTCTATGATTCTACATAGAAGATGACTGGCAAGAACAATGTCAGAAGATGCATTTTGTACAAGTTTAAAGAGATACCTGAAAAATGTGTGAGCCTATTATTCTTTTAATACTTTAAAATAAGGCAATACTTTACATTCAGATTAATTCTGCCTTTTGTGCCTTTTGAAAGTGTATCTAAATATCAAAACAATAACTTACTATTTTGCTTACAAATTAAGCCTTAGAGCAGAAAAATGGGGGGGG
>VZRU01017563.1:953572-985965 GCA_013398155.1 Pedionomus torquatus | reverse complement strand
GGGGGGGGGAAGGAGCAGCCTTCTCCAGGGGAGGAAACCCATTATCTACCACTAGATATTATTCACTCACAAATTTCCTTATTTTCCCCTTTCTGACCAAGTCTGCAAATTCTGCATAAACATCGGAGTGTGAATTACAGTGTGCACCAACAGAAATAGTATTACATTTTCTTCAAATAAATTATTTCACCTATTACTGTGTAGCTAAATAAAAGGGTTAACCACAAACTCACGCTGCTTAGAAAGCCATCCTAATCCAGCAGACAGGACAAAAATAGCTATAATTACTATTAGATACACAGCTAACAAGTAAAATTAAGTCTACAACAGAACATTTTCAAAACATTTGAAGATATGTGCAATGAGGCAGCTAACTGTAAACCCTAATTATACAAAAGTTGTGTTACAATGTTTCTGCCTGACAGGTTACTCAAGCACAAGGACTCAAGTATAAGAGTCTGTTTCCTGAACATTAGTTCATGATTGAAATAGCTAGACACAGAATAGCTACCTGGCACTTTCATACTGTTTCACAGTCAATAGTGTATCCTCAATTGTTTTATTCACCAGTGTATTCACACTGGCAATAAAAAAGTTAATAGCCCCAAGAAGTGTTTCTCCATTTTTAGCTAGAAGTTTCTGCGTATCTGCATTGTAGCCAAACTCCTCCTATAAAGACAAAGCAGAGAAAACAAAACTGTAGATCATTTAAAGTCATAGCATTCATCAGCAACTACATAAAAAAAAAGAAAATACAAACCAAAAACCACACAGACGTGGAAGTTCTGTCACTTCTTTTTAGGTATGCTTGTGATTAAACAGATACAATTTCAATAAAATATTCAGTCCAGTGTTTATGAAATCTCTCTATCATCAGTAAAACACGGTTTAACAGTTGTTACCACACATGTGAAATCCTACTTCATGATGTGATTTTTTTTTTCTGCACTTGGAAGTCTTTAATCTTAGTTAAAAGTAAGTGCTAATATAATCTTTACATCGTCATTCAGCAGGGTGTCAATCTAGCAACTCTCATGTGGCTGTCTAGGTAATGCTTTAATACCAACAGACACCACTACATTAAATACAGTAATATAATTAAATTCACAAGGGCATACAGTATTAATTAGATATTAAGTTTTATTCTTACATTCTGGAAAAGAGCACTGCAGAAAAACTCCAACATCTATCACAGTTTAATAAGTTGTAAATAATTAAAGAGCAGAACACTATAATGAGCCGCAAATGAAAGTGATAAGGTAGCTCACCCATAAATACTTAAGTGGCAAGGGCAAAATTATTTCCAAGGCATTTCAGGCACATTTGGATATAAGTTTGTTCGTGTATTTGTTAATAGCAGTGTAAGCCCTGACCAAGGCAGCAAAGATTTTCCTAATGCATGGATGCCAAATAAGTCCAATTATTATATTTATGTCATCCATATGGCATCTTCATGTTCTGCAGATGGGAGTTCTCACAGAAGAGTACTATCTCCGGTTGTAATGGCTGTAAAACACACTGGGTTCATATTTGAAACTTGGTCTTTTTAGGCTCGCAAGCTGCCAACAACTGACTCACAAGTGCTGTATTCTCCCAGTTTCCTTTCATGTGTCTAGAACACAAACCCCAGAGCCAAATGATATTTTCATGTTAGTGTTAACTACTTTGTGAGGGTAATAGGCAATAGTAAGAGGAGAAGCCTCTAGAAATGGAGGTGCAGTGGAAGTGAGCAATTTGGGGGAAAAGAAATAAGGAAGAAAACTTGAGGCAAGTTTTTGTGAGCTAAACCCATAAAACACCACTAAAGATCTGTCGCCTTCACTATGCAGAGCTGTTTGTGGCAAAAGCAGCCAGCCAAATCACAACAGATCTTACTGAAATAGAAAAATAAAATCTTTTTCAGCTAGTTTTGCTCTAACATTACCAGCTACTCAGTAACACAAGCACTAGCAGATGGACAAAGCAGGAGCACACAAGCACCAGGACCTCCTTTTAGCTGTTTAGTCCCATCTCTTTTCCCTTCTGCAGGCAAGACCGCAATTAGTTTTCCAGCTGGTCCTCTGACCCAGATCATCACAGACCCAAATAAGCAACACAACCAGTTCAAAGGAGGACGGTAAGGAGGATGGGACTGCAGTGACCTGCAGTACTAAAAAGCAGACCAGCTATCAGAACTGACCTTCTATTCCAATGTGCTGTTTCATCTAAAAACTTTGAGTTTTGTCTGTGACCTCTGTGGATATCTCTTATGAAACAGACAGGAAATCTTTCCTCTATCAAGAGTTTACACTCAGTTCATACTCTACACACAGTCAATTAAAAATCAGAATTCATCTGTCTATATAATTAGAGGTACATGAGCCTGGGACCAGGAATTATCTTTGCATCCAAAAGAGAAACAGCAAAACATTCACATTAAGTAATACCTCTGCAGATACCACATTAAGATCTCATTTTGTTAACATATATAAAATAAGAAATATTACCTTAAGAAGTGGTGTTTTGTTTGGGTTTTTAAAATTTATATGCTGCTATCATGTGCAATGTTAAAGACTAATTGCCTAGGAATTTCACTTCTAGTCTTGCACAAGTTTTAAAGGCAACAAGGCTATGCAAACACCCAAGAATAGGCCAGGCTACAGATGGTAATAGAGTACAGATTAAACGAAGGTAAAACACAAAAAGAGACAAACATCAGGCAAGTCTCCAAGAGGCAAGGATTAGATAACTTTTATTACAGTAGCAGAAACCTTTATTTGATTTGCATCAGCAGCCTCATTCAGCAATCTACACAAGATATGAATGACTGAAACAAATTCCAAGACCGGTACAAGATGCTGAAAGAACCTGGAAGAACAGTACTCCCATTAGAAGTTGCGAGCTATTCACGGAAAAAGCCTCCAACACTCATTAAACAAGAGCATGACGCCAGATTTAATCCAACTTTCAGAAATGGCTACAAAGTATGTGCTGAAGCTGGATGTTTCTTCTAAGTTCTGACACAAACCACACACCTATGCTGACATCAAAGTAAACTGATTATGAAAAACTTCTTTTAGCAGATTATTTAATTCTTAGCTACCAGAAATGCTCTACTTTCACAGATTTTAATCTGTCATGCTCTAATACTAACAATTCCTGTACTCCAGGTGCAGGAGTCTCAAATTTTATAAGCTAGCTATCAGTCAGGGCTCTTGAGCATAAGCATGAGCTCCACCTCCTCCCTTAAAACTCAATTGGGAATAGACAATCATGAAAAAGGAAAAATAACCAGCCAGAGGTTTTAAGTTTAATTCTCACAAAGGTAATTCTGGCTGTTTCAGCAACTATGTTTAAGAGTATCATTAAGCCCCTTGGTACTAGTTTTCCAAAGGAACAGCAGCAGTATCAAATTGCTTTAACTTTGGAAGCACAGAACAATCAATGCAGAAACAAACCAGCTACTGTGCTTTGTACACAACATCTACCTTCTCTCTACTGCAGACAGATTTATTATCAGCAACAAAAAGTGCCAGTGTTACATAAACTTCTAAACCAAGAAACAGTAACAACCCAAATGCAGATAGCTAAAGATTGCCTCTCTTGCTCAGAAATTCCAAGCAATGTCAGAATACAGATTACTCCCATTATAGTAGCAAAATTCTGATTAAATAAGGACTTTGAGATGAAATCTCTATGCTGGAATATCCTACAGAAAATAGTTTACTTACATTCAATGTGCACAAGTGAAGTAATGTGCCCTACTCTTTACTCCCAGGCATATTCCCCAAAGACATCCTGTAATTGAAGTGATGTAACACTCTGGAACACTTCGACATTTCATTAGACGGAAAATGAATAGTAAAACGTATTTTCCATGCAAAGGAAAGTTGTCAGCTTGTGAGTCCAAACAAACTAAAAGCAAGTATTTAAACAATAAGAACTGCAGTAATGTCAATAATTTCCTATAGTTTTAAGTGAATTACATAAGCTTTTAACACAAAGCGCATGTAATATGCTGTTAACAACAATGTTTAGAAAAATTACTGCTAACTACTATATACCCTGTGTGAGTCAATTAGACTTATCTTCATCTCTGCCATTTTATTTTTTAATACTAAAGAAGTCTTACATGAAGTTCCAATGATTTCAAACTCAGGTCAGCAAATGCATCTCCAAGTTGCCTTTGGGTATGTACCATCTGGAAGAGTTGTGTGGACAGCGTCTGTGCCAGTTTCAAGACATTTTCATATTTTTTTTTGTTATCTCTCAATATATCTATCTGAGCTTCTAGTTCCAGATCTACTGTTCTTGAGCCACGACCCAGTTTTTCAGAGATGATCTGACGTGTACACTGGGGAACAAAAAATAAATTTAAATTATAAAGAATCAAGTATATTCAAGACAACACAGCATACACCCATTTTCAGCTTCAAGGGACATATAATTACATACAATTCTTTCACAATCACCCCTCCCAATATAAGTTTGCACAACAAACTGAAAAAACAACGCACTCTTTAGAAGTTTATCAGGACTCAGCAAGAACAGTTGGACAAGTCTCAACTCCTACTATGATGAATATTCAAGTTAGCAAATCAGGAGCATAACTAATTGTTTCTCAAGTAAAAGAACTCTTATCTCTTTTTAGGTTTGGTGAATCTCATTAAGTTAAAAGAAGTAATTTAGCCCGCTGCATTGATGTCAGTTAATGGGAATATCAGTAGATCTGCATAAAAGTATCTAGTTAGTGATCTTCTGAGCTTTGTCTACCAACCATCCAATTCCAGATCACCCATGTTATGTTTTCCAAAAATTTTATTTTGGGTTTTTTTCTGGGGGGGGTGAGGTAAAGAGGCAGTGTTTTACAGCATGTTTTTTAAAGCCAACTAGGAAACTGAGAAATACGTAAAATTATTAAAATGTGTTTCTCATTATTTATGCATCTATAAAATAGAACTGACCGTCTCAGAATGACTTATTATTTCTTTTCTCTTACAAGTCAAATTCTTGACCAGATATGCATTAACACAGTGAGCAGAAAATCTGCTCTTCTTCCAAAGCTGTAGACACCAACTCAGCTGACATCTGTGACAGCTGAGGCTACTACCACATTCCACTTATCTGTGACACCTTCTCTGCCAGAGATTTGAGCCCAACTTGGCAGTGAGGCTCCCAAGATGCACATTGGGGTTTCCCTTGACCGAGACACAGGAAAAGCCATCTGTAAAGCAGGTGTATGGCAAAGCCATATAGTAATTATTTACTGTTATAGTAAGTTACTTGAAGTTAATCTGTGATCCCAAGAGGTGAAGGGATAACCAAGTTACACATATGAAGAATTACTGCTAGAAACAATTACAAGGAAACTAAATTAGTGGTCAAGGCCACAACTACTCTGAAGGGAATTAAACTAAGTGCAAAGCTGCTATTTTGTTAAGTAAAATAATGCTCAGGACTATCTTGTATCACATTTCCCAAACACATTACATCACTGACTTCCCAGGGTTTCCAAAATTCAAGGACTTTAGTTGAAGACAGTTTCACTTATGTCCAAAGGAGATACACATTTAACCCCCTAGAACTTTTATTTCCTTTCTAAATTTAATAGACAAACACAGGAAAGAGCCAAGAATGATCAAGTAAAAAGAGTTGGTCATAACTCATAAGCTTTAGATTAGAAGGTACAGACTATTTGGGCTACTTCATTAGATTCAGCCAGTTAAGAAGAAAGACCACAGCTGATCTGGGAGACATCTGTCTGTCAAGAATCAGAAATCTGGGAGAACACAACAAACGATATCAACACAGAATACAACTATACTACCGAAGTCTGCAACAGGAATTTTAACGTAGAGCTTAACATTGAGTGTGGTCAGAGAGCAAATACTCATTTCACTAAGAACTACTGAATTGATGGACAAATTTTGGATCTTTTCCAAAGATGCTGAGACACAAACACACACCTATGGAAATGCAAGAGAAATACCTGAATCATGGAAAGCAAAATTTTTGGAAGCAAGAACAAGTTACAAAAGAATGAATTATTTTCAATCAAGAAGTATTTGCTTCAGAAGTTACAATAAAATGCCTAAAAAAAAAAAAAGTCCAGCAGTGACAAGTGAGGAAAAACTAACAGACCAGAAAGATTTAGACTGCATACTTTGTTAAATGAGATGTAGCTAAAGTTGAACAGAGACTGAATAAGAACAATTGCGAAAGAAGATGCACCTTTCTATTTTTACTCTGGTTCTAAGTGGACTAGTACAACCACATAAATTGCTGTATATTCAGTAGCAAACAGAAAATTCCACACATTAATTCCATTTTGCTTTGTTCTAAATGAGTACCTATAAAGTATACAGTCTTGAATGAGGCCACACTCCTAGAAAAGAAGTCACATAAGGCAAAGTTTAAGAAAAACAAGTCTCAATGAAAAAACCACAAAAAAACCCACATTGTAAAATAAATCTGTT
This sequence comes from Pedionomus torquatus, assembly GCA_013398155.1. Lineage (NCBI taxonomy): Eukaryota > Metazoa > Chordata > Aves > Charadriiformes > Pedionomidae > Pedionomus > Pedionomus torquatus. The sequence goes on along the minus strand of VZRU01017563.1, from coordinate 979,510 downwards.
TTAAATTGCATATGTTAAAATATGAACAGAGACATTACTGAACATATCCCAGAAACAGAAGTTTCACTAGTAGCCCAGTATTAAAGAAAGTGCAACCTTGTAAAACAGGTATATTGGATTTTTTTCCCCTCAAAGTTTAAGAAGTTGTATGAAAACCAAAAAGATAAGCTTTTTATTAGAACTGCTGAAAGTCAAGAAGACTTACAAGTTTCTTGTGCCTATATCTTCCTGTTAAATTGAAAATGCCTTTCTTATCTAAAGGGGTAGCCAAGGGAAGGAAAAGTAACAGAAAAAGCTCTTGCCACTCTATTATGGAAAGATGGGCAACTTCTTTTGATACTAACTCATGATTACTAGGGAACATAAGACTGGAGAGAAAGAAGAGGGACAGTAGTTGTAAAGGAGACAGAATAATCTTATCAAGTTGTAAGTTATGAGGAAAAGTTAAATAAAGTCTATGAAAACTCATGGTTAGGCTAGATAGACAGCTTTGACGTCCTGTGATTTCAACTGGAAACAACTTCTTAAAACAGAAATAAAAGAGGGGATAATAAAAGCAATTGCCTCTCCTTCACCGAACACAGACAGGACAAAAAGCAAAGTACTTAAAACACATAAAGACATATTTAATCATCTCTTTACAGATGGGTATGACTTCTAACACATCCAATAATATGGACTTGAGAACCCCAATACAGAGAGAAACTAATGTCAGATTGCTGAAGAACTTCCTAACAGCAAGTTTCACCACTAACTCCACTTCCAGATGTCTAGTACATTGTGTAGCAGAGCTTTCAGCTCAGAGAGGTTCAACTGCTGACTATCCTCCACTAATCATTTACTCCTGCCTCTTTCCCCCCCTCCTAAATTTTCTGACCTATGATCAGTTTGCTGTTACAAGATAAGGAAGAGGCATCTCTCCACAACATTCCTAAAGGGAAACAAAGCAAGCCAATAGGTGCACAAGCTGAAATAATGTCCTTAAATCAAATATGCTGTTTTTATGTAACCTATATACAAACTGTTTTCAAATGTCTGGCATCTCCAGGGATATTTGCATAATGCTTGTTCAACTGAACCTGAATTCATAAGCTCTCTCTGAACAATCCTATTTCTCCTAAGAAGTTGCACAAGTAAGTATGGGACTCCAGAAAAATCATAAGTGAATTCTCCTTGGACATATTTTGGAAGCAACTTCAAGCTTATAGCTTTCAAGAAAACAGCTTCACTTAGTTTTCTGAAAGCACTGGTCTGTTTGCTGTGCCATAGAGGGGAGGATTCTGGATTTAAGGGAGGTTTAAGCCAAAAAATCTAAAAATCCAGATTTTTTGCAAAGACTACTGACAATGAAATAGTATTTTACACATGGATCTGACACTGCTTTTCCCAGCATTTTTCACTAGTCCTCTGACTATTGCTTCATATAAATAGTTTGCAATCACTCTGCCATTGAGACACAGGGATTTTTTTGGGGGGGGTTGTTTTCTAAATCCAGGCACTAAAAAAAAGAGAATAAGGTCAAGTCCTCTCCTATTTAGTTGTGGTATAGCAGATTCAAATCTCAAGAGCCAATGATTTTTATACAAAGAATTTTAAAGAATGGCTTCAGCTGAATAGCACGTATTCCAATTGGATCACAGCACAGTCCAGAAGTAGCTGTCAGACTTCTGCAGTTGCTTCAAATTGCAGATTACAAGAAGAGTAGAAATTCTAAACACTGCTTAATTAGACACTAAAAAAAGATGCAAACTTCTGATTCTAATACAAAGAACAGCTTAAGCATTTACACTAGCGAGTAGAATGTCTCCATCCCTGCTTCCCATCCTCACTGGGGAAGAAGTTCTTCCCTAGTCCTTATCTGGACTTAAGAACACTGGAAGGATTCAGACCTGTGTATTACAAGTAGAATTCTTCCCACAGATTCTCTGTTTCTTCATGGCTTGAAGTAGATCTCACTGATGCACAACTCACCTGTTCACACCTCTGTCATTTAAGTTGCAGACATATCAAAAAGCTATTTTTCAAAACTGGCCTTTGTTTAAAACTTCTGAAAGAAAGCTATTCCCTGAAAACTGTTCCTTACCTTTTGGCTTTTTAATGAAAATAATTTCTGGCAAACCAGTGTGCTTTAAGCACCTTTTCTTTATTCTTCGACAATTATTTTCATTTCATCCAATCCCAATTGATCATAAAAAAGCACCACACAAAAGTAAAATACACATGAATTGAAACAACAATTCTAACACTCAAAAAACCCAAGCAGCCAAGACAGAACAAAACCATCAGATTAGCAATTCACAAATACGAAACTTGGAGATGGGCCTGACTTTCCCGTCAGCTAAAATTATATTGTATCAGGAATCAACTCAAACATGGCAAAATGATTTGATTATAAGCATTAGTTCTGAAATCTGTACATTCAGTACGTTGAAGGCAACATTAGAAATGGAACATTCTCTACCTTGTTAAATCAATAATACCTAAATCTTTTACACTTAAAACCTTTAATGCAATTTAAAAAGGCTTATAAAGAATGCTACACTAGGAAGAAAACTAAGCCTTCCCTGTGCTTATTATGCTCACTGCAACAACAGACTACTTTTATATTAGAGTACAGTACTTCATAAGCTTTAGTCTGATCTAGTAGCAAAATCATTTCTAGAATACATACACACACACAACTATATGTTTGCATACCTTGTAAGTGTTTAGACTCCACTTTCTCACCAGTTCCAATTTCTCCATTGCTGGATTCTTTACTTCATCTGCCAACACAACAGGACCACTCTTCTGCTGAGCTCTGCTCCCTATGTCAGAGAGAGCAAATCTTCAAGGCCTTAGGGTTTTTTTGTTTGTTTTAAGGGATTAATAGCAGGTATGGAAAATTTGTGCAATTGCACATGCAAAAGCAGAACAAGGTGACAGTAAGAACTTAGCATGAATATGCAGATTTTCAAAATCAGTTCCAGAAAAAGTATTATTTTCAAACTAAAGTGTTCACGTATCTCAATATTTCATATAGTAGTAGGCTGAATAAAACTTACCATAATGGACAGAGTTTTACTAACCAACCCTTAAACAGCTCTTAAGACATTTTATTACTTAATCCATCTTTTCACATCCCAACATTTTAATAGCTTCTTGGATTTAGCCAACCCAGAAGTCTGTTTACAACTTGCAGATGACTGAATGATAGTTATCAGCATATGAAAACTGTCATCAAAGAACACAACTAATAAATTTCAAAATATTTTTAATCTTCTCCAAGGAAAGGCATCCTTTCCAGATGATAAAAAAGTTAAATATTGGCAGAACACAGTTCAGTTTCATTAGCTCATTTTATTAGGAGTAATTAATTCTACAGAACACCAGTATAAGAACAGCAACAAAGAAAAGATTTAAAGCAACGAATTAAAATAGCTAGAGCCAATCACCACACATTAATTGGCAATAGAAAGCATTTCAAGCTAATATGGGATATCATATGGATTCTAAATTTTAATTTTGCAGAAGTATTTCCTCCTGAATAATAAGAACTGCAAAGCACAATCACTTTTCAACATTTTTATTTATTACTGTACAATTTTGACTACTCTTCCTTCTAATCCCTACTGCTACTTGCAGGCACCTTAGCTGTGCCTGGTTATTTATGCAAATAAGAGTTTGGAAAAAATTCTATATAGATGCCTCGAGATACTCCTTTAGCATCAAGCTTTACTATGTTCTTTACGTCTTCAAAATGCTGTGCAAACATTAAGTAATTAATCCTCTCAACACCCTTATGAGGTAACTGAATAGGTTTTCTCCTTTTATATAGAGGAAACAGACAAAGATGTTAAGTAATTTGCCCATAGGCACAAAATGAGTCAAGTGGCAAAGCCTAGTTTGGGTGTTGTGAATTCCTAGTAGCCACCTCATTTTATTCTAATGGAATACACGGTTGTTTTGGCAAAAAAACATCAAGTGTCAGCTTCAACCTAAATAAAAGATTTTGGTTACTCCCATTTTAGCTACCGTTTGTTATTACTAATGTTTGATAATTCCTTTTTAAATTTTATAGAGCAAAAAGCAGCATCCAGAAAGAAAAGCAGAGGTTACCTTTGTGAACTGTTAAAAGCCAGTAGCGAGAACCACCAAAAAACCCCCAGAAGTTCTATTTCCAACTGAAAGTAAATCAAATTATTATAGCCATGGAGGAGTTAGTACAGTGTCAGCAGAGACAAGGGCGTTATCCATTCAGTGCTATGATACCTGTGGGAACAATTAAATCACAACCTTGTCCAGCCAGTCTGCTAGCTGCTGCACTGCTAGGAGATATAACAGATGATTTGGGTGATGCTGAGGAACCTGAAAAGGGGACATATTTAACCATGAAAATCCATCATCTTCCCTTAGAAGGCAACGTACACTCTTACACAGATAAGGTTTGGGTTTTTTTTCCAAGCAAGCAAACGCTTGTTTCAACAACACATTAAATAGAAGTATCCACAGAAAAGTTGCTGGAATTTGATAGAAATGCTTTTTCACAGCTGTTCATGTGAACTACTCCAAGTTTTCATGATTTAATATTTTTTTCTAGGTAACAATGACAAACTTGTTCTTTTTTTTCCTTTTTTTTTTTTCTGTAAGAGTAATCAAAATACAACTAACACCTGAACCACTGAAGTATGTACCATTAATAGAAAATTCTGTGAAAGGGTGTTATATACAGCCTCCAAAGCTGAAACCTTTTTAAGGTCTAAATAGATTTCACTCTGCACTGTCACTGAATAGTACTCTCAGCATTAAGGAGTGAAGTAAGCTCCGAAATCTGTGCCAGTATCAGATTTACTCAATTAACATCTGCTCTGTGTAAACACCCAGGAACAAACTATCCTGAAGATCATACAAGCCATTAGCTGTTAAGGTGTGTAAAAGAAAGATCTTTAAAGGACTTGCTTGTTCTCTTTCCAAAAAAAAAGAGAAAAGAAAAAACCCACAACACTCCACAAACCTTGCTTTATATGACCTGCACCATGTGTGTCCTCTAAGCTGTTTTAGGATTATGCTTTTCAGAGCTTTGAAACACAAAAGTGAAGTGGTGTTCTTGTGAAGTTCTCAGGATTTAGAACCAAAACAAATTCACTTTTTCTCTGTAGTGATGAATAATCATCATCATCATCATATTTGTGGGGAGCTTTTATTGAAGTATCTCAGCAATTCTCAGCAAAAGCAGAGCTGACTGTGTTGGAAGAAAAATCTGAACTTTAGCACTTTCAACAAAATTTGGTTATTGATAACACCAAAACCAAAGTAACTGAATCAACAATCAGCTTTCGCATTTTAAACATAATATAGAGAACTACTAACATAGTATACAATTAATCCAATTATTTGGATCCAATTGCATAGAAAAGACAAGATTGAAAGATAGCTAACTTGCTGTGTCCTTCTGTAGTGATACGTTGCATAAGAGCTGCAACTGGATTCATCCAGGCATAAAAGTTTGACTGCAAGATCCTGCTAAAGGCCTAAAGACTGAATCACTTGAGCAAGCGAGCTAAGACAAGCACTTTAAAAAAATCCTTATCATTTGGCAGAGTATTAATGCAGCCTTATGCACGCTTCATTATTCAACATCCTCCAAATCCTAAAAGCCCTTCCCCTCCAGTATTGTCTACTTAGTATTCTGAAATGAAGTGTTAATAAGGACACCGAGAAGGGGGGGGGGGAGAAAAAGGTAGTTTTAGTAATTTTTAGAAATAGGGCAATCATTCTGCTTTTGCCCACAGTTTCATAAGACGCCTTAGTTTCTGTCCCTTATCTCTGACTGATTTAGTTCAGCACGAGGAAAATTCTAAGCACAGTTTTCCTCCAAGGATATTTTCTTATCTGAAGCATTAGAAGTTACATGTCCAGAGCTCATAATTTGTGTACATAACTTACTAGAGAACATTTGGATTTCAAATGCATTAGTGTAGCTTGAAACACATCCTCGATTTCCCTTACAGGCTAATGCACATAACAGCTGCAAACAGTTATCCTGCTAATAAAATACAGAAAGGCAAGAACGGTGAGCAGTTTGCCATCTGCCCAGTTTTTAGCTAAATATTTTGCTAATTTCAAAGACCTAAAGAAACCACAGCACTCACTTTGTAATGTATGTAAAGCACAGCATGTAAATCACTGTTTTCATAAGCCCAACATTTTACCAAACAGGAAATGAAGCAAAATGTAAATTACATCTATGACTACAAAGAGTCTTATTTTCACAGCTGCTCATTGAAGATCATTTCAAACCTTTCAAATTCAGAAATTGACAAATATACATAACTCATTAAAATACCACTTTCATATACTATATCATGGCATGCCTTTTTTTTTTTTCCTTTCTTTCAGACAGATGGAAAACACTAGCATTACTGGCTTAACACTTTGGATTTCTCATTGTGTAATACTAGCTTAGATTCTCTAGAACATACATTAAAACTTGCACAGTGAATTAACTAAAATCCTTCTGCTATAAAGAACTGCAACTCCATGCTGAGAAAATAGGAAAACAAACACTTTTTTTAACTAGGTAGTACCTGGAAAAAGAGACTCAAAGTATTATCATGCCTAACAACAATACATCAAAGTAACATATACAATATAACAAAAAATGGAGAAGCAAGTCTCAAGGGCAAAAGAATTCCACTCAATCTGCTCTGGGTAAATGAACTGTGTAGCAAGAAATAAAATACTTTCCAGTTATGCTTCAAATCACAACACCACCATCAACATTTAAATAAAACTTCAATGCAATGCAATAGTAAAATGTTTCAGTCTGACACCATTTCAGTGTGTTCAAGGATCACCCCCCTTTCCTGTAAATGAAGGGCAATTTAACACTAAGTGGTTTCCACCAGTTCCTTGACCAGTACAATAGCATATATTCTCTATTTTAACAACCCAGCTACCAGAGAAGATAAATAGGTTGTCACTAATGCACATCTCAATGTGTACAGTCACACCAAAATGCTCAAAGCAGCTACAGAACATTGTATTCCTGACCACATGAAAACATGTCTAAAGATTTTAAGTTGAGAAATAAAGACAAAGAAGCAGTTACCTTTACATGGAAATGGTCCTGCTTCAACAACTCCCTCGTTGGTGCTGTCAAAGCCATGAGATGTTATTTTGGTTTCAGCAAGTCCAAGTCCGACTGATAATGAACGTTTCAAGTCCTTGGAAATAGTTGAATAAAAATGGAAAGTTAATGTTTAAAACCAGACAGAAGTGACTCAGAAGTCTTACAATGCGATTTCAGCAACTCTCAAGACAGGCAATTCTGCCTTCGGCCTGGAATGTCTTCGCTAGTGTTACAGCATTCTACTGAGATGCACAAATAAAATAGAAATTAATGAGAATCATTGTAAGTACAGTCCATTAATTTATCCTACAATATTTTTTTTTAAATATTAATGAACAACTAGAATATAATATCTTAGAACAGCAGTCACCAAAAACATGGCCTGCAACATCACGTTACGCAGTCTGAAGCTGGTCCAACCAACCACATCAGTTTAATAGCGTTTCCATTCAAAAGCTGACAGGGGTACAAAATGTTCTAAGAGCAGACAACATTTTACAAACCAAAAGTATAGAAAAAAACCTATCAGAATGTTAAAAATTAAAAAAGTAGTAATTAATTTTAAGAATACTGTGAATTTAAATCTATTTCTTACTTAATTTCTACAAATAGCACATGAAGTCACTTGACTATTTGACATGAGAGGAGCATCCAGAGAGGCTGTTCCTTCAACAGCTTTCTTCTGAGCACCTACATGACAAATACTCACAGCACAAAGCTGCCATATACTTCCGTTTGCTTTCCATTTAAAATTGCCCAAGATCAACTTCTGAGAGCTAGATAAACTACTACAGTCAACTTTCAGGTAACTGAATTACTCACAGAAACCCAGTGAAGGCCTGTTACTCAACTATGAAGTCACACACCATAACTCACACAGCAACCTGCTGTCCATTTCTGCTATCTTACCCACTTCTACAAGTAGCTCCCCAAAGTTTTTCTAGACTGTGCTTCCAGCCATCTAACTGAAGTTTAAGCCTCTGGTGTTACAGAATACAATTAGTGTTCCCAAAAAAAAAAAGTTTCAGGTATTCAAAGCAATTTAAAAAAAAAATCACTAATCCATTAAAGTAAAAACTGATTTAAAAGCTACTCTGGAAGTGGAAGCAAGGAGGTAAAAAAATATCTACAAAAAAATGAAGCATCGAGAAATCAGAAAACTGGCAGTTTCTGGAGTCAAGTACTCTTTTGCATCCCTTCTGCTTCCATAAGATGCAAAAGAGAAGAAAAAGCATAGAGAAGCAATAGTGAAATTTGCAGAGAACAACTATACATAGCTTTAAGATGTCAGTGCCTGGACATGTGCAGTAATGATTTATGATGCATGCAATGGTTCTAATTACAAAGAAAACACAAGCTTTAAAATCCAATCTATGTTTGACATATTACTCTAGTCGCTCAATCCACAAACCAGAAGCAAGCTAGTGTGTAAGAATGATAGTGCCTAGAGGCTCGGACTGTCAAGAAGTGGCTTTGGATCACATCCCCACCAATTTAGTTAGCTGTCTTTAGTTTAAAACAAACTCAGAGGAAGAAAAAGAAAAGATGACCTACAAACATACGAATTCCAGCAGAACAGAAATCTTGTTGACAGTGAAACCCATCATGTTACTGCCATCAGAGTAACCAATTCCTTTAGTGATGCGTTCACTCACATAGCATCATCTATGCCCATTCCTATTTGCATATCTGAAGCATTATATCCAAATAAAGCAAAAAATAAACAGCACAAAGAACAAATAGTAGTCACATGCAGAACCTGATCTCCCAAATTAAGCATATCACATCTTTACACACATACTGCTTTCAGTCTTCTCAACTGATTTAACATAGGTGCTTCCATTTAAGGACTCACAGTTGGCACGCTAGAAAGCCTTTGCTTCAACTTATTTTAGCTAATAGACAGAATCCATTTAACTCAAAATATAGCAAGTTACTAGGAGATGAAAAAGCAGAGAGACTTGAAAAAGGATAAGCAGATTACAGGGGAGAAGATACACTGATTTAACAGAAAAGACATGGCATCGATTTGTTTCCTGGAGGCACCTTGGCACATTGCATAGTTTTCAGAAATTTCTAAATAAGCAGCCAAACAAATGCAGACAGCTAACCTGCTTAAGCATGCCTGCAATAGGAATCTAAGGAATTATCTGTATTTAAGGTTAACATGCAGAACATCTGCTTTGTAAAGACAAAAGTTTATATCTAAACTTAAGCAATTGTACTACTTCTGTATATTCAACTTAATTCTAATTTAAAGCTAAACAAACTACAGAGTTAAATCAAATTACAACATATCTTTCCCTTAAACAAAAAACTGATGTTTTGAAGATTATATACACAGTTGTAGCTGTAATTTTACATACGTAAGGATTTTTTTTCTGGTTTGTTGGTTTGTTTTGGGGAGTTTTTGTGGGGTTTTTTTTTGGTTGGTTAGTTTGGTTTTTTTAACACACACATTTCTAATTCTGTGTATGTACACACATTTGTTTGAAGATATCTAAACTTTTTTCATTGTTAAAGAGGCAAAGTTCAGTGTAAAGAACTAGATTCAAACTCGCTTTTAAACACCTATACTAACCAGATAAAATATACCCCGAATAAAGATATCCTTATATATGCATTTAAAAGAAAGATTTACCATTCATTGATTTACACATGGCCAGAACTGTCATCAAAAAGTTAGCGATCATCAATACACTTCCTTTGTTTTTTTATAAAAAAGTTCAAGTTAATTCAAGTTACAGTTCAGCAGACACACTTCTGCACATAAACTTCAATTTTTAACATGTCCTTCCTGCAACTGATTGTGCTTGCCCTTTTTTTTCCCCCCACAAGTGCAGATAAATAAAAAAAGACTCTACCCAAATATCTGTAATCATTCTGGCAAAGCAATTTACCCCTTCAATAACTTACAAAGAAGTATAATTTAGAAACAGCCTTAGAGTAAGAAAAGACGTGCACAACACTCCACATTTAAGAGAGTTTATGACAGTACTTCATGAGATTTTAGAGTAATAAGACGACCACGTAAATAGCTTATTTGTTCACACCAAACACAGGTTTTGCTGTTGTGACAGAAAGCGGGGACAGCTTCCCCTACTAGAAGATGATTATATTTTGAGTGCATATTGCTCTTCTAGCTAGGAAGAAGATTTTGATGACTACAAGATCTGCTTTCAAACTCATAAGTGATTTCCCTCCTTCCTCATAAAAAGGAAAATCAAGCTTTTAGAATTTATCAAAGTTTCCCGATACATTTCAAAACCACAAATCTGTTAAGGGATCACCACCACAAGAAAAAAAAATGCTTCATTCATAGTTTTCAAATGTATGAGGCAGAAAATCCTTGCATGTTTACATGATTATCATCCAGAAGTATTTTAGTATTTTAACTTCGCTGACATCCAGAGTCAGAGGTATAAAAACTCTACAACTCAGAAGATTCCCAAGAAGTCAAAAGGCTAGATTACCTATCCCATTCTCACCATTTCACATGCTAAAGGCTCAAAGGAGCAAAAGCATGAAATGTAAGTACACAGGACAGCTGCACTAGCTTAATCTAGTCAAGACACTGCAAACCTATATTGTATAGTGCATTTAAACTGTTTGTTAAAATCTCATTTTAGTTAGTTCCAAAGACCATATAAAACTGAACGTATTTTTGTAATGTTTATTTACACGACTAACAAGGACATTAATCAGTCTATTATACAGATCATCTAGATGAACTGGTATTAATTTTTGACATAAATCCTGTTGAGACAGTAAACTTGAAAGAAGCACATTCATGAAGAGATGCTGGATGAATTATAAGGCTATTTCCAAAAAGATACTTCCTGTCCATGCTCTCCAGAATAAATCTAGAATGAAGAGGGGAAAGATACCAGAAATGTATTGTTTACAATACCAGCCAAAGCTATGCAGTGTTGTTTGCTGGCTAAGATTCTTCACTACATCAGTCCATTATTAATGCATGACTAACATTACCTTTTGTTTAGTACCAACACTAAATTTAAAAGACAGTTTACTTGCCTTTGCTACCTTGAATAAAGGTGTTTTAAAACCCCCCATCACTAGCTAGTTCAAGGAGTCCACTACAAGTAGAGCAACTAAGCTGCAAACAACCACATGCTCATTTATTTTTTTTAATGGTGGATGACATAAATAAAACTACTCAAGTTACCCTTTGGAAAAATTTGCAACACAACTTACTGTAAAGTTCAGTTTAAAACTTTTAAAGATTACAAGTCCTGTGAAACAAGATGTTGTGTAGATAGACGTAACACTAATCCAGTGAGATAACTGGCTCTGATCTTCTTACCCTAAATCACATATATTTTCTTCTTCACTTTACCCTACTGTATCTCTCAGCTCCTTTTTTCCATTAAGTCACTTAATCCTTACATCAATACAAATTCAAGCATGAGTTGAAGGCATTAATCCCTGCTGAAATGACAGAACACGGAGTGATGTTTTGCTTCGATTCTCCAATACATTGCTCTTCACTCAGGAGACCCTTTCTCCTACTACATCCCTTTTGATTTACCTAACATCATACAGTAATTGAGCTTTGAATTAGTTCCCATTCTACTTTCACCTTTAATGGTCATATATCTCTAGTTTTTAAGACTGTATGAAGCAGGCCGCTTGGCAATGAAGACCGGTCCTTTTTGTTTCATCTCCTAAAAAAAGTTTTCTAGAACTGACACCAGAAATACCTTTTAAGTAAATCTACATTAATTGAACTACAATTCACCACCACAAAATCTAATTATGCCAGTCATTATGCCAGTCAACATAGCAAAACGTAAGAGATGAAGACAGATGTTTGAAGTAGAATGTGGGTGACAAGCCTGGTGGGTTTTTTTTCAGAAAGTAAAAGAAAAAAAAAAAGACTCAACCTTACCTATTTAGGCAGTCCAGCAATAAAACTACAGAACAAGATACTGAACACATGCACACTCATCATATCCCAGATTTTATTTCATAATTTAATAAGATAAATTGAAGAATCACAACAAAGTTAATTTATTTTTTGCAGCCTGAGGTTTATTACTGGTATTATATATACATTTAAGAACAGCTTTGTTGCCATAAGAATACAGAAAGAGCCAGAAGAAAGTCTATACTGAAAATTAAAGGAAACAATTTGAACAACAATTTCAGGGAGACTGGACAGGACTTTCATATAGATTTTATACAATAGTTTAAACACAACAGATTGCTCACAGCTGCCTGAATACCTTTACAGACAGGCCAAACAGTTTTATTTAATTTATTCCTATGCAGCTTTCACACTATATGGCACGTTACTGAATTTGGAATAATATACTCCCTCACTCCTTCCCACACTCCTTAGCTCTCAATCCCATCAGTGACATTAAAACACCATAATTCTAATCAGATAATTATACTAGCATGAGAGACAATCTATGTTCTAGAAGCCAAGGATAAGTGAAATAAACCAGTATAGAATATAAATCAACAAGAGCTTTTTTTGTTGTTGAGCTTTCTTGTACAAAGTACCAAGAAAAACATGTTTGATTAGGAAATGCTGAAGTATTCTGTTATTAAGACGGAATAACAGAGATCCAAACATTGGGAAATATTTCCATGCACCAAGTTTTTAAAGCTTGAGTTCAAACAGGGCTCAGAGCTGAAAAACACTGGGTCAAGCTTTTTCATAATTAAAGGACATTAAACATTTCATCCAATGACAAGTGAAGCTACAGGCTTTTTTAGTTTAAAAAAAAAAAGTTTCCATCCATCATACAGGCAGGACAAAACTTGTTAGAATTCCAGAGGCATCTCTTATTATTACAAACAAGACAGAATTAGAACATGGTAGGATACTTCTGAATGAGACTTTACAGCTAGGCAAACGATTTAAGTTACCTTATAAATATGCTTTTGATTCTTTTTCTTAGTCATAAGGAACCAAGAAGATGCATCAAGTAGTGCTATATCACGTTCCCACAAGACTGGAAGTAATATTCTTCCTTCTGAAATGACATTATGGCAATGTATTCTGTCTGACATTCTGCACAACTAATGGCATTTTTCTTCAAAGAAGGAGCGAAACTACTTGCTAATTCCAGGTAAATACATTTGCACTACATCACCTTGCAAAATTAAATACTTCTCATGCATGAGTACATACAAATACTGCATTTAGTGGAAAATAAACGTGCATTTTCATGCCCGAGCAGCTTATCAATGAAGTCTGATGGAATTGCTAAATAGAACATGAGACTAGAGAAAATCTAGTTTTGTAATCAAAGAACTGAGGAAAAGGTTGTACAACTACCTCTATGCTCAGTCTATCAAAGTCATACAAAGTTGCTCAAATGTTCATTACCAGTTAGCTGTAGATGAACAAATAAAAAACCCATATAGTATAAATGATGTTTTGTTATTTACATCTGAATTATAAAGCACCTAGATGAACAGCTCCCTGAACATAACAGTGAAAAATCTGAAATAACTAGGTTCCCCAGCTTCCCAAGAGGGTGTAACTGATATCAGTACATTGGGGTTTGAATGCTCTAAACTCCACTGCAGTCACAAAGCCTTAACGAGCTCTGTGGTAACAGTACAACTTAGTGATAATGGTTTCTTGCCACTTTCTTATGCGACCTCCTAAAAATAAGTACTTAGGTTGTCATTTCCATAAGTCAACAGGAAAAGGGACCCTGAAAATTTGGCACAAATTGTGGTGCAATGAATATTGCTTTAACTTAAAACAAAAAATTACCTGGCAAGGGAAAAAAGGGAAAGCACAGCATTAAGCATTAGAAAAAAACAAACACAAAGCAAGATGAATAGAAGCTAAATATTAGAATTTGAGACTAACAGATCAGTAAACAGACCTAGATGTAAATTCCAAGAAGTTTGTTTTCTTTGTTTTGCTTGTAAGAAGCCCTGATTATCATATATTCCAAGTTTAGGTCACATATGCAGGTGTTAACTTGTACAAGACAGTTCAAAAAAATATTTGAAGTGCACTTCACTGATCTCAGAATAAGCATTGTGAAAATAATTACAGTAGCCAAAGCAACATTACTTGCATAGTCTAAGTTCCCCCCAACTCAACCAAATATTTGACCATTTTTGTAGAAGTTTCAAAGCTAGTTAACTCCAAGCCAGTAAAATAATTAGTATGCCAGCAAAAACCTACTCTAACTTTTGTATGAGGTCACAGACAAAAATTTACTTTAATATTTTTATTTTCCACAGAAAATAGTGACTATACTTTGAATGAACAAGGGCTCTGACCCAATCAACAGGAGTGCAAGCTTTATTTTCTCTAAGTATTGGATGCACTACACTAAAGAAGCAATTAATACACAAGGAAAAAGATAACTTAGCAGTATCAAGGTCATCACACTTAAAACCAGTAAATCTGTTTCTCTACTTCCAGGTTAACACAAATTCATTACCACTTCAACATGTATTTTTGTTGTACCCTCCCCTCCCGCCAAACATAGGTACATCTTCATTAAAATTTAGTTTTAACTTCATCTCATTACACATCTTAATTTTTACATTATGTTACTTGGTAGATCTTAGCTGAACAACAAATCAAAGCCTTCCCTCATTGCAGTGCTGTGCATAAAATATCACCATGGCCCATTCAGCATAAAGTAGAAAAAAAACGCACAGTAATATGTGCAGTATCTTTTTGGTAAGAATTCAAATATGCATGCATTTCCATCTCACAGAGTTTTAAACTTTTTTTTTTTTTACAGTCATGCTCACTATACAGCTATGCTGCAATCACAATCAAATGGTCTCAGATGTTGATTTCAGGATGGATTTAACTTTTTAATATTTAAAAAAATACATATTTTTACATATTTAAAGAACATTTTTAGTTATAATTATAATATATTAAATATATTATTAAAAATATACTTTCAATATATATTTGTTTGCTTTCCGTTTTAGGAATAAATTTGCTGGATTAAAAAAAAAATAAATCAGTACACTCGAGGCTTAGAGTCAATTAAAATGTATGGACTTGATTGTATGTTACAGAGCACCCAATACTTAATATTATTTAACATTCAGGAAAAAAAGTTGCCACTACTAATATACTTTTCATACAAAAAATTACTACAATGTGCAGTATCTGCTTCAACCTTGACAATAATTTATCACCTTTGGAAGAATTTTTCCATTAAAGCTAAAACCAAAAGACAAAATTAGACAGATGTTTATTTTACCAGTATTTTACCAGTATTCAGGATGCACATGTAAATTGTTTTAAAACTTATGAGGGTTTCCCCCTCTAATCAACATTTTAGTAGGACAGAATAAAATGTTGAAGTTCTACTCAGTATTACTTTTAGAAATAATCCTGCACTGTAAGTCAGCCTGGGACTGGGAGATTTCCTTAAAATGTAAGTCTCAGCATATATCAAATAAATGTGAATAATTAACTAGTGTTCATATTTCCAAACGAAAAGAAAAAAAAATAATAACAAAAACCATCAACCCCTAATTACATGAACTATACCACAGCACCCTCTGCTGGGCAGCCAAACACAATAACTGATCGTAAAAATAAAAAGTAAAGGGAAAGAACTCAAAATTGCAGAGGTGATTATGGAAGTGTAATTTTTTTGTCAACATACAACAGATAATATGGATTCTGACACATCTTATCTACACAGCATACACGAACACAGTAGCAATTTTTCAGTTCCAACACAAGAAAAGCTACTTCTCTCCTACTTACAACTTTAAATCAGAACATGCCTATCTTTACTTTTAGACATGTTGCCTCCAAATTTAATAAACCTTAGAAGTAGCTTGCCTTGAACAATTTGATGTTTCTTGATAAAAAGTTTTAGATTTTGTAATCCGAATTCATGGGACCTTTTAAGTCTCATATTTTAAATTATTTGTTGTCCTGTTTTATAAATAAAATTATTTGATTAAAAACTAGTATCGAAAACAAAAACATAGAAGCATATACACTTGATCGTGCACTACAGAGCATGCAATTCTTTACACTATTTCATATTGAGAAATACATACCAGTACTAACATGCCTTTTATACAAAAAAAAAAGTTATTACAGCGTGACATTATGTCAACTTTAACAATTTATGATGTTTTCCATTAAAGCTCTGGAAAACTACATGAAGTGAAGTTGCACTGTAACTTTAGCAGTTCTGATTACAGCACCTTGTTAGCAAAGGAAATTCTTACCCTGTTATAGCTGTGCTCATGAGATTCTTCCAGCTGTCCATTGCTAGTCACAGGAATTTCTGCCGCTGCTGAATTTTTGGGAGACTCTTGAGCCATTGAACCTTCCTGTAGTATAAGAAGAAACAGGTTAGCATTTGTCTTATTTTTATATAGATATAGATCACTTATTGGAAGTTTATTCGATATATAGGTTTCATAACAGTTGATTTTATTTGGCAATATTCTGATATACCAAGTCTGTACACATTCATTTTATCACATACCCAAATCACATGCATGGCACAGCTCAGACAGATCTTGAAGCTTTAAATTACTTTTAAAAGAAAAGAACACTAACATTTAACTGATTGATATGGGGGAGCCTAGGGGAGTGCCAGAAACAAGTGAGACATGTGGGGCCAGACAAGTACATTTCTATGCACACTCAACCCTTAGAGTAGTTTACAGTTTTTAAAAACAAACAAACAAGATAAGCTTGGCTAAAAAAAATAAAATAAATAGTAGCTAATGATAAGCAAGAAATATTAAATAAGTGCAATGAATTTAAGTGTTACAAAAACAATAGTAATTCAAAATAGTTTAACTTGCTTCTTATTTTATCATAATATAGTGCCACCTTCTGACTAAACTGCTGGTATACAGTTCTCATTCAGTCAACAGCAGTAAATCTAAAGGGAAACGCAGAAACAAGAACTTAAAAGCACCAATACAATTCAAGAATTGAAGTTATTGTTTCAAAGTGCAGCTGCATATACACAGTTGCGGCAGCTGTGAAACCACTGCTTTCTAGAACGACCTCAGGTATAACCTAGCAGAGACATTTCCAGAAGAAATGCACACCATTCACAAGCACCTGAAGAGAAGAACAGCACCCTAACACTCTCCAAAATTAAGAGAAACTGAAGATTTTGGCCCTCTCAAAAAACTAGCCCTCACTCTGCCAAACAGCCTTCATTAGCCAACTAAAGTGTAAACAGTAGAAGAATCAACAGCCAAAGCAGTGTTTGTCCAATTACTTATATAAAAGTTGTCTGAAGTCTTCCAACCAGCCAATACACCTGTGCAAGACTGGCAAAACACGGTACACCATCAATGCGTACTTGAAAATAGGTGCTTAAAGGTCCCTTAAAGCTTGAAATCATCAGACTGAACTTGCTCTTCTCAGTCAAAGAGCCAGGGAGA
This sequence comes from Pedionomus torquatus, assembly GCA_013398155.1. Lineage (NCBI taxonomy): Eukaryota > Metazoa > Chordata > Aves > Charadriiformes > Pedionomidae > Pedionomus > Pedionomus torquatus. The sequence goes on along the minus strand of VZRU01017563.1, from coordinate 961,998 downwards.
AACCCGGTTTGAGATCAGTACCAGCAGCTTTTCCAACCACATGTGAAGCTTTTACAGGATATCCACATGACCCAAAGATTTTACTGGTACTTACTCAGGATCACCTGCATCATTCTTAACTAGCAACATCTTCTGTCATACCCCATCTCTATTACTTCCCCCACTTGCACCTACCATCACTTCATTTATTAAACTTGATTTCCTTAGTAAGCTTTGAGGCCTCCCAAGAGTTTTTCTAATTAGTCACTGTCTGTGGACTCCAATAAACATTCTCCACTAACTCCAGAGAGCTTTGAAACCTATGTCACTTCTTCCAAAGACTGTAAATTACCAAGACTTCACTTCTGTTGGTCTTTTGAAGCAGAGCTCGCTACTCAAGCTTTATTTGGTATGTATAAAATCCGATTTACATTTCTGAAGGTGAAATAAGCTTCTCCAATTAGCAGGATAAAATACCACCATTACAAAAAAAAAAAAAAAAGAGAGGGAGACTGAAGTCCATCAAGTTCTGAGTAAGTGCTGCCTCTTACCCATACAGAGAAGACAGACCAAGGACAAGCCACTCTAACAAACATACACAAGAACTAAAATCTGTGGATGCACACCCATAAAAGACCCTCTGAGATGATACATTTTCTCCTTTTGAGGATCAATATTTTCCCCACAACTAACTTGGCAAAACTGCATTGACAGCTACTCTTTCAAAAACAGTGCTTTCTGAAAAACTTCCCTAAAATGAGAAGCGGAACACAGGCACAAATTCTGAAAAAAATTCTAAATATGCAGAGAATAGATTCCAAATAATTTAAAATAATGTCAATGTGCTATAAATTCAAGAAGTGACTTTGTAACACACTAACTTATCCCATCAGTTCCTTTCATTTAGGATCCAGTATGTGCTTTCTTTAAGCACTATGAAGGAATAGCTCGCATGCCACATTCACACTGGCCCAGCGTATCAAATTCTCCATATGGTCTAGTCTTTACCCACAACTGGAACACAGAATAGTTGGGTTTGGGTTGTTCTTCATACAACAGGAAAAAAACAAACTCAAAACTCGCAGCTTTCAAGTAAATGAAAATATCGAAGCATGACAAAATGTCTATGGTTATTCCTACTTTTAAAAGAGTAATTTGCTTTATTTCATGGAATACAGTGTATTTTGAGTTGGGAGGGACCCATAAGGATCACCAGCCCAACTCTCTGCTCCTTGCAGGGAGTTGCCATATAATACCATCAGACCAAATGTTCTAGTTGCCTGCCATGTCAGATTTTACTTTAGGATATCTGTCCAATAGAGCAATCTTAAGAAGCCAGAGCTAAATCTCACATCTGGTTACACTCAGAGACTACTAGGAACTATACTTCCACTTGATGCGGTAAAGTGAGGCCAAGCATTTTGAAAAATACCTATCACAGCTACCTACACAATACTGAAACAGTAAATGCAAAGGCTAACATCACTATTTTTGTCCTTCAGAACAAAATTCTCGAAAACAGTGTCAAGAGGAAATTCTGTACTGTCAGGCTACGCTTCATGGGGCAGGAATCACAAACAAAATTGCTCCTCCAAATGTAATTAAAGGCAAAACAAATGCTTAGCTTGGGTGCTTTTCAGCAAGACTCTCAAATAATTTTGCTAATATTGTACAATGATCTATGTCTACACATTTATTCAGAAATACACATGCTCACACATACGCATACATGTCTCTAATATATACAGAAGGAAAAAAGTTCATCCGCTTCTCTGGACAATTTACGAAATCTAAATATGCCTAGAAGCAATTCCCAGTGTTGGTTTCTTTCAGATGTTTCTACTTGAGACAAACCTACACGCTAACTTCAACAAAAGCAAAAAATGGCCTGCTACCTTCAGTTTCATGTTACATCTGAACTAAAACACTACCTTCCATTGCCAAAAGGACATTGCACTACTGCCCCTTTCCAGTCCCTATGAACCACACAGCGTCCCATGTCCCAACTGCAGCACTTGCCTGCCACTCACCTGACTGTACAGTAAACAAACTCAACTCACTAGCCTGACAACAGACCTTTTCACCAGGTTAATTTTCCTCAGTTTCAGTGAGTTGAATCAGTTTGCCATGAGGTCAGGCAAGCACCAAAGACACCAAGTGAGCAGCTGAAAAAGTGAAGTGGGATAAACTGCTAATTTGGCTCAGCCTTAACAAATCACCACCTGCATTTTAGCCAGCAGTGTAAGCTAGCACTGCTGCCAAGAACAAGTCTGTACATCCCCATCCCCCTCCCCCCCTTTTTTTTTGTCCTTTCTCTCTCTTCCCCCCCATCAGTTTCTCCCATTCCCCCACCCCTTCCCTGGGCCAGAAGAACAATGTATTTGTCCAGCAAACAAGATTGCGGAAACACTGCACATTAAAAGAAGGTGACCTATGCCCAAAAAAGGGATGGGGAATTTTTCCATTCATATTGGTTCTCCAAAATGCAATTTAAACTAAGTATATACAGACACTGCATCCTCAGAAAAAAAAAATTATCTTAAGTAGGAAGAGCCTAAAGTAAATTTGAAGAAGTTCCTAAATTTGTATTGATGTATTAGGCATGGATGGACAAAGCGCTATGTAAAATAATTAATTTTGAGCTAAATATTTTATTTAGAAAGCTATATTAACGATAAGAAAAAAGTTACTAATGATAGCTGCTTGCAAATATCAGATTTAGAGATAAACTAAATACCCAGGGAATCACTATTCTGCTTTTATACAAAGTTTAAAAACAATCCACTGGTACTGAAATTTTGATCGTGATAAAGTCAGCATCATCTTTTTTCATTCTCCCACTAGAGCAGCCAGGGAAAAATTTACATTTTGCCTTTCTCAGCCTCCCAAGTACATCTGATTGGCTATATATTATCAAGAACCTCAGGAATTTGTTTCTTACTTTAAAAAGTCACAGACTTCTCCACATTGAAGGCACAAGCTGTATCTGCTCCCAGAAAAAATAATTTACCATTCCAGGAGCAAAAAGAATGCCCTGTTATAGAGAGGTTACACAAAGACTGCTGACTTTTAAGTACCAACCGTTTCTTCCTGCTGCACCTACACATTTCACGCTCTACCCCACCTAACTATTCAGTCTACAAAACAAATACCACAGCACAGGAAAAAACTATTGGCTGAAGTAATCTTTTTATACGAATTAGATTGCTCTTAATAGTGTCTCAAAACCAAATACCCCCCATTCAAGATAATGTGCAGGAGCTCATATCCCCATACTAACTTCACTGTGCTATGCATATGAGAATTTTGGGCAGTCTGAAACTGTTGCTGGGATTGGTTGACTTTACACCGATATAACTTTCACCCAATCACCTCAGAGTCAGACTGGACCTCTTCTGCAGCTGAGTGAGATTCATCAAGTGTTGTAGATTCATTGTGGTGTTCTGACATACCTGAAAATAAAATAGGTATGGCATACATTAATTGATGCAATAGGAGCTGGGTGTTGCACCTTACAGAAACCAAAGCAGGCTTTCAGGAAACAGTTCTTTTACAAAGCAATGTCTTTTTACTAAAGCAAAGAGAAACCTCCCTTTTTGACAACTATAAGCTACTTAGCACTCCAAATTCTAACCAAGACTAAGAATATGGTCTAGCATAAGCTCCTATTGCAGAAGCAGCCTTCACAGACAGCTGAACTAGCAACAGAAGAAACCAGGAAGTCCAACAAGGTTCTTTAGCTGATATTTACTGTCAGCTTCAACAACACAAGGACTGTATCCAACCATTGCAAAGATCACAGTCGTAAGACATGAGATTTATCCAAATGTTGCAAGTCCACGTTGATGCTAAGCCACTAGAACCTAGTAAGCTGTTCAGTCTGTTATGCTTAACTAGAAACAGAATCCCTGTTACTTTATTATTAAAAAAATAATAAATAAAAATCAACTTTTCTTGCTTCTGTAGATGAGCACTGAGAACACATGCAAATCAATCAACTCTAAGTGCCATGATCATGGAAGATAAGTAATATACCTAATATAGCTTAAATAAGAAAAGCATCTAAAACTAATTTCAAATAGCTGGTAACTACAGGTGACACTGAAACTCACTCAGCTGTTTGAGAGGAGGAGACAACTAATCATTAAGAATTAAAGTCTGTCTGTATTGAGTATAATCACACACTACTTCAGTTCATTAAGCCTTGCACGATTTCATACATGTTCAGTCACATGCCAGGTAAGGAAAAATTATACAGATCACTATCTACATTGTATTTCAATTTCCCAAGCTATAAAACATTTGGATTAAAGCAAATAAGGTAAGCATCTCACATGACAAGGGAAATAAAATAAGGACACAAAGGCTGAGAAACTGAACCATCTAGATCATATTACACTGGATAACCTACCACCTTGTTTTGGAAAACCAAACACGTAAAATAGATATTTACTCCAGAAAAAAAAATAAAAATAAAAAAATAATTCAAACCCTATCACTGAATGAAGCTAGACTTTTCTCAAAAAAATATAAAATTCCTTTCAAAGTAATTAAGTATAACTTTTAAATATACTTTCTTAATTTTCCACAATTCTTTCTAGTAGGAAAGACCATACAGCAGAGGTGCTGTCCAAATTCTGTCTGTGGCTGCACACAACCTCCATTTTTAACAACTTACTTCTGGGTAGATAGAAAGTTTCCATTATGGACTAGAAGTGTGAGTGCGATTTCTTTGATCTGCTGGTTAAACAAGAAGCTAAATACATCTTGTAGTACACACTTGATTAAGACAATCTGTACCTTCATTTTGTAACGTTTCTGATCCTGGAGTTATGTTTGTACCAGATATACAAACTCACATACTACGGTAACACTGATAAAAACTATTAAGTGCTACAAACAGCAAAAATATTTTCTTAATAGCCTTACAAACTCTTAATAACCTAATCTAGAGGCATGAACCACCTCACAAACCCATGTAGAAGACACTGCATCAATTCATTTTTTAAAATCCAAATTAATTCTCCATTTGCATTACAACCTTCCCTCCCTCATTCTTTTGTATAGTATCCTTTTCCTGCAAACAGTACAAATGCTTTCACCACAGCTCAGTAAGGGTACACAGACCAACTTTAAAACATGAGAGAAAACTGTAGATTAAAGTGGCTTTTTGTAACAAGTTTAAGTGTATATTCTAGTTTAACTATAGAACTGCCTGATGACTACTTATGTAGAAAAAGACAAAAAAGGGTGGGATGTAAACATCAAATGCTGGATGCAAGGACGAAAGCTTTCTACACATTTACAAAGAGCCAGAAGTCAAGACATTAATGTGAAATTGTAGCAAAGATGGCATCCACGTACATATATTATTTATATTTAAGGTTATAATACAGAAAGGCATATAGACTTTTTTATCTCAGCAACTCCTGATTTTCTCTTGCAGGTGTCAGAGAGCGCTATTCTTCGTAAGAGCTTACTAACGTTCAGTACCATACTGCTGAGAGAGCTGGGGCTGTTCAGCCCAGAGAAGAGAAAGCTACAGGGACACCTTATAGCAGCCTTCCAGTATCTGAAGGGAGCCTACAGGAGAGCAGGGGAGGGACTCTTTGTCAGGAAGTGTAGTGATAAGACAAGGGGCAATGGTTTCAAATTGGAAAAGGGGAGATTTAGATTAGATGTCAGAAAGAAGTTCTTTACTGTGAAGGTGGTGAGGCACTGGAACAGGTTGCCCAGAGAAACTGTGGAAGCCCATCCCTGGAAGTGTTCAAGACCAGGCCGGATAGGGCTTTGAGCAGCCTGCTCTAGTGGAAGGTGTTCCGGCCCACGGCAAGGGTGTTAGAACCGAGAGTTGGAAGGGACCTTAAAGATAGTCTAGTTCCACAATATAAATTCTGAATTATTGATTGTTTTGCCACTACAGCAGCTGCAACTTCAGAACATGCCAGGTGATAACAAATGTCCCGGTACACTGAACACTCAGCAGCAGCAGTTACAACTCAGATACGTTCTACTTGGAAAAAACATGCCTGATCCATATTGACATGAATTTAAGCCCAGAACCCTGACCTCATCACTCCTGCCCTTTTGGCTTTTTAGTTTTTTACCCACTAGAGCAATTCTGCAAATCCACACAAACAGTGTATCACAGTAGAACAGAGGAGACAGAACAGACTGAGAATCCTCCCCCCACAGCAAAGCCACCTTAAGCACATATCAGATTACAAACTCAGTCATTTTAAGTTCTGCTCACCCATAAATAAAACCACATAATTTTTAAGTCCTGAGGATTTATATATAATTTCTTCAACTGGCAAAACAAAAAGTAAAGCATAAACTTATAAACAACCTACTAAGCTTCCTACAGGATGAAGACTTCACAGACATTTAACCAATTATAATTAGTGGTTATAAGAGCACACTTACAGACTTTTCATTAAAAAAATTGTACTTGCTTATTCATGCAAAAATGAATTAAACTTCATCAACAACAAATTTGTTTTGAATAAAGGGTTTGTTCTTAACACAGTTACATTACTTAAGTAAATGACTCATGGTATCAGAAAGAAGAACCACAGGATTCTCAAAAATTACACCTGCTTTTCTAAGCAGCATGCACTGGAGCCTGCACTTAAGTTTTTCTCTTAATCATCAATAAGGTAAAAGCAATATATCTTCTGTCCAAATAAAGTTTACTGAACACTTACTGTCATCTTATTAGTCCACTGCATAGATAGCAATACAAGTTTTTCTAACACTGCAGAAAATGTGCTAGAGAAAAATAGTGACTTAATGCATATTCTCTTCATTTTAATTTCTAACTAAGAAGACCATTACTAATTTTTGTCAAGATCAAGATCAATCCCTTTTTTAAAAAAAAATTAAGGAACTATATTAAACACTTTCTGTTGCAATCACACCATCGTTTTCTCTTTATGCTCTTGAATTCCCTGTCTGCTCCACTTGCAAGACCTAATTATGCTTGAAAGTTACAAGACACAATAGAGTAGGACCAGAAAACAGGGTTGCCACTACCACACTCCCTCCTCTCGGTCAACCTGCCCCTAAGTGCTTCATTGCTCTGCTATCTCCAGATTAGCTAAGGCATAGGCTCCCATGGGNAAGAACAAAAAACAAAATCTTTAAAAATCCAATTGAAAAAAAAAAAAAAAAAAAAGCAGCTAATCAAGATATTGCTTCAGCTCCCAGTTTTCCAAATTTTATGTTTTCCTGTGTTACTTATTCCTTACAATTTTAACTCTGTGTGTGTGTGCATACATATACACATAAACTCATATATCATTTAGACAGCCATTTGATATCGCAGTTGCACTGATCAAGTGACACCCTTCTTCAGCCCTTAAACGAACCCTTCTATTATCTTCTCTAGATTATCAACACTTGGATAGCAAAGCCACTGACTGCAAGTGCTAACTTCTTGTGACAAGTTCCACAAAGCATAAAAAGCACATGTCAGACACAGAAATTACATGCAGTTCAGAGGATGCAAGAGTAAGAGCTACAAGGTGGTTTCAGTTAAAAGTGACAGATGAGATATGTACTATAAGCAACACTAGAAAAAATGCGTAGTTTGTCAACAATACCAGATGCAACACCTGCTTGTCACACAACACCACACTGTTACCATGTTTTAAGAAGAGTAAGACAGCTGCAAAAGACAAATTGGAACTCTTAAAATAGTAATTGTCAGGGTGTGGAATAAGTCCCAGGGGCATGAAATTTATGCAGCACTTAGGAGTTCTCCAACAACGACCAGGCTCCTTTTCTCTCGTGAAACCCACCTTCTTTCTACCAAGCTCTGGCTCTGCCCACCCACTCAGGGTGCCCACCACACTCCAGAGCCGGGACCACACAGACAAGTAAGGAGACAGGCATACCCTAACCAGCACCGCACTCCCGACCCTTACGACAAGGGCACCCGGGGCGGCGGGCAAGACGAAACGGGCGCTGGCAGCTCCAGGTGAGCCCCGCCAAGGGGCTGCGGGCTCCCCCCACGGCACCCACAGACCCAGCCGCCCGCACCCAGGCGCTGCGGGGGAGCCCGGGGAAGGGAAGACCGCCCCCGCAGCGCCAATGGTCGGACGGCAGTGAAAGGGAGCTGAGCTGCGGCCCGGCCCGGCCCGGCCCTCCCCGCCCCGTCACCGGGCTGAGCCGAGCCCGACCCGAAGCCAGGGCCTAAAGGCCCTGTCCCTCACCTGCTGCCGCCCCGGAGGCGTCGTGCTGAGGGGGGAGGGAAGACGGGACGGAGGAAGGGGGGGAAAAGAGGCAGCCGGTGGGGCGGCACTAGTGCTCCCTCTCCAGCTTTATTTTCTTCCTCCTCCAGTACCAGCAGGAGCCGGAAACGCTTGGCCGGAAGGGCGGTCGAGAGCGGCGGCGGGCAGCGGCCTCTCTAGGCTGCAGGGCGCGCCTCTCTATGGTCGCTGACC
>VZRU01017563.1:926216-953476 GCA_013398155.1 Pedionomus torquatus | reverse complement strand
AGCGCCGCAAAGCTTAATTCTGCGAATGCCCTCGGTAGGAATGTACCTTTGCGGCGCTGGCGTGTGTGGCAGCTATAACCAGGATCAAGGCCCCTCCTGCCTCGGCCAAGTGCCATGCCCGTGAAATCAGAGCCCAGCCTTGAAAACCGCCCTCACAGAAGGCACCCACAGCAAAAAACAGGCAGAGTAGGAGCGTGCCTGCCCGGGTGCGGATGCTCGGTACCATGGCAGAGGCTTCAGGGAGTCCTCTGCCCCAGCCCGTAGTGAGGAGGAAAAAAAGCATATCAATTGAGGAAAAAATCGACATCATAAGTGCTGTGGAGAGCGGCAAGAAAAAGGCAGACATCGCAGCCAAGTATGGCATAAAGAAGAATTCCTTGTCTTCAATCATGAAGAATAAAGAAAAAGTTCTAGAAGCTTTTGAATCTTTACGATTTGATCCTAAAAGAAAAAGGCTAAGGACTGCTTTTTATACTGACCTGGAGGAGGCATTGATGAAGTGGTACAGAATGGCTCAGTGCTTGAATGTCCCGGTAAATGGTCCTATGTTGCGCCTCAAGGCTAATGATTTTGCTCAGAAGCTTGGACATAGTGATTTTAAATGCAGCAATGGCTGGCTTGATCGTTTCAAGTCAAGGTATGGCTTAGTTTTCAGAGTTCAGCCCATAGCAGCAGCTCCTACTACTACAGTGGATGCTCTAATTCCTTGGTACCAAAATCTTCTTCCTCACTATTTAAATTATTATAAGCCGAAAAATGTGTTTTTTATAGAGGAGAGTGGATTGTTGTATCAGATGTTACCACTCAGCACGTTTGCATTTAAAGGAGAAAATTGTTCTGTAGGTAAACTAAGCAAAGAGAGAATAACCATAGCAGTGGGTACAAGTATGGATGGCTCCGAAAAACTTCCTTTGCTTGTTATAGGAAAAAACAAAAGTCCGTGCTCTTTGAAAGACGTGAGGTCGCTACCTGTGGATTATGAAGCAAATGATATGGCGTGGATGACTTCAGAAGTGTTTGAACAGTGGATGCATAAACTTGATGACAGATTTCAAGCACAGCAGCGACAAGTTGTTATTCTTGTTGATTCTCTCCCAGCTCACACAGAAGTAGAGAACCTCAAGTCTGTCAAATTAGTGTTTTCTCCTCCAGACTCTTCTTCATGTATAGCAACGAAACAAGGGGTTATCAGAAGTCTGAAGGTTAAATACAGGCACTGCCTTATCAAGAGATTTGTTGACTGTGTAGAAGGTAATAAAGAGTTTATGCTGACTCTTCTTGATGCAATTGAGATGTTGCACCTGTGCTGGAGGAAAGTAACACCGGAGACTTTTGTTAAAAGTTATAATGAAGCAGGATTCAAATTAGAAACCAAGGCAAAGCATAGTGATGCAGAGGCTGAAAGTTATTTTGATTTGATTGCACATGCACAGGCAGCTGGAGTGGAGTTTCCAAAAGGTTTGTCTTTGGAGGAATATGCAGCTCTAGATGATGGCTTGGTAACTTGTGAAGTGTCTGCAAATAATGAAAGTGTGTGTGCCAAAGAAAGCACATCAGATAAAGCTGGGACATTTGTTGCTGTTGAAGATACAAATGAAGGCGATCAATTTCAGGGAGCTGAACAACCTTTACCATCAAAAAATGAGGCTTTGAGTGCTTTGGATACCCTTCGAAAGTTTCTCAGAAGTCAAGACACGAATGATTCTCTTCATGATTCCCTAGCTGACCTGGAGAATTTTATTCAACATGTAGCATGTAAATAAGTATTTTAGCAAAGTGTGAAAGCATGTAACTGAAAAAAAAAAAAAGAAAAAAAAAAAAAGAAAAAAAGGGATTATATAAGTAAGCAAAACTAGGCGGTTTAATAACAACTGTTGCTGCAGTGTTCTCTGGTGTGTCTTGCTCTGATGCCTAGATGTATATAACAAAAGGAAATTATGAAAAGGGCTGTGAAGTGATGTTTTCCACAAGATGTGGAGGAAAGAACAGAAAATTTGAGGTGGAGGGAGGAAATAAGTTGAACCTTTAAAATGGTAGCTGTAGTAAATAGAGTGGGAGGCAAAAGCAATTCTTTGAGCAGTTTGGTGTGTTCAGGATGAACAGGACCCCACCTGGAATTCTTTCTTCAGGAAGAGATTAGCACTTCTTCACATCAGTAATTTCACTGATGCCTTTGGTATTGTTAGCAGTGGAACGGTAAATATTTAACAGCTTGGTGCTTTTGATGCTTTAGGAAAAAGTTGAATAACAGACAACATACATGCTTAACTTCTGAGAAGTAAGGGTTTTCTAAGTAAATTTTTTTGGGTCCTTGTTCAAGAATTCTGGCCATAGTTTATTCTTTCAGCAGGTGATGAACAGCAGAAAGTTAGTAGCTTTGGATGTGTTGTGTTTTCTTAAAACTGTTGAGGTATGGATACACATGAACAGCATAATCATTTATCTGAGAGTCAAAACAAACCTTTACTTGGTCTTTGAAGAGGTGAAAAAGGAAGGTAATTTTCTCCCTTTTTGCTACTTGATTTGATTGTGTATTTCTACAGGAAATACAGGAAAAAATCAACTTATGCAGTATCTGCACTCAAAAACTTATCGAACGCTTGCTTTATTTATACTATACTTGAAGAAATTGCTGTAGGAGCTATTGCACTAATGCAGTTCACTATTCTAGGTGCCATTGACAGGGGTTTGCATGAATGCATGTGATGTTAAGTAAATCACAGTACATTTGCACCTCTGTAAGTACAGAGTTCAAGCAATGTAATCGTACCAGAGGCAAAAGTCTAAATTTGCGACGTTCTGATTGTGACTTTCCTCAAAACCTGTTTTAAATATTTTCTGTATCTACCAATTCCAAATTTTTTTCAAAAATTAGAGATAATAATTTTTCTGTTTTAGAGGAAGAATAAAGTATTTTATGGAAGTCCTTTAGGAAGCCTGTGTAATCAAAAATCTATTATGGTGCCTATCATTAAACCATGAGAAACAATCTCCTGCTTATTTGAATATTTAGTTTTCAATAAAGAGTTTGGCTAAAGCTTTGTTTACTGTTCTTTCTGTCCTCTGGTGGAGGACAGGTTATCCATTTCTAAAAGCATTTCAGAAAATTTGTCAAATTGTTGGAAGACAGTGAAAATCAGGGGGCTTGGGAGACAGTGAGAAAATGCTTTTGGTTATGGATGTTTTCCTAGAAACCCTACAAAAAAAACCCCATGGACTTCTGGTTTCTTATTACTAATATTATATATTTATCAATATAATATTAACCAATATTAACCATTAATTAAACAGATTCAATTTTATATAATGTATAATTAATATAATTATTCTAATTCTTTCATTTCGATATCTGATATGAATTCCATCCAAAAGATAGTCTGATGAAATAAAAAATTTCTGTTGAAATTCCAGTAAAGTTCCACACAGAGATGTATAGCTTTTGTGAAAGAGGTACACCTCTGTATTATCTCTGTTAACTATTTATTTTGTTAAAATGCAAAGTCTTTTAAATTCAGAAGCTGTGTCAAATAACAGATTTTGTGTGCTTAACTACTTTAGCACAAACTTATGAGAAGCTCTTTTTATTTTGGCTAAGTTTATTTGAAGTTCCTTTCTATCCCACAGAGCCCTAAGGATAGTTTTCCTACAGTAATTTTTTGATTTAAAATCCATGATTTTCTTTGCAATGGCTTCTCCTGCTATAGGCAAGTTTAGGAAAAAAAATTCTATTATCCACATAGTAGATTTGCATATTCTTTAAGATTCAACTCCATGTGGTACTCATCAGCCCAGGTTCCAGTTAAGGGGCCTCTCTGTCTCCTAAGAGAATTCTGAGTGTGAAAGTGTTGATCTGAGTGAGAAAGACTTGTGTAACTAAGCAGCAAATTTTGGTTAAAAAGTGTTCTATCTTCACAAGATGAGGCTTAGAAAATTGGGAGATTTTAAGTAACATCGCTAGCGGATGGCAAGGAATAAATTGCTGAGTGCTGTCCTACTCCCTCATGAAAACAACAGGAAGGATTTACTAATTTGGTCTGCACTTTGAAGGTGAACTGTAAAACTTACTTTAAAAAATATACAAGCCATCGAAATTCTGGATCTTTAGAGAATATATGGCTATTTCTGCGCCTCCTGGGTCATTCTGAGAAGCCAAGCTGAAATGTACTCACTGAAACTAATTTTTTAGGTCAGGCACTTTATATTCTAACACTGTATAGGAGCCCAAATATTTCTTTTCACTTGGATTTTGGTCACATTTATAGTTGAACAGAGCATGTGAAATCCATTTTGAAGCTTGTTGCTATCTCAGGTGTTTGTTCACAGGGAAATGCAGACTCCTCAGATCCGAAATGCTAGCAGCGGCAAAGGAGGTGGCACGCTATGTAAATGTTAGTCATTTGCAGCCTGTGTACACACCTCGAGCTAGAGAATTTTTTAAGTTGGCTAGGTAAACCTTCAGGACACCGACTTTTTATGTCTGGGGAGGTATCTATTGGAGGGAGAAGAAGAATATCGCTTTAGACAGCACCATATTTAACCTTTTCTACAAAAGGCAGATTACTAAGGCTGTCATTTGCTTTAGTACTTCAGATATTAGTTTGGACAACTATGTGCTTTTTCCTGTACACTTTTCTACTTTATGCTACAGCTAGGTAATAATTACATGCTTTGGTGTCAAAGTCAGAGAGGTCACTTTAAGTAACCCAGAGTTATTTCTGGAAGAAATGTGAACCGAAAATATGAAGCTTTAAGTAACTTCCAAACAAGACCAAAATAGAAAAAAAAACATTGGAACATATCTTTGATATAATCAGAAGCACCCTCAGAGTCATGCTCAAGACAAGTAATATGTCAAGTTAGGTATGGTTTTCAGAATACACCTGCATTTGAAAATTTTAATAAATCCTACACTGTTTCTGATTTTTGTGCATGGTTCTGCTTACCTGTGTTTTCTTTAAAATTTGTTACTCAGAGAAAGGTTACTCACCTCTAAAGGTAAGAGGAAAATAAGAAGTATTTGCACTTTTAGGCAAAAACGGAAGAGAGGGGACAGTCAGGGATTTACAGGAGAACAACCCTTTTGTACCTCTATATTCAAATTCTGTGACATTTTGATAGCTGAGTAATCTGGATGGAGTAAATAAGTAGGTGATTTATCATTATTTATCACATAAAGCTTGAGAGTTGTAGTCTCAACACACAGAATCTTTAGTGATTTTAAGTTTTAGAAATGCCACACCATTTTGTTAGCTAGTATATTAGGAAAAAATTCTTTACTGTGAGGGTGGTGAGACACTGGAACAGGTTGCCCAGAGAAGTTGTAGATGGAAGTGATCCCTGGAAGTGTTCCAGGCCAGGCTGGATGGGGCTTTGAGCAACCTGCTGTAGTGGGAGGTGTCCCTGCCCATGGCAGGGGGGTTGGAACTCGATGATCTTCAAGGTCTGTTCCAACTCTAACCATTCTGTGATTCTTGAAGTAGTAAATGGCAATCATATGCAAGTATTAATTTCAGTTAATTTCAGATCGTTTTTCTTTGTTCTCTCTACCCTGGAAAGTGTAAGTATGCTCAGGTAGGCAACCAATTTTCAGTGAACCAATTTAGTCAAATTTAACTGCAACAATGTCGCAAATGTCAATTTAATTATAATGGTAATATATTAATAAAATACCTTCAAGGTTTTTTGGTGGTTGTGTTCACCGAAATGAGAGAATGAATATTGGCCTGCTCATCAGTTGACTAAAACCTGCGGTGACCAGGCAGCCACGGCATGCAGTGACAACATTTCACATTATTTTCTTCCTTTAAGATCCATAAAAGTTGCTGCTTCCTGGTTTTGGGAGGCAATTGTTAAAGGAGGACTTTGCGAAGTTTTTATTGGGGCTATAGCCAGAAAAGAGATTTTATATTTGAGCAAGAAAGTCACTATTTGTATCTAGATCCTTAATATGACTATTTTGGGGTTTCCTTTCTTGAAAGTCAGAACCAAAACCAGTCAATTCTTGAGCAAACAACTTTCTTCTTATTGAAGCAATGAGTGACGGTGTCCTTCTTATCGTTACATTCATTAACAATAGAAAAATCTATCTATCTCTTCTATAAAAAGAGATGAAAAGCGTAGAATTCTATGTCCGACAGCCCATTTTGACACACAGCGTTTGTATCGCTGAAGCGGTGATGCATGGAGATGCAGTTCCCTTGTAGTGGCACAGCTGGCTGTGGTGTAGCCACAGAACTGTTCTATGAGGTTACTAGTTGAGGTGTTGCTCATTGCCCTTCTTGCTAGTAGAGTTCCTCCACTGGAGACACGTTTTGTCTCATGGGATGTGCAGCCGTCTCATGCAGCTGTTTAACTGCGTCAGCCTAATTAAACCGTACAACCTCTGGGTTCAGGCAGAGGGGGAAGACCAGTAGCGTCTTGCTGACTTTCTCAGAGCTGTGTCACCTCTGCTCCTTGAGCGGAACAGACAAGTCTGAATGACAAATTACGGTGATCAGTGAAGTGAATGAATACCATAGCGACACACTGGATCTGCTGAGTGAGAGGATGCCGTATTTACAGCAATTGTTAAAACACCTCGCTGAATTTTGCAATATTTCAGCTGAAAGCCTTTTTTTCCCTAAGCTTCCATGCCAGCCTGCCTCTGGCATAACCGTTCAGCCTTGCGTGTGAACAGGTCAGCCCCCTCACTGCACTGCCAGCTTCAACCTGTGCCAACTCTCACCCTGCACACCGGTTGTCAGCTGGTCATCAGCTCATGGGGTAGGTGAGCTCCAGAGCTGGTTTGCATCCATCGCTGCTCCTGCTTTCACGTTGCTTTGTGTGCCTGTGCGAGCCTGTGGTTACAATAACCTCCTGGTTACCATCTCATCTGTCTGGGAAAGGCGTGGCCTGGTGGTGTCCTGGTTTGAGTGACACAGCACTGATTCACCTTCTAACGCTTCGGAAAACTGAACATTTAGAAGACTCTATTGTCTGATTTTTTGAAAATATTTACTTTATAGCCAGCTGTGGCATGCAGGTTTCAAGGCATCTGGTTTCAAGCTCAACAAATGTGGAGATGAGGAGGAGCAAGACCTGGACACTTGACCCAAACTAGCCAACAGGATTATTTCATACCACAAACGTCACATCCAGTATAAATTGTTTTCTGCAAAGCTCTCTCATCCTTGATGGCTACCATCCAGAGAACTTTTCGCCCCAGTGCCAGACCCCTGAGCCCTCTCCTTCCCTCCAAAGCTGTAGCACTCGCAGCATCCCACATTTGCTGTCCACTGCTGGGAGTGCATGACTTCCTGCTAAAAGAATTGGCTGAGGATAATCCTTGTGTATTTTATAATAGTATCAGGATCATATCGGGTTTTTAGCATTAGTAGTGTTAATGATCTAGTCTTATTCTATTAAATCTGTTTATATATCAACCCTCAAGTTTCCTTTTTTTTTCCCAATTCCCCTTCCCAGGTGGGGGAGGGGTCATCTGGTGAGAGAATAATTGTCTAAGTGACAATAAATTTTTGTGGGCTTCTCAAGTCATAACAGATGGAACCTCACTCAAAATGCCAAATTAAACACCATTCATAATATGTTGATCAGCTGTTTGAAAACTCTGCAGGACCTGGGATTGCTGATAGAGACATCTCAGGAGGGTGGTAAGAGGTCTCAGCTGCCCCGCTCCCTGCTCAGCAGCAAAACTGAAGAACTCTAGTCCCTGGAGGAGTTCTTGGAGAACACTCGCTATTCAAGAGGGATCACTTCCATTTGTGATAAGTAGCTGCTGGGTTTCTCATCTGAGGTCATCCACTTCTCGAGACACGTGCCGTGGGGCTGCCATCACGTCATGCACACAAATTACTGAAACCACTGCTTTTCTTCTAGCCAGTGCCTCAGACTTCTAAGCTGTGTGAATGATGCGATGTGATATTTTGCTATTTGAAACTGTATTTCTTTCCTCTTCCATCCTTTTTGTATCCGTTGTCCTTTATCATTTTATATTCACCGATATCCTGCTAATTGTAGTGCTAATGTTAGGGTTGTTGGCACAATCTTCTGGCGCACTGCGTTTTTCCTTACTCTCTCTATTTCTAATATTATCTTTTGCAGGTGGTATTTTTGAATCATCTCATGTATCAGCTAGTGTCACCCTCTTGGTACACATGCTCGTGATCTCAGGCCCTACTTTCTCCATTGCTGTATTGAGTGGCCTTCCCAAATCCTTGCTTCATTTAGCCAGGAACATTTAGTATGTCCTTTTTTTTTTGGTCTTTTCTTTTTGTGGAGGAGGCTAAGTGGTGCTTTTTTTAGCAGTCACCCAGCATATCTGAGAGAACTGATAATAAAACATGTAATCTTTCTCCCCTCTCAGGCATCTCCTATTTTTCCTTCTGTCAGTGGTCCCTTCTGATCTATACTTTTGAGAACCTCAATTTGACATTTAGTATCTTCATCTAAACCATTGCCTTTTCTCTTTCATCTCTTACCCTTATCTGCCTCTATAGAGTCTTTGCCACAGTTCACTTTCGCATTTCCATTTCTAAATATCATACTCCTAACCTAAGCTCTTTGAATCTTTCTTCCCTCCTCTTTTACAGGCCCCATCTAATGTTTAGACTATATTTCAAACTCACTTTTCCTCCTTTCATGAGTCAATGTCAATTTCTCTTCTCCAAACCGAAATATTTAACTCTCTGGAGACAACCAGTTTTTTACTTTCTACTTTACTTGGTGTGTCTTCATGATACCCTTAGATCAAAGACTGTATATTAATTAAAAGTATGCTATTTTCCCTAACTTTGCCTTTCTGCATTTTATTCTCCCCTTCTTTATTCCTAGCACTTTCAAGTCTTTCCTTTGCTTGAGCCTTTCCTTTGCACTCCTGATCAACAGCCAGCTCAGACCTTAGCTAGTCTCTATCAAGGTTTTTATTTTCATTAACTTTTTTTGTTTTGTTTATTTTCACTCTGATTTTTCCTATTGCAATAGTTGTTTGTGAGTTTCCAGATATTTATTCCTTGCCTGGCTTTGTAGCCAGCCCATAAGGCCTGAGATCATGGAGAAAAGCAGGTAGATCATAAAAAAGGAGGAATTAAAGGAGAGATCCTGATCCATTGAGATTCCTTTCCAGGAACTTTAGGAGAACTTGTAACTCAGGTTAAGCAGAACTTTTTATTACAAATCAATATTCAGAGTCCTCCGAAAGTCAACATCCATACACAAATAAGCCACAAAATTTGATATGAGAGAGAGCACCACAGGGTGTTTGAATTTAGAATGGCAAGAAACAGCTACCCTTCAGCCCCACTTAAGAATTAATTGACACAGGGTTTTTTTCACAGAGTCAAGGAGACATCATCTATGTAAACCGTGTGTCCCACCACTGCCCAGGGTTCATCTACATTCAGTAAGCAAATAGAAATTTGCTGAGAGACAAAGCGAAGCTGAAACAGCATTTCTGTGTATGAGCAGTATTTCTGTATAGTCTAGAAGTTGCAGGAAGAGTCAGAGGAGCATGAAAATTGGCATGGGATTCCAGAAGTTACCAAGAGATACTTTGCCATAAGGACTTGGGATATCTGAGTTAAAGAGATACTTCTTAGGTGCAGTTACCAACAACCACTGAACTATTTTTGAAAATCTAGCTTGATGGATATAAATTTTACAGCTCTGAGAAAATGTAGCAAGGATGTAAATGCAATGCATGGCACAGACAGACATTACAATTACAATTACAGTTCTACCAGAGATAGCTCCTCAGTTCCCTGTGAGAGCTGAGGGTTACCAGACTCAGTGCATATATGGTGAACATCTGTGGAGAAGCAGGAGCAGACGTGGCATAGGCTCTAGACATGCAACAGCAAGATGGAAAAGACCAGTACAGGCAGACAGAGCTACAGGCTCTCAGCTCCACTTGTTGAATGACTATGAAGCATTGTTCTATGCCCTATCAGAAGAGCTTTCCCTACGTGCCCCATTACCAACCCAATTTTCTCAAAAAGCAAAGGAAATCCTCTAATGAACAGGAAGTTTTAAAATTTGAGGTTTTCTTGCCAGTTTGCCAATGTCCATGCCCTTCTAGTGTGTAGAAATTGCCAGCAGAAACCAGAACTACAAAAGGTAAAGGTGAAGTAAATGCACAATGAAGCTTGTAGGTTTTTGTCTCATGTTCTTGCCCGGCTTTTACTCAGCCCATGTGGAGTTAGCAGCAGTACTTCAAGGAGCCTCTGCACAGTCCCCTAAATCAGACAGCACTTTCAAAGGTTTGTCAATTTAAAGGCAGCAACTTGTCCACTACTGCTAACTGGAAAGCATTTGGCAAACTAAATGCTTGGATGGTTAGAAACAATCTTGCCATTATATCTTAAATAATCATGGTTAAATAGCAACCAAGAGGCTTTAGGAAAATAACTGGTTTTGATAATTCCCTAACAATACCTTCACCATTATCCATAGCAGCCACATGTGCAGCTGCAAACCTGTATTCCTAGTTAACTGCCAGCACTGATCCGTCGAGGACTTATACTGGGACGGCGGATATCATCCTGGGCAATGAGATTATATGAAATTTACATTAATGTAAGCTTCCTAAGGGATTATTTAGAATGGGGATTAGGAAGCTTTATGAATTTAAAACTACTTTCGTATTTCTTCATCTTCTCACCTCATCTCACAGAGGAGAGAACCCAGTGGCTTGCACTGGTGCAGTCTCACGGCGGGTAGCATGACCATTTTGAATGGCCTTCTTTGTGGGGGGCTCTGCCAGCATGTTAGTTTGCAAGAATTAGGAGGAAATGCTGCAATGTATGGAAAACAGCCCTTATGCTCCAGCCAGCGGGAGGTGTAACTGCTGCTCTGCCTCCCAAGTGGGTTGAGCCAGCTTCTTACTAGGATGTCAGCTCCTCAGGCAAGGCACATATTTGTGAGATTACATCTTCAGAAAGCAGAAATGCAGGTACTGGTTTGCTTTTCATCATTCATTCTGCACTCTCCTTCCTCTCTCCCATTCCAGCTCCTCGGAGATTAAAAATTCTCCAGCAGCCGCCTGCTCAATCCAACCAGTCCCCCAGCTCAGAAACCTGAGATAGTTCCGTGCCATCCACCCGCCTGATCTACAGACTTTAAATATAGCTCCTATATTTGGCAGGCATCTTTTTGCTTTTTTTGAGTTCCAGATATTTGCATTCTCTAAAAACATTTCCATCTCTAATGGGAAAAGAACGAGTTATAGACCTCAAATGAACTCCACGGTCCTCTCTCCATGTTCAGATGCAATTGTAAGAATTTATACCAGGCAGAGATCTGCCCTTACTGACTTTCAAGGGGGTTGTAGGCTCAAGCTATGTGTGGATTAACCTTTGCAAACATGGTAGGAGACATAAAACGTCACAATTAGGTAATCAGAATCAAAATGGATTAACAGAGGAATTATAAATTACCTTCTAGGAAGCCTGTATTTCCTGCAGGATCACGTCTATGATTCTTCCCATCATGGTTGTCATTGCCAGTGTTAGCACTGACCTCTTGATGCAGCTGCCTGTAACTGGACAAATCCTTGCAGAACTTTAATATTGCTTACCTTGTATACAAGGTACATCTAAGTATAAAAATGGTACCTTCTGACAGTAGATCAATCTTCCGAGAGCAGCATATAGGCAGTGCAGAAGCCTGTCAGACCCGGGAACTTCTCATTTCACACTGCACTTGATACACCTACACTTTGGCATGGAGATGTGACCGTGGCTTGGATGGGTACATGGAAAGGAGATGCAGGAGTCAGAGTATTATTTTGTATAGAACCATAGAATCATTTGGTTTGGAAGAGACCTTTAATAGTCCTATTAGGACTGCTAGCCCATACTGAACATTTCACTGTTACTTCTCTCTACAGCAACAACAACAAAAAAAAATCCAGTGAAGGTATGCCGACTTGCTCTGCTGACACAGGTACCAGTCAAAATATGGATGTACCTGAAAATGAGCTACAGCACATCTGCTTGGGAAAGATTTCTTCCCATACCAGACTCAAGCACGAGGAAAGGGATGTAGCCAACTGCTTGAATTTTGGCAAACTCAGTGTTTCTATAATTTATACAAATTCATGCAGTTTCACCAAGTGGCATTTTGGTAAGCTCAGCACTTGCTCAACTTAATCAAACTCTTAAGTCATTCATTGAATGATAACCATATTGCGACTTAAATGTGGAGTGATTCAGACTAAATGAAGTGAATAAGCACATAAACTTACTTTAACTATGTAATAAACCACCATAGTTTCTCATGAGGAATGAAGAAAGGCGTATCTCAGAGAGGAAGAAACAAATATAAAGTAGCAGAAAAGACACAAGGCAAAATTTCTGAATTTCTTTTCCCCAGGTAGCCTTGCAGCACCATAGTCAACTACACTGAACTGAAAGATTTAAACACAAGGTGCTGAGAAGAGGTGCTTTCTGCCGTTAACTCCACTCAGCATATCCCTCCTTGGGTTGTAACTGATGGCATTTTGGAAGAGTAAAGTATCAGAAAAAAAATATCAGCTGCATGATGACTTGGTCAGGAATTAAATATACCATGTGTTGGGTCAGGGTGTTGTTTTCAGAGAATTAAGAATTGTAAGCAAGATAGTATTTGCATGAACTATTTAATGAACATGAATATTTAATGAACATGCATTTACTGAAAATGAGGATGCCGGCAAGTGACTTTCCAGGTTTCATCATGGCATCTGAATTTCAGATACCATGCAGAAGTTCACTAATTCCTGACACAGTGTCCATGGCATTGCAAAGACTGGAGAAAACTCATAGAGTTAGCAATCTGTGTGCTTAATAGGATCACACTGACAAAGGGTCTAGCATCTGTGATGGTCAAAACAGTATTAACAATATAGTGCTATGGAAAATACTTTATTTGCCTTTTTTTTTGTTAAAAAAAATCATGTTCAAATATACTTAGGTCTATTTTAGAATAACTACCCATGCTTTGTTGCTTCAGTCCTCATTTCCACTGACATAGAAGAGTGGGCAAAAATGCCTTCAGGAGCATTGACACTTTTCTGTACGGGAACTTGAAGTTAAAAAGGCATATACTCGAAACACAGGCTGAAAGACATCCACACAGTCTTAATTTAGCCTCTTGCTGGTATACACATTATAAATACAATCTCTCCACAGACTATCACACCTTTTTCCTTTAATATCTGTCTTGTTTTTAGTTGGATGCCATCGCTTTAATTCCACTGGGACTATTTACGTGCTTAAATAAGTGCACAACTTCTGCAGAGCTGGACAAAGACAGGACTGGAGCCTCTGGGATTTTAAAGGGTGGCTCACAACGCTAGTCTGGAACTGGGCACTTGGGTCAGATCCTTTAAAGGTATTTAAATGACCAACTAGGAAAACACACTTTTTCAAAGTGTGTAGGAACCAAACTTGCCCCAGGTCAGATATCCATACTCCTGAAAGTAGTTAATGCTTATTTGCAGCTTTAGGTATCTAAAAAGCTTTTTAAAAGCTCATCTTCAATGTTTTTTTTTCGTCTGGACTCTATATTAGCTATTTGTGAAGTAAAGTTCAGTAATTACAGTGAAAATATGCAAAGGAGAAAGTAGAGTACATTTTAATTCAAGAATAGAGAAAGGGAAGCTTAGATGGGAGGATCAAATGAAAACTGCCACAGTCTAAAAAAATCTCAAGCAACATTTAAGCAGCATTATTTTAGGACATCAAAGTTTATCTTAAGATACTTAAGGTGTGGCTGGAAAAATCTTAGTACTCATGTTACAATTTGGATGTGCTGGTATGTTTTTTTTATGGTAGACTAGTACTGCAAGAATGTGCTTTTCAGTCTTTATTCTCTTCTTACAAATTGTTCACAGCCAAGAAAATAACCTTCAGTCAGTTGAAGCACCCTAGAAATAAAAATAAGAAGGGTTTAAAAAAATCTGGTTTTCTTTCCCTCAAGTCCCTTGTTTTTCTACTCTTCATTTTACTAAATTCACCAAGGAATACATACAAGGCAGATTTATATTTGTTTTTTCAATCCTTTACTTCACCAATCTCACTTTTTATTATCTCTTTAAGAAAAAATGCTTCAATATCTATAGAGCACTGCGGGGCTTTTTCAAGACAAATCTTAAACTAACACAGACTTGAAAGTGACAGCTAATGAGCAGGCACCTCTGTGTAAGACATGCAGTGGTGGTGTTTCGTGTAAAGATAATTCTCCGCCCGGTGGCTTTTTCCCCATTTAAGTTGCTGTCTGTGCACCTAAGAACAGAGCTGGCACATGAGAGCCTGTGGCCAGGCACCCAGACACCCAGGCAGTGAATCTTCTCTTGCTCCTGGGAGCAGTCACAGAGAATTGCCATTCTCTGAAGTGTTTTTCCAAATTGCACAGATGCTCTTTTTAGTGTTACAATTGTATTGTCTGTCCTGTATCTGTCTGTACTGCAATGTCTGCTCCCCTCCTGCGCCTACACAGTCATTTCTCTACAGGACAACTTTATTCCTGATTCTGGAGACTGCAGTCACCTCCTGTTCTGAACAGGCATTTGAGCACAAGGCATAGCTCATTACATCCATACACATGAAACATGAGTTTTGGGGTCTGGGTTTGTTCAGGCGTCTTCCCAAACTTCTGGCAGGGAGTGGAAAGCGATGCTCTCCTGCCAACAGAACTGCAGGCTGAACCACTTACTCCTTACATTAGTTTGTTTATACCAGAGGTCTTTGGGATACATTGCAACCCTACAGAAAATTTTTATTTAATTCAGTCTTTAATTCCACCCTAGACTCTAAGCATTGTGATATATTGTTTACATAATTATTTTCAAAGAGTGAGACAAAGTTTTAACTAATAATTCCCTGTGCTGCTCTACAAAGAAGTGAAACCCTGATTTATTCATACATAGAAGGTCAGGAAATTGACCCAAACACTTTTACAAGTCGATGCATTTTATTTCAGTTTCATTCCATCACTGGCCTTGAAGGATCCAAACGGAAGAGGTTAATAAAATGTAGATTTCTGTCATGATAGCAGTATTGTCAGAATTAATAAAAGTGCCTGAAAACTTGGTTCTCAGAATTGCATTAGGCAAACCTCAGTTACTTGTCTGAGGTGCTCATAGCTTCATGTCCCACGAGGGTGCTTTGCACAGTTTTGAAATAAAGTGGGGCACAGCCTCCTGGCCTAACTGCCGAGGTTTTCCATGTTAAAACAGAGAGTTTTGGGGGCAGAAAAGGGTGGCAGCAGGGGTGCACAGCCGCTGCTGGAGCTCAGGAGCATTTGGGCCTTGCCAAGTTGTGACAGAGTCCTTGTTACTTTGCTGCCAAAGGGAATGTGAAGCTGGTAGCACTGAGATAAGCTTTCCCAAAAACAAGCCCTGAAGCTGTGCTTTTTGGGGCTTCAGCCCACCTTTATCCAGCCTGCATTGAGACAAAGACACATCTCATGGAATCTCACCTAGACTTCAGTGCTAAGAGACTTGGAATCCATTTTTGATTTTGTTAAAGGAAACTTCGATGCGAACATCTGGATATTTTCAAGTGCAGTCTTGTATTTTCTTTCTGTTCCTATTGAAGTTTTCAAAAAAATATTATAGCCATGATTTAATGGCCTGAGTTGTGTATAACGAAGAAAATAAGGAAAAAGACAAAAAAAAGAAAGCAGAAATTTACAAGCCCAGTTAAGCAGAGAGGTACTTAAAACTGGCAGATACTTGTTTTTATGTGTTTGTTATCACTTTAACTTCAGCTGTGTTATTGTAATTATTATATTATTTAGTTCTGATATACAGTTAGGACCAACATCTTATTGTTTGAAATGTTGTTCCAATTTATACTGGTGGCATTGGTTTCGGAAAGGTATAAATCTGTTTCTTGAGCACCTCTGCAGCTGAAATAAAATCCAGTTTGTCTTTTCACATAATCCAGAATTGAGTTTACTGAAGAGCGAGCTTCTGCAACTCACCCAGGCAAAGCTTGCCCTGAAAAAAGTTCAACCACGGATGTGGTTGCTGGTCCACATGAGGTTTCTGCTCAAGGATGCTGTGGATTTTTAGCCCTGATTCTGCAACTCTTACTTATCTCTGCAGCCCACAGAAGCAGCATTGCAGCTGGCACTCAGGCTGGCTTGAGAAGATCCCTGTGGGCTTTGCAAACCCTCCTTTGCTTTGGGGATCTAATTTTTTTTAAAAAAACATTGCGGTGGATTGCAATACAGTGCAATTTCCCGTTCTTTTATGGTGACTTGTGGGAAAATTTTATCTGTCCTTTCCTAATATATGTCAGAGGCAGAAATAAGCCATTAAGGGACTAGCAGAACTTGACTGGCACTAGCCCTTGCCTGCAGTTCAGAGCAGGCAGATGAGTGGCTGACAGCTGTGGCAGACAAGCTGCAGTAGCAGGAGTTTATAATATAAACCCTGTAACCAACCAGCAGCTTGCTCCGTCACTCTCAGAAGTTGAGCTGTTGTTGCTGTTGTGATGGAGTTTTCACAGAAAAAAGGAACAAGAGTGTGAGTCAGGTTGCTGCAGCGTTACAAAACACTTGTTTTTCTGAAAATGTCATGCTGATGATATCCTGTAATCCCCATGATGCAAACCTTTCTCTGATTAGGGAAGAATATTAGCAAACAGCCTAGCTAGGTGGTCAGAAATGCCCTTTATAACAAAAAAATCAATGACACAGTACTGAAAGCACGCACAGATGTTTCCAGCTGGGTAGTATACACTGGAAACACCCAGGAAACTTCGTTGTCTCATCTGCAAAAAGACATTTTGCTAAGGTGCATTGTGGATCCTAGTGGATACACTAGGGCCTATGAAATGATCTGATACAATCTACCCCTCTTACCAAAATCATCTGTGACTGAAGGCACTTAGGTTTCCAAATGCACAAAGTTTTTTGCAGCAAGGTTGTCACCATAGCTTTTGGTTTCTGTACTTCTGCTGTGAAAAGAGAAGCATGCTACTGAGGACGGTGACCAAGGTGAAGGTACTAACTCAACTTCCCACAGCCAAAAGGCGGGCCACTGGGAGTGTTTTAGGGGGAGGACAATCATGTCACGGGTGGGGATGGACCAAGGTAACTGCCCTTCCGCGACAGACTCATCAGCACCCAAAATATCTCATTCTTCTTTCGCTACAATTTTTTTTTATTTAAATTAGAATAGTCAAATGCGTGCCAAGCTAACTTTGTGTCACCCTATTCTTAATTAAAAAGTAATGTGGCAGTAAGTCATGTTTCCTTAATTTGCCTTAGAAGTCATTAATTGGATACACTCTGGTGGGCGGCTATCTTTGTCTAAAGAGACAGCACAGTGTTGTTAGCTGAACGTGTGTCAAAAAGTAGTTCATGGGAGTCCAAGAGGGAAATGATACAACCTACAGAGACAGACTGGAAGGGAAAAGAGGAACGGATATAGTCTTTTACACTGGAGACAGAAAATAAAATACAGCAAAGATACAAAGGAAAAGGAGCAAGTCCTTTCCTCTTTTCTCATCTCAGTTTATGTTTTAGTAAGGGATGAGTAAGTTGGACTAATTCTACAGAATGAGGCAAACCAGTCAAAAACACAGGGCAGGACAAAACAAGAGAAAATGTTTGCAGCCCATGGAACATTGGCAAGACTGAGGGTGTCAAACTTGGGAAGAAGATATGGAAGAAACCACAAGGAGGATAGCACATCCTTTATGCATTAAATAAATAATAGATAAAAACACTGTTAAGAAGCATGACTTTGCCTGCTATTGATTAAGCTACAGAAAAGCTGAGGCTGGACAACAGTAATAGCCTTAGGGCCCAAGTCTATGCCCATCAAAACACAGATGACCTTGCCCCTGCTGCCCCAGTGGCTGATTATTGGTTTTCCCACTGCCAGACTAGACAAAGCCACAGCATCTCTGAGCACACAGGAGATGCCTGAGTAGCCTCAATAGTACTTTCATAATTGAAAGTATCTATATCAATTAGATGTTATTACTGATAGTTGGAACTTCTGCAGTACCTTAACGGGAAAATCTTAAAAGCAGTAACAAGTCTCACCTCTAACACTTCCATCCGGTAAGTATTATGATGTATGACTATGATATCATATTAAAGAATATCTCCTAGAAATATTTAATGAGTCAGTCGTTTCATAACTCAGAGTTCCTCTTTATCTTCTTGTAGCTGCAATGTTGTAACCTTGCATTGCTGTTTTCCCCCCACTGTTTTATGAAGTGCATAAACATACATTGCCAATACTAAGCAACCGGTTCACTTAACTAAATCATTCAACTGTTTGAAATCTATTAACAAGTTGGTCATTAAATGAATCACTGACCTATTTCTCAGTTACTCAAGCTAAGATACTATAACTGAAGACCTATAAAAGCATCAGTGTGTTAAGAGAAATTATTAGCTGCAGGAGAGCAACAATTGGCCACTTCAGCAGCTCCCACTAATCTGAACAGGAAGATTCACCATTGCCAGCTTCAAATAACTCAGCAGAAATCAGATTTTGACACAGACTGATATGCAGGTGGAGTACCATGAAGCTGCTACAGAGGAAGCATACATCTCTTCTTCCCAGTTTATTACTAGAAAATTTTAAGCAACTATTTAAAATCACTCAAACCTGGGATGCTCCAGAGTAAAATCTGGGATGCAGACTCTCCAGGAGTCACTGATACATTTTTCAAAACTACTACTTCTTTGTGCAGTGGAACAAACCAAACCTATGGTCCAGCCTCCCCCGCTTCTGGCTTGGGGACAGGTATAGTTCAGACCCCGGTCCAAATTCTGAGCCCTGGCTTGGCCCACCCTGTATAGCAAGATGAATGAAAATATTTGCTTTAATGTTAATAATGGTTTAATGAGCTCCTCCATTGCTCTAACCCAGTGACAGGCGATACGTGGAAGCTTCTGCTGAACTCTCATGTGTTTCTGAGTGAGTGAGCGGTGGTGGGCACAGAGGACAGGGCAGCATGGTGGGGCACAGCCATGTCCTGTGGTCTGCCCCTCCAGACAGAGACCAGAGCAGGGGGAGCAAAAATCAGGAGGATGGAGGAAGGGGGGCAGGAGCTACCTGCCCTCTCGCCACCTCCATCAACTGTGGCACCAGGGACCCCCACACCAGGCACTGCATTTTGGTGGAGCTTGAGACCTTCTGTCTATTGCCATCTGCAGCCATCATCACACTGATATCAAAGTGCTTTCCAGATGAGCCACCTGGTCCTCACAAAAAAAATGATGTGGTTTTCTGCTTTTTCTTCTTCCCCAGCTCAAACCAGCCCCAAATACTCAGTTACAGGCTGCCAAGTGAACCGGCCACTTCTGCCATTTGCTGGAGACTGCCTCGCTTGGGGGTTGTGTTTTGGGATCACAAAGGCACACAGGGGCCCACTGTGCTGGGGTGAGCATTACAGCTTGAAAACTGAGGTCGGGGAGAGGGGGCACAACTGAAATCTGCTTGCTCAAGCACTCTGAGAGGCAACCCGCAACCTTCCTGCTAACACACACAGATGGTCTTTTGCGATTTTATTTGTGCGATGTTCATCCCGTGACACCGTGTGTAGATGTAGGTAGATGGTTGTAAAGTCAGGAGTCAGAACCGCAGAGGAGTGTAGGCGCTCACCTACAGCAGAAAGGTGCTCCAGCAGACTTGGTGCTTGAAGAGCAACTTTTTTTCTCTCTCTTTTTTTTTTTTTTTTTTTTTTTTTTTCTTTCCTTCTTTCTTTTGCAATCGTTGCTCGCTTGACAGGCCCAGACGGAATTACATCACTTCCTAAAAGCCATCAAAGAGAGTCCATCTCCTGCAGAAATGCGGCTCAGATGCACCCCGCCAGGAAGCAGGAAACGTCAATGTTCGGGTGAAGCGGGAGCAGCCCCAGCGCCCCTGGGGTGGCAGCGCCGCCGGGGCAGCAGCATGCGGAACCCGAACCTCCTCACCCTGCTTTCTGCCCTCTCGCTGGCCCGGGGATCTGCCGGCAACGGTGAGTAAGAAAGCGCCTCTTTTGCCTCCTGAGGTGGGACCACGTTTTGCGCCTGCAGCGATGGGACCGAGTCGGAGGGCAACACCCTCCCAACTGAGCGCTCGGGGAAGATCTGTGGGGACTTGCTCTCCGCTCCTTTCAGCTGGGCTTACCCTCTCTGTTTTCAGCTGCCTGTGACTTTTTCAAAGCTTTGACTTTTTTTCCTTAGACCTAACCCCGCATGGCAGCAACCGAATCCCACAATTCCTAAAGCTTTGACTTTTTTTCCCTGGACCTAACCCCACATGGCAGCGACCGAATCCTACAATTTCTAAATTTCAGGTGTGTAGGGAACTGGAGTTTCCATGCTGGCCCTGCAGGCATTTTGGCTCTAATTTTAATTATTTGTTGTACTTTTTTAACCCCACAACCCTTACTATCAGCATTTAATAGTAAAGTTAAAGATGGAGCACTGCTTCCATTCAAAAGCTGGCTGCTGCTTTCTGTACCCCTGGTGCACTGAAACCGGTTTAACAAAAGAGCAGCCAGTTCCAGAGACAAATATTTTTAATTCTCAGCTGCAGAACAAAGTGGTCAGCACTGTGGATTTTGGTCCTGACCTGAAGGGAAGAACCACAAGTGGAAAAGCCACTTGAGACAAAATGCTGAAGCATTAGGGTGTCGTTGCAGAAGTCCTTACCCATTTGCAGGGGGTAGTTTATCCCACTGGCATTTTGGCAGCCAGTGACTGCACAAGACAGACAGTTTTTTTAGTTAAACCTTGCCAGGCAGTGCTTACATGCCTTTCGGTGTCAAACAAATAACTGCCAAAGTGCTTCAGTATGAACAAGAAGTGCTTGCAGCCGCTGAAGCTCTCTGGAAAGCAGGGAGAGAGGATGGTCACTCTCAGCTATCATTGGGCTTCTATTATAGTTTTAAAATGCATTAGTGAATGATACAGGTATTTTTAACATGAAAACCAGTAGTATAAGTAGGGTGTAAAACTGGCTACCAGTGTGCTGCTGAGCTGCTTGCACCTAGCAGCTTTGCTTAGCTGTAATAGTGAGCTAAACAAAGTATGAAATGGCTTGGTCTTGTCCACGTTACAGACATGTTGGGAAAATATGCTACAAGCACTGAACGTAGCTCAGAATCAGAGTGATCGGAGGTAAAAATCCCGCCAGGGACAGAACAAAACAGAGGTCCCGGGGAAACAGAGGGGCACAACATGAGCAATTCAGTGACCAGGCTCCAGCTTCCTTGGCTCACTTGCAGTGTACTGGCTGCTAGGATCAACAAAGGGCAGAATGATGCTTTAGTCACCAACTCCCCCAGCCCATGGCTGAGCCCTCCTGCCTTTCTTTACTATGGACATTAAAGGGCTGCACAAAGCACCATGCAGATGTCACTTACCAGGTGCCCCCATCTACTCCCCACTGCCTTTACCAGCTTCCTTCAGGTAGGTCCACTTTTCAATTCTGTTTGATTTTGGAAGGGTTCTTCCATGAGAGTGAGTCAGTTGTGTCAGAGTTCTCCCCAACCAGCCCGTGTTCACCTGAGCCAGCCCTTAGCTGATGGGAGAAAGGGAGGGGAGCACCCATCCAGGGAAGAGCAGGGACATTTGCTCCCCACACAAAGGCAGCTTTTGCTTGTGTAACCAGCCCCAAATGTACCTGGGGCTTACTCTGACTGCAAGGTTGGGAGAGAGGGAACTGTGAACCTGGGCCTTGGTGAGGAACTTGAACTGGAGAGGGAAGAGTTTATGTAGGGGCTTATATAGCTCACAGGCACTGGTGGGGTCAGGACCCCTCTGCTGAGGGTAGCCAGCTGGGGGCATCCTTGGCTCTCAACTCTGCTTGCTCACAGATCAACAAGGCAGGACATTTGAGGGAGCTGTTTTGCCTTTCCCCTACAGTCCTAGACACAGTCCTCACCTTTAAAGAGATCTGCTGGAGCAGAGGAGCAGAAGCTCTTGCGGTCCCAGGTCGCACCTCTACTATCTAGAAACCACTTACAAAATATGTGATAGGAGTATGATTAAATCTTGCTGCATAGACAGATTGAAGCCTTTACAAGTTCTGTTCCCATACCTTGCTGGAGCCTTGTAAAACCCTAGCTTTGCCATTGGGATTATGATTAACAGACAGTTTTCTCCTGGCTATGCTACAATTACTCTAAGCCAGTAGTTCTAAGAGCGCACCTGAGGTCTCAGCTGTGGGTGCTGGCCCTCTCCCGGCTCCACACTGAAGGGATATCAGGGTTTGCACTGGTCCCCTTCCCCTTGCCCATCCCTTCACCTTATGCAGGCAGAAAGTGCTGCCAATGACCTGCTGAAAGCCAGTAGTGGCCCTCTCTGCCTGCGTGATGGTGGTTGCTGCTCAGTGTCTTAGTAGCCCTAAAGACCTACCTAGGTGTGTGCCGACCCTGGGAACAAGTATTAAGGTCCCTACTGCAGCTTATAGGAAAAGGCTGTGACACCTAAGGGCATTTCCCAGGGTACGGCATCTCCCTCTGTGCCCAGTAAAACACATAGGAAATTGCAGCACAAGTGGTCTGACAGGGGAGCAAGAAAACACATGAGGGAGGGGAGAAGGGAGAAGTCCTTGAGTGGAAGAGCAGGTAGTGCTTTATTTTCGCTGTGTCTCTGCACTCTTGTCTTGAGCTGCCATTCAAAGAAACATTTCTATCAAAATTCAGATTCAGCAATTTGTGCCACAAGCACAGGAGTAAGCTCTCTCTTTGGGAGAGAAGTGTCTTTTAGGTAAAGACCCCTACAAAGCCAAGGTCTCTAAGGGAGTGATATTTTTGACCTGTACCCCCTTAGAGTAATGAACTTGGGAATGGGTTTCAACCCATCCTGTTCAAATTTTCTAGCAAAGCAATGATATAGGAAATGAGGATTTGGTACATCCTCTCTTTCCAAAGTGCAGCCTCCTAAAAAACAGATGAAAAACCCTTTCCACTGAATACATCAGTTCCTGGCACATACTTACTCCTATTCAACCCTTTGCACATAAACTTCCACTGTGTTTTATTCTAATACTTCAGGGGCATTTCAGAAAATCTCTCCTTTACATCAGCAAGACTGTATACTAAATTTCAGCCCGTGACCCCAGTTTATGTTCTCTCAGAGACAGCTGGAGAGCCACTGGAGCTTTTGCATCTTTAATTTCAGGGCCCTCCTGAGAGTAAGGAGCACTAAGAGATTTGCATCACAGTGAGGTCACATCGGTACCAGTGCTGCAGAGCTGGAAGGCCACAAGATTAAGTAGATGTAACTAAATGCATAAATTGCAGAAAACCTTTAGTACTGGGGGTAAGAAATGAGACTACAGGTTCACAGTTTGATTCTAAGACGCGTGACTGAATTTTCAACAGTGGCAGTTAACACTGGATGGAAGTACAGTGAAGAGAAAGCAGTTTCCATCGTCTAGAAATGAACTTAAATGGTTGTTTCCCCTTTCAGTTTATACCTAGATAACACTTTCTAAGCACTCCATTTTAATAGGATCTTGTCTGCAGATTAGCCATCCTGAAATGTTTCTGCTCCCTCATCAGAAGAGTGTGTATGCCTGACAGCTAGCCTGCGGGCTTGTAAGGATTCCTCTTCTAGCCAGACTGACAGGCGGGACCTGCCGCAACAGGCAGCTGGGCAAGCCCTGGCCGTGGCATGGAACGGCCCTTCTTACAGCAGCATGAAACACAGGGAGAGGAAGAGAACAGGGATGAGTCAAGCAATAGGAGAGAGGATCATACAAACCACGTGGAGTCGTATGACTATACCACCAGCAGGAATGTGTGTATGGAATGGAGTGATATAGGATGTGGTAATTTGACTCCAGCTTGCACGGCTTTATTGCCTTTTCTCATTTTGTCACCCTCTCATGAGCCTTCCTTTCACTAGATTTTTATAGCTTCTAGGAATGTCCGGAGAAGTAAAAAATTTCCTTTCAAATTAATAAGCTTGACTATCCCACTGACTTAGCTATTGCTTTTCCTTTGTCCCATCACTTTTTCTTCTGTAAGTAGGTGCTATAGTGTGGTTTGAAAAATTCCCTTCAGAGACCCCAGTCCACGAGTCTGATGAGAAGGCAGCAGGGAGACTGATGATTTACAGCAGAACCAAATGTGCTGACTGCTGGCTATTTTCCTTTGCCTCGCATCCAGCTGAAATCAGAAACCTGTTTGCCCACTTACTTCATCAAGATGCTCGTATCGCCACCTCTGAGCACTACGGCACAAGCCTCAGAGGAAGAAAATGCTGCAACAACAGAAATGTTGTTTGTTTGTTTGAGATGCGGTTGTTTGGACTCCAGTCTGTAAAGCTGCTCAATATCTTCAACTCCCTCTGCCTCCCTTGAAAGGCTTCAAAACTCACGTAAAGTCCGTCAGTAATCTGAGCGTATTTTTAAAGCAGAAAATACTGAAGAGTATCTTACACCATGGTATCTGCATGCAGGAACATAGCCCTTTTGTAATTTATAATTGAACACTTTTTGAGCCACTGTTAGTTCTTGCTCAGGCTTTTGGTCCCCTAAGAACTAGATCCTCTAATATCTCAGGGGTAGGAACCTGAGTATTTCTCAGCTTCTTAGTTCTTAGCTTTCAGCTCCAGCTTCTTAGCTTCCAGGTCCAGCTGTGCCCAGCTCCCCGTCAAGGTGGGATGCAGCGGAATGCCAGCCACTCTTGCTTCTGCTCTTGAAAGCATGGAAAGTGGCAATAGGGGCTGGGCTGAAGCTGTGGCGTGGTCCCATCTGCATCCCTCAACACAGGGAGAAGTTGCCAGCACTCCATGCCCCAGGCTGTCCAGTCAAACCCGAAGTAGATGCAGTTGTTGTGTGAGCACCTACCAGCTCCTTGGCTGAGATGTGTAGATGGCCAAGTACAGATGTCAGGCTGTGGCCAAAAGCACAAGGCTGAACTCAGCAAGAGGAGGGGAGCGTGCTCTGCAAAGACAGGGAGATATCTACATGGTCATATGTGTCTTGCTCCTTGTTTCAGTCCCTTGGCCTTGGCTTTTCATCCTGAATGTACGTTATGTTATGATCAGACTCCTTTTCTGAGTGAGTGAACATCCTGAGATTCAATGAGGCCAAGTGCAGGGTCCGGTACCTGGGTTGGGGCAACTCATGGTATCAATACAGGCTGGGGGATGAAATGGTTGAGAGCAGGCCTGCTGAGTAGGAGTAGGTGGATGAAAAGCTGGACATGAGCTGACAATGTGCCCTCCCAGCCCAGAAAGCCAACCATATCCTGGGATGCACCAAAAGAAGCATGGCCAGCGGGTCAGGGGAGGTGCTTCTGCCCCTCTAGTCTACTCTANGGGGCCTACAGGAAAGATGGGGACAAACTTTTTATCAGGGCCTGTTGCGACAGGACAAGGAGTAATTGTTTTTAGCTAAAGGAGGGTAGATTTAGACTAGACATAAGGAAGACATTTTTTACAGTGAGGGTCGTGAAACACTGGCACAGGTTGCCCAGAGAGGTGGTAGATGCCCCATCCCTGGAAATGTTCAACGTCAGTTTGGCTGGGGCTCTGAGAAACCTGATCTAGTTGAAGATGTGCCTGCTCATTGCAGGGGGTTTGGACTGGAGGACTTTAAAGGTCCCTTCCAACCCAAACTATTCTGTGATCTCTACAAGATGAAACGCATGCACAGCTGACAAGACAGTTCATGATATGAATGACCACCGCAAATCTGCCTCCCTCCAGGCATAGAGAAGATGTTTTGAATAGCATCTCACAAAATCTTTGACTTTCAGAGGCTCTCCTGCCTTGCTCCAAACCTTGAAACATCCAGCTTTTGATCACCCTACAACACAGCTATTGGGGCCAGCTGCAGCACAGCCTGCATGCTATTTTGAGCACTTTAAATTGAAATGCTTTGAAAAACAACGTCTACCTCAGGGCCAACCACGTGGGTCTCATGTGGCCCAGGCAGCTGGTGGTGGTGAGCACTGTGCCTGCACCGGGAGGCCTGAATCTATCCCTCCCCGCTGGGCTGGAGGTACAAATCCTTCTTTGGTGCAAGCCACCAGGCCCACCTAGGTGCAGGTTGTGATTTTCTTGCAGCGTAAAAAACGTGATGTGTGGGTGACCCGAGAGCAAGAGCTGCCCCGGTGTGACAGGTAGGGAAGGCATTTTGCACGTCCGAGCTCTGGTCCTCAGAGGTGACGGGCAGAAATGCTGAAGGGAAATGTGCAGAGGCAGCAGGTGAAACACAGGAAATAAGAGCAATATCCTTCCAAGAACATTGTGCAATTGGCTGCCTTTCTGCTGAAAGATGTATTTAATTCACTTGGAGAAAAGATCTCTGTAAGAGGAAATGGTGTTTACAGAAGAGGTGCTGTTTTGTCCCTGGTATTATGCAATGTGAACAAAAACATACAGCAGGCAGCAGGGTCACTCCCTGCGACTTGCTGTTTTCTTTGCCTGGAGACTAGAAAAGGTAATTCTATTTCACACAGAGACAAATGATTTGAAATCTGATTCATAGCTCAAAAACAGGCAAATAAAAAGTAGCAGAGACACTGGAAGCGTCTCTCTTGGAAACCAAGTGCAGAGTGAGCTGCAGCTGAAAGTTTAGCTCTGCAGTTAATGAGGTGTGACCTGTTTGCTTTTGCTTTAAAGTCACACCAGGCTTTAGACATTTGAAAAATCCACTTTAGCTCTAAGAGTAAATGAAAAATCAGGTATCTTCCCCACACCCTTTCCCATTTGTACTATTCTAAGCAACGGGCTTGTCCTTGTCAATATATCAGACGGACATACGTGGCAGACAACAGGTTTCAAGGGCGATGGCTAGAGGAGGAAAACAAAGCAAGGTCATCGACGTGGTTCAATGAGGCTGCGGTGGTCCAGCGGCTCCGCCAGCAGCGCAGTCCGTCACACCGCAGTCTCTATCTCTAGCGATACCTCTCATGGCAATCAAAACGGAGCAGCAGCAGGCCCTGGGGACTGCCAGCTACCTGGAGGAGGAACAGCCAAGTGGCCAAACTAATGAGGGAGTGGGGCTCTCCCTCCCGTCCTCTGTGACAGGATTAAGGAGAGGCAGCAGATCTACCGGAGGGGTGGAGGTGCAGATGCGTAAGGGGTCAGTACCTGAACGGGAGGCAGAGATTTTGCTCTGGGCTGAAATACCAAATGCAGAAGAAAGCGACAGAGGCTATCGATATGAAGTGCTTTGCCACTGAAGAGCTGACATTTTCATTGCCGTATTGTGGTGAAAGATTCCGGTGTGCTTTGCAATATTAAGTACTATATTCAAGTATTAGGTATTATTTATTCAGTATTAAAATTCTTTCCTAGTTTTT
>VZRU01017563.1:888307-926204 GCA_013398155.1 Pedionomus torquatus | reverse complement strand
TAAAGGGGGCCTACAGGAAAGATGGGGACAAACTTTTTATCAGGGCCTGTTGCGACAGGACAAGGAGTAATTGTTTTTAGCTAAAGGAGGGTAGATTTAGACTAGACATAAGGAAGACATTTTTTACAGTGAGGGTCATGAAACACTGGCACAGGTTGCCCAGAGAGGTGGTAGATGCCCCATCCCTGGAAATGTTCAACGTCAGTTTGGCTGGGGCTCTGAGAAACCTGATCTAGTTGAAGATGTGCCTGCTCATTGCAGGGGGTTTGGACTGGAGGACTTTAAAGGTCCCTTCCAACCCAAACTATTCTGTGATCTCTACAAGATGAAACGCATGCACAGCTGACAAGACAGTTCATGATATGAATGACCACCGCAAATCTGCCTCCCTCCAGGCATAGAGAAGATGTTTTGAATAGCATCTCACAAAATCTTTGACTTTCAGAGGCTCTCCTGCCTTGCTCCAAACCTTGAAACATCCAGCTTTTGATCACCCTACAACACAGCTATTGGGGCCAGCTGCAGCACAGCCTGCATGCTATTTTGAGCACTTTAAATTGAAATGCTTTGAAAAACAACGTCTACCTCAGGGCCAACCACGTGGGTCTCATGTGGCCCAGGCAGCTGGTGGTGGTGAGCACTGTGCCTGCACCGGGAGGCCTGAATCTATCCCTCCCCGCTGGGCTGGAGGTACAAATCCTTCTTTGGTGCAAGCCACCAGGCCCACCTAGGTGCAGGTTGTGATTTTCTTGCAGCGTAAAAAACGTGATGTGTGGGTGACCCGAGAGCAAGAGCTGCCCCGGTGTGACAGGTAGGGAAGGCATTTTGCACGTCCGAGCTCTGGTCCTCAGAGGTGACGGGCAGAAATGCTGAAGGGAAATGTGCAGAGGCAGCAGGTGAAACACAGGAAATAAGAGCAATATCCTTCCAAGAACATTGTGCAATTGGCTGCCTTTCTGCTGAAAGATGTATTTAATTCACTTGGAGAAAAGATCTCTGTAAGAGGAAATGGTGTTTACAGAAGAGGTGCTGTTTTGTCCCTGGTATTATGCAATGTGAACAAAAACATACAGCAGGCAGCAGGGTCACTCCCTGCGACTTGCTGTTTTCTTTGCCTGGAGACTAGAAAAGGTAATTCTATTTCACACAGAGACAAATGATTTGAAATCTGATTCATAGCTCAAAAACAGGCAAATAAAAAGTAGCAGAGACACTGGAAGCGTCTCTCTTGGAAACCAAGTGCAGAGTGAGCTGCAGCTGAAAGTTTAGCTCTGCAGTTAATGAGGTGTGACCTGTTTGCTTTTGCTTTAAAGTCACACCAGGCTTTAGACATTTGAAAAATCCACTTTAGCTCTAAGAGTAAATGAAAAATCAGGTATCTTCCCCCCACCCTTTCCCATTTGTACTATTCTAAGCAACGGGCTTGTCCTTGTCAATATATCAGACGGACATACGTGGCAGACAACAGGTTTCAAGGGCGATGGCTAGAGGAGGAAAACAAAGCAAGGTCATCGACGTGGTTCAATGAGGCTGCGGTGGTCCAGCGGCTCCGCCAGCAGCGCAGTCCGTCACACCGCAGTCTCTATCTCTAGCGATACCTCTCATGGCAATCAAAACGGAGCAGCAGCAGGCCCTGGGGACTGCCAGCTACCTGGAGGAGGAACAGCCAAGTGGCCAAACTAATGAGGGAGTGGGGCTCTCCCTCCCGTCCTCTGTGACAGGATTAAGGAGAGGCAGCAGATCTACCGGAGGGGTGGAGGTGCAGATGCGTAAGGGGTCAGTACCTGAACGGGAGGCAGAGATTTTGCTCTGGGCTGAAATACCAAATGCAGAAGAAAGCGACAGAGGCTATCGATATGAAGTGCTTTGCCACTGAAGAGCTGACATTTTCATTGCCGTATTGTGGTGAAAGATTCCGGTGTGCTTTGCAATATTAAGTACTATATTCAAGTATTAGGTATTATTTATTCAGTATTAAAATTCTTTCCTAGTTTTTAGGAAAGGATGAAACAATCAGGTGCCTGAGTGATAAGTGCAGCATAAAAATCTAGATAAACCACTGCTGTCACACTCAAATAATTTCCTTCATTTCAAATTAGCTTTCCTGGAACACAGTCTCACGTGATATCTCCTCTTCAGGAGAGGAGATGCTGCAGAGTGGATTAAGCATGAGGTAGCGCTGTAATCCCAGTTTTCCTTTCTCACTTGGTTTCCCTGGGAAGGACAGCGTCCCTGTCCTTCTGATTTCTCATTTGTAAAATGGGATGATAACTGCTCATCTCTCAGGGCCATTATGAAGATTAATGTGTTTACAAAAGCATTTAAAATGCTAAGTACTTCTGGTTTCAGTCCTGTGAGATTCAAAATGCCAGCACTGAGGTACTGAAAACCTTAAGCTCTTGCTAACTCTAGTGGAAACTGTGGCTGCCCAGCACTTTACAAGAACAGGGAGGAACATGTCTTTGTAAAAGTCATGAATTCTTGTCCTGCTTTATCGCATAAAATGAGAGCTGGACCATACCAGCATTGTATCTGAAAGGGCACATACGCACACACAAAATCGTCATTTAATTTCACGCTAAGAAAATTATTGAAGGTTTTGTATTCTGAAATGTGCTGGTGTAATTTATCTAGGTACTGATTCCTGCACCTCTGGCTATGACAAGATTTTTTGCATTGGTATGGAATACAGTGTCAGCCCAGAATTTTTGTACTTCTGTTAAGCTTTAAATTCTGTGACAGTCAACGTAAACTCTTAATTAGCCTCAAAAAAACAAAAAATCCTTGTTTCATTATTACCAATACAGCCAAATTTATCCACTTTTCTTGCAAAATATTTGCTAACTGAACCCAAAACCCGAATCAAGCTTCAAAACTCCCAATCTTAACGTTTGTGAAGAACACCCAGCACAGACTCTTTGCTTGCATGCTCCTTTGTACCGCCTGCAGGGTCAGACAGAGGAGCAGGGAAGTGCATTTGTATACACGGGAGTCCCTGCGTTATTACTACCTCTTCTAGTTCATGCAGAAGTGAAAGTCAGCGGCTTCTGCAGGGCTCGGGCTTCCTTTCACCAGTTCTGTTTTTCACAGCGAAACAAATTTAACACATTTGAGAAAGACGCAGAAACGGGGAGATGAGTGAACTGGAACTGGTGAGTTGGAAACGATAGTCTCCCTGAAGAGCTTACTAGTGCCTTGGGTAAGGGGAGGGATGAGAGGGTGCAGCTCTACGCAACAAAGCTGAGGAGCAAAGCAGGATGGTGTGGTTTACTGAGAAGCAGAAGACTTTTATGTGAGAGTGAGACCGCATAAATAAAGCTACTTGTGCAAGTCAGCTGCGTGCAGATGGACCACACATGATGATGTGTCCCAGTAAAAGCCACCTGAAGATCGTAGTCAGGGCTGACTGGTAAGATTTTGTGACGAATTTGTGATCTAGTTTTACATCTGATGCCTGAGACTTCAAACCTGGGGGGTGGGGGCATCTCCTGGGTGTTTTTAAAGATGTCAAGTGAAAAGTAAATATTAAAGCTGTACACTTTGACTCACTGTCAATACTAATGTAACCCATAAAATGTTGTCTCCGTATATTTGGCAGGCTCTGAAAATGACGGTTCAGGAGATGGATTGCCGATATTATCCACTGCTACACTAACAACTCCTCCTGCTACACATTCTTCAGCTGGGGCTGACCACAAGCCAGTGCTTTCCACTGCAAGTGCTACTGAAAGCAGCTTTGAAACTAGAAGTTCTTCAAGTACTGAATCGAATGTTGGGGACAATCAGGACAGCCTGGAAGCAGCAGAACAGTCTATTTTGATATACATTGTCCCCATTGTGCTGCTGGTCCTGCTGATTTTGCTCATCATATTTTTTGTAATACATCATAAAAGGAAAAAGTCTAAGCAAGGTAAATTTGTTTTCTCATGCATCAGAAGGATATTTTTGGGACATGCTTGACATTAACAAAATTTTATTTGGAGGCCTAGGATGCCACGTTTAGGATGTACTTCCCTGGTTGGAGTTGCACATTTGACAGCTAGGAAGGGGATCCACCCCTGGCCAGCGGTACCTGAGCATGCAGCTCACCTTGGGTGGGAGTTTGTTCAGCGTCTTGGTACCTCCTGTTCTTACAGCATGCCCGTGGCAGTTGCTGCAGTGAGCTTTGGCTCCTGGCAGTGCCGGGAACGGCATATGGATATAACCATGTGGCTGCAGATGCTTATTCTGTCTTGATAACTTCATGCAAGGTGAATTCAATGCTTCTGTTGCCTGTACTGCCCACAAGGTAAAGCTGCTCAGAACTTCAATAAAATAAGAACAAGGAAAACCATTTTAAGGAACGCTTTTAAGGGATCCTGTAGAGTGGTGCAGCTATGAAGATATCTCAGTAAATGAGCTAGGAATCCAATGGTCAGACTGCCTGGGTGCAGCGATAGGGAGAGCAATGCTTCAGGAAGGTACCTTGATCTACTAGCAAAGAAATCAGTAACTTGGAGCGTCAAGCCACAGAAAACAAACTGAGGTGTCATATTAGAACCAGGCAGTTGGCAAGTGACGTCTTGAAATGATATCTCTACAGAACAAGAGTGTGGCTGTAATCTCCTCAGCTTGCAGACAGTGACAAATGTTCAACGTAGATTTTAAGTCCATTTTCCAAGGCATTTTCTGGCTGCCCTTGCTTTATCACCAGGTCACCCTCATAGCAAAGTCTGAATTCATAACCAGGCATCTAGTTGCTCACCTATTTCTGGATGACCTGAAATGCAGATACACCATTCAGAGGGATGGGAACCGTGGTGCCTTGTGGGAGCACAAGCCTAGGATCTCTTGCCCTGTGCCTATTGCTTGGAGCAGGTATTTTGGGCATTCCCAAGGTGAGGGCAGATGGGTCTGTGACCCTGGGGTGGCCCTGCAGTCAGGGAATGTGCTGAAACAATTGTCAGCTTGGGTGGGTGACAATGAGTTAAAAATAAACTGATTTAAGACAGTATACAATATGAAACCTAAATGTAGTTCTTCGCTCCTTTTTGAGGGTTGAGGCTTTTCTGACACGTCATTCCTTGGGGGGAGAAGACTTTTTTTTAAAAAAAATAACGGCTGTTACACTTTCTTTTCCCCCATCTTTACTTTGTCTTGAGGTCATAACTAGTTTTGGATCTCTTTTGACATCTGGCTAGTTCAGCTTCATTTCCCTAACTGAGATTTAATCTGCCATGCGAGTCCATCCCCCCGCTTCTCTCCATGAGCGGTTCCCAGAGTCTCCAGGCAGAGCCAGATTGCCTGCGGGTAGTCTGCAGCTAAATATCCCGACGCTTCCAGCAAACAATTTTTTTTGCAGCAGTAGTTTCTTGATGGGATGCTGTTTCACTCACAACATCTGTTTTGCTCAGGGAAGCATTCATCTGCTGTGTCCTGCCCACCACGGCGCTAACAGTCCATTTCCTCCCAGCGTGGCTGAGCTAATAATGAGCTGCTTTTAGTGTGTTCAAGATGAAAAATAATGAGTACCTCTGAAATTTACAAGGAGGAATAAATATTTTGTCTTTCATCTACAAGTTAACTATTGTGCCTTTTGAAAATGCAGTCTGTTTTATGTGACCCTATTGAAGGCTTGCTTGCAGTCTGGACCTGTACAGGCAAAGAGCAGAACTATGAACACCAACTTTTTTCTTTTCCAGATGAGCTGGGAAGTGAAAATGTGAAAAGGTAAAGTTTATGAACATAACTTTTTAAATTTTTTTTTTAAAATTATTATTATTGTACTTTAACAGGATATTCTGATTTTTGGCTCCTTTATCACCTGTTTTAATTTAACTGTACACTAAGCATCATTACCTTTAGCCATCAGTCACTCCAGTTAACTATCTCTAGAGGTGGCTAAAGTCTGACTTCAGTATCTAGCTGAAGGTGTAAGACTAGAGCAGGAGAACAGCCACCCACCACCCACAGCCACCCCTACACCTGCTCTGGACAACCCCAGGTCCATCAGCCAAAAGACATCACAGGAGGTACAAGGCACCCCATAAGCAAAGGGGATCAGTCCCAGGCTCATCACAA
This sequence comes from Pedionomus torquatus, assembly GCA_013398155.1. NCBI lineage: Eukaryota > Metazoa > Chordata > Aves > Charadriiformes > Pedionomidae > Pedionomus > Pedionomus torquatus. The sequence goes on along the minus strand of VZRU01017563.1, from coordinate 920,144 downwards.
GCTTTTACTATTCAGAATAAGCTCTGTGTCTCACTTCCCTGTTTTTCAAGTTTGTCTTCTCGCTCTGAGGTGAGGCAGAAAGGCTCGCCCAGCTGCCCTGGAACCAATGCCTTACCTGCTGGGAAAACAAGCCAAAAGCTGCTTGGCTCTTATCAGAATGATAATTTTTTATGGTTATCTTTTATCAAGGTTTATCTTGCTAATCAGTGCTGCAAGTTGTTTAGCAAAAAGGAGTTTTGCTAAAAGTGTTTTCTGTACTGTGTGACTCTAAGAATGATCAGCAAAGGGAAGCTAAACCAAAGGCATTTAAATAAATGTGGAGTTACTCATGACCTTTCCTTTTGAAGTCACTGCCAATGTCAGTCACAGCTAGGATGAAACTTTAGGCCCTCTGCTTTTATCACTGGAGCAATGGGACTTTTGTATGTGTTCCAGCAAGGCAAACTATTTTATTTTTTCACTTTTCTATTTACAGTCAGGACAGTTCTCGAATAGCTGCAGTGGTCCTGTGCTCTGGCATACCCCAGACTGCACTGTCTGGGTTTCTCAGCATGTGATGTCCCAGCCAGCCCTACTTCTGCCCAGGTCCAGCATCTCACCATCGCTCCCTCGCATCAGTTTGCAGCCATTCCATTCACACCCAATGGGCTGACATCTCAGATTACTAGGCTAAGATGGCTTTCCAGATTTTATACATGTGTCTGGAATTATGAAAGATTCTAAAATTACTACATTGTGAGTTGTTTGAATTAAGCATTTTGTGTAATGCTTTTTTTTTTTTCCTTCCCTCCTCTCAAGTCCTATTTTTGAAGAAGACACACCCTCTGTTATGGAAATAGAAATGGAAGAGCTTGATAAATGGATGAACAGTATGAACAAAAATGGTACACGGTAACCCCTCTACTCCATCATCTCTCTTTTTCTAGCTGACATAAATACCATGTGTAGAAAATGAGTGTAAGGCAGTTTCACTGCTTTTCTCAACATTTTTAGTTGTGATCTTGACTCCCTGCTACAAAAATAGCAGCACAAATGTCAGGGGAAGAATTGTTCAGAGGAGTATTTTAGTTTGTGTGGGAGCTTATTTTTAACATATGATGGAATATCATAAATGTTTTGAGTTTCCATTAGACACTTCTATTAAACACACGTATATCTGTGAATGGTATTTATGTTTTTAAATACAGATTTTTAATGTGAAATGCTGGTTTCTCTGGAGCATGTAGTCTTTTCAGTCTTCAGAGTTTCTACAGTTCCGTGTTCCATATTGTGCTTTTGGAGAAGAAACATGCATTTACTAATAGTTAAGACCACCACTTAAAATTGCTGCTGGGATCCTATGAATACATCCCTCCCCTGTTTGCATCCTTTTCCTCGCTTACCATCTCCACTGCATGAAACTCTGCTTTTCGCTGCCAGCACCGTTCACCATCTATATCCTCTCTTGCAAGACATCAGCCCATAGAGCAATTAGTACCTGCACTAACTACTACCAGCAGCATCTTCAGCTCCTTCTTAACTACTTCTAAGAGTCTTGTATTTTTCCCCCCATTTTCCTCCCAACTGAAATCTCCCAATCAAAATCTCCAAGAGCCCTTCCAGTATCTCCTCAAAAAATGCAGGTCTTGGGCAAGATGTGAATTAACTGAGGCCTGATTTTGAACTGCTGACAGCTTTTCACTGGCTAGGAAATGCTGAAACACTGCTATTTTTTTCATTCATGGTCCCTTGCCTTATGTCCAAATGGCTCATTTGCCGGACCTCCTAGGGATGCTTTGTTTTTCAAGACATAAAACTCTTTGGAGCATTTCTTTGCGTTAGCACAGTGCTCCGCATGATGGGGTTTTCACCTTCATGGTCCGTAAGCTCTAGCAGAAAACATGTGCTAAGCAGCAGCAGAGAAATAGAGATGGTGTGTATAGTACACTGGGAAATTGTGCTGTAAAATATATTTTAAAATTCTGTGGACAGAAGGAAGTCCATAGTTTCTATATGGGTTTTCCAGCTGGCCTATGAAGCATAGGGGCAACTATAAACAGTGGTAGATCAACAAAGTCCTCCCTGTAGTAGTTTCTAGGAAACAGTCCTTAAAAGTAGTTCATTTGTATAGCTATACATAAAAAACTGAAATATAGATAAAGAAATTATGACAACACCTATCAAGGGGAAGAAGAATTTAAAACACAAAACATTTATGCTATGGAGACTGTGCTGATTTTACAGATAAAAGGGCATGTGCAGTTTTACATTTGAGAGAGACTTCATGATAAAAGTTGGTGCAATTCTGAAATAAATGTAGAACTGCCAAGCGTAACTATATTCTTGTTTCTCACCCGTTTTCAGCTGACTGTGAATGTTTGCCTACTGTCAGAGAAGAAGAAAAAGAATCGATTGCCAACCCAAGGTACTCTTAATTCATTATATTATTTGAAAAAATTTGGTCATTATTCCAAAATTATTTGTTTTTTTTTTTTTTTTAAATATATAAACAGAGTCATTCTTTGGTCTATTTAAGTTTTAAAGTTTTTATATACAGGGACTTTGATTTCAACTTGAAAGCTTTGACGCTCTTACTTCTAAACCGGTCCCTGCCTGTAAATTGCACCACTAAATAATCTTGCAGTTGTAAACCTGTGTGAGACAGACAACCAGATGGCACAGATGGAGTTTCACTCGCTGATCAGACTTTAATCACAGTTTCCTAAGGTGTTAATACAAGCATTCTGCATAGCTTCTTTGCCACTCCTCACCGGTGCAGACACCCAGCTCCTGTCGGCACCAGGTGCCCTGAGAACTGCTGCCGGATGTTTTGGCTGGAGCTGGGACCTGCCAGACAGGAGCTTGTCAGACCCCAAGAGAAAACCAAAGGATCTTCCCCTTCCAAACAAAGATCCCAGAGAAACCACAATGAACACCTTGCAAACTTGAAAAACTTCCTAGCTGGTTTCCTCAGGGTTTTGGCCAGAACTCTTTAAACCCCTCTCAAACTCACATTTTCCCATTTAAAAATCCTAGTTCCTGCTGGGAGCAAGGGGCTGTACATCACGTTTGCCTGCATGTTTGTGTTGCAGCTGTATTTTGGGGAGTGGGTACAGCAGCTCTTCTGTGCCAGGTTATGATAACTGATTAAACCATGCTGTGTGCCAAGAAAACCCCTGGTGCAGTGGAAGCAGTGGATGCAAGCAGGCAAGGCTGGGAGCAGAGGCGGGTAGCAGGAGGAGGATCTAGGTCTTCCCCTTCCCGTGGCACCAGATAACTCAGCTCAACGTGGCTCTAACAGAGCTACACTTCCCACTGTAGATGACCATAATATCCTGGTCTCCTTCTTTCCTGAGTTTCCTTGCTCAGGAGTGAAATATCTGTGATATTAAAACACTGCTGCTGGAGAGTTTGCAACTCAGTTGCTCCAAAGCTGCGGTTTCAGGGTGGCTTTTGGATGGGGCTGCTCCACAGGAGCTATTTGTATTTAAAAGTCTGTTTGTGCCTGTTGCAAGAGAAATCACTTGTGTTGTGTTGTGGTTTGGGGTTTTGTGTTTGGTTTANTTTTTTTTTTTTTTTTTTTTTTTTTTTTTTTTTTTTTTTTTTTTTTTTTTTTTTTGTATTTACTTATATCCTAGGTTCCAGATACAAGCATGAATAATAATTTTACCCTGCACAGCTGGAAAAGATGCTGGATTCTCTAGTCATCTGGGTCTTCCCTTCCAGCCTCTAAATGATAACTCAGAGGGGAGAAATTGATAAGGAGAGGAAGCTGCACAGTGGTTCTCTAAAAACAGATTTGCTGAGCATACCACTGACTATAGGAGGGAGTATAGGACAGAGTGTGTTTAAGCCATATGCTAACATCAGAAGAAGTTAGTCATGCTATAAAGGGCTTTTTAGGCGTAGTGACACCCTGAGTATTAAGTTTACTTTCCAAATCTTAAACATTCCATTTTCAGGAGAAAAAAACCTCATGACCTACCAGCTTGAGCCAACACTTTAAATGCGCTCCTTGCTAAAGTGCTTTTGTACTGGATTTGCATTAACCCCAGCAGAAGGTGGGGGATTTTGCTCCTGGCTGGCAAAAGGTATTTTTGGGCTACACCCTACCTCAAGTTCCCTGCCTGTAAAATAGAGATACTGTCACTTCAAAGCACTATAGCGAGGCTTAAGCCTTGATCCAAAAAGGCAGTTCAGCTAACTGTACTTCAGTCAAAGTGAAGGTATACACATTATTTAAGCATATTTTCTCACGACTGGTATCTTAGCATCACTGTAGAGAAATTTATGCCTTTACAGTGTAGGAAGGAAAACAAATGCAAATAAAAAGAGGGGGTTTATCTCTTGAAACATTCAGAGCTGCTCAGACAGGATATTAGTTGAATACAAAGTGCAAGGTTATTAGGTTCAATTTCAGATTGTGAAAGACTGCTTTGCGTGGGCAAATTTCTTCTCAAATTATGGTACTACCTTTTTTAGATTTTATTGATGACATTTCAATATGGGAAACATGTCAAGGACTCAGTGAACACAGCTGGCAGAGTGTTGTTTTCCTGCTTCATAAAGATGCAAGATCCAGATTTGAGCGATGAATCGATTTTGATAAAATACAATTTTGAAAACATCTCAGACTCAATGTTTCAATAATGACATTTTGACATTTTCAGAATGAAAGTTGTTCCAAAACTACTTTTCAGAGTAAGTGACTTTTTAATATAAAACTTTCAAAAGATTTAAAGACCACTACTCTGTGGTGGGGAAATATTTCTAAATTAAGTGTTTCCCTTCACTCAAAACTGTTTCACTCAAAACTGCTTTTTCAAATTTCATTTTACATGAAATTTTGAAACGTGCTTCATCTCAAAGCGAAAAGGTATCTGAGGTGGTGGGATTTCCTGGTAAACAAAAATAATTGATTCCTCTTTACTTCTGCAACTGAATGTTATCAGACCAATATCTGCTGCCTTCCTGACCAAACTCTTAGCTAAACGAATAGTGCCAGAGAGAGAACTGTGCACAGATAAATAGGTGTTGTCAGCAGCTCTTTTAGGCAAGTAAAATGAAATACTATGAAGTAGAATGAAACAAGCTATTAATATGGCAAAAATTTGTACTCATGAGCATCAAGGCTGCAGATTTGTGCATTAAAAGGTAAAATATGACAGTGTGGGCTCCTTTGTAGGTGGAGGTCATCTGCCTTGGTACATAAGCCAAGTTAAAAATATATACGTGCATATACATTTTTTTCTTTAATACATATATTTAAAATAAAATATCTTGCCTTTGAAACCTAGTGCTAAAACCCAGATTGTGCCTGAGCAGAGAACCCCAAAGTCTCTCCAGCCTCTCTGGGGCTGAGGTTCCCACGCAGGAGGGAGCGGACAGGTGAGGGCTGATGCTCCTGTGGAGCACAAGGGGCTGCAAGACCAAGCTCTTCTCTGGGGACCTTTATTCCACCAGCAAAACAGAAGCTTAGCCCGTCTCCTTTACAGCGGCATGAGTCTTTGCAGGCTGACAAGTGCCATGAAGCAACCCTACCCCTGCTTTATCACACCTCCCAAGTGGGTTTGGTTCTCCTTGGGCGCTGCTCGGCACCCTTCTATTCTTTCTGTCTGAAAAAGGGTGATTCTTCTTATGGTGAGGTATTCTGGGCTGGGAGTTAGCACAGAAAGAAATACTCCTTTCCCGGGCTGTGCTTCAGTTTGGCAAGACACTTAAAAAAATGCAAAATATTAAGATGAAGAGTAGCCCTTTTAATTTCAGATGTGGTTTAAAGCCCTGCTGTTAATACTGACTGAAGTCTAAACAGCTGATTAAAAAGGGGGCATTTTTAATGTTGGCACAAACCAAGCACCAAAGTGCTAGGTAGAAACCAGCAGTAGAAACTGGCTACAAAGCCGGATTTAATACAAAAATTCCAGCTGTAAAAAATTATCCTCCCCTGTGGAAAGAGGACAGTTTGATAGCCCAGTCCTGGCCTGGGAGCAGAAGAAGGGGTGTGCTGGGTAGCCACTAACCAGCAGAGAAATCACACCAGCCCTTTGTGCCAGCATCTAGCACCACAGGTGGGGTCATTTCATGCATTGCATGGCTGACACGTTTGTTTTCTGATGACACCTTCTCATGGGCTCCAGAGATACTCTTGTGTAATATTTCCTGCTGAGACTAACCCAACAGCATGACACTGGTCTGTTTTTTTCTTTTCCATGTATACGCAGCGATGGTGAATCATGAAGTCAGAACAGCAAAGAACTGCTTAAAGGGAAGCAGCGCACTAGCTAACGATCCCCCCACACACACCAGATACTGGATGAACTGGATTTAAATATAATTCATCTCAAAAGGCCAGAGAAGCAAAAGCTTTTGTTGCATACATACAGCCTTCAGAAAGGAAACATCACCAAGGGGAAGAAAAGGAAAGAAAAAAAGGAAAAGCACTATAGTAAGAGTAGGGGCTGATTTAAATGCCTTCTGCAATGAGATTAATCACAAATCACAAATCAAGGGAAGCTTCCTCCACCTCCCCCCGCAAAAAAAGAGTTCTCAAAATAGTAAATTTTTCTGTCTAGTTCTTCAGTTGTGTATCATGAAGAACCACTTCTGTCCCAGGTCTGGTGGGTTTCTTTGAATTTTTTGTGGTTTTTAAAAAAACTTAAGCAGCATCCACAATTCTGGGCTACTGTGGTTTCTGGGATGTGAAGCTCATGTCTATGCAATGTTTGTTTTACGATTTGATTTTTGGTGACACAGTGCACTGATTTGCACAGGACTTCTGGGCGAGGTACCAGACTAGGACTGACAGAACAGCTGAAGAGACTCTCAGAGGATATGATGGAAGCTACTGCAGCTCAGCAAGGGCATGGTCTTTGTAGTGTGCTTTTTGTTTTTTAAATTAAAGGTGCTGTAGAAGTGGAAAAAAGAAAAATTGTTTTGATACTGCCTTTCAGTGCATTATCTCCACAGGTTCATACCTGGGCTAGCTCTCACTATTTAACCCTCCACCCTGCTGGGTGCTGTTCTCTAACAAATACCTACTTCAGGAATATTCAACTTGAAAATATTATTTTTGAAAAATAAGAAAGCTTGAAAAACTGAACAATTCAGTACACCAAACACCCATTCAGGTGAGTATGTGTTATGCGAAACTACTTGGTCAATGTTTTCAGATGCAGTAAGATTTCTGCTTTTGCTTTTGAATATTGAGCTTGGTCTATCAGAAAGACATTGACTCCTAAGTGTGCCTGGTCACCTTTAATTACACTCAAAGAAATATAATCAGACTCCTGAGATACCTCAAGGTGGGAATATAAATACCATAATTCTGTCTATTGATTTTTAAGTGGCATGTCTCTTACGGATGTAATTGAAATATTTTACACACACATGAAAGGGGATCCTTGTCTGTGCAAAGATTCCCCTGCCTTATTTAAAATTTTATATCTTACCCATCCTCATCTTCTTTTTAAATGTGTAATTTCTTCCCACTCGATGCATGTTTAATATGATCAATTTTGGTTTGCCTGCAAGTATTTCAGTAATATGTTAGCAGGCGCAGCTCGGTTAAAGAGAGCAAACAAACACTCCAAGCCTCTGGGATGACAGCTAAGTTTCACTAACAGCTGACAGATACAGAGGAAGGTTCAGCTTTGTAAGTAACTGAGGATGTGTCAAAATATAAAAGAAAAAATGTTTACAGCTAACCATATTCATTCGTTCCTGAATATGACTTGACTAGTAATTTCCTTGAAGAGTAAAAGATTCCTTCATTGTTCCAAAACAATTTATTGCAAATATTGGATGTAATATTGAGTGATGGTAAATTAATTCTCCCTGTTTGGATGATTTTTAACTTTGAAAAAAATATTTTAAGTTAACCTTCCACAATTAAAAAAAAATAATTTAAGTTTCCTCAAGTTTCTCACAGTAAACTCATTCTCTGCAATGTTGATTTGAAATGATGCAGTCACAAGGGGGAAGAGTGAAAGACTGAAGTGTAGAAAAACTTTGAAAAATAGAAGTGAGTATTTTCTGGTAGCAATCTTGCTAGCAACTCCTTTCCAACAAAGATTTTATGTTCAGACTCCCTACAATTTGCAAAGCAGTAACCTGAAGATGTTCAAAACAGAGAATGTTTTCTTTAACAGTAGAAGATAAAAATATGTACTTTGAGACCATTTCCAGCTGTGTGGTTGGAGATCAGCCCATGGCGACCCAGCAGCTTGCAGCGTAGTGTCTGAGTGATTCCTCCTGCCCTTCCTTGCTTCAGGCCACGCAGCTTCACATCCAGCAGCAACCAACTTCTCCATGAAGAGAGCAGAAGCACAGCTGGGACAAAGAACTGGAAGCTTTGCCTTTTTTAATGTTTTATTTTATTTTATTTTGTACCTTTGAAATTTACCCAATGCTCCCAAAGATGGCAGTATGGAGCATAAAGCAGTTCTGACATGCTGATGGTCCTTCACCCTGTCCCAGCTATGCGTAGCAGCTACAATAGCACAATGCAGTAACTCAGTCTGTTATGGCATTTGAGAAGAGGCTGTCATGCATGTGTTTTGTTGTTTGTTTGGGATTAATGTTAATACCAGTTGGTCCTTTCGTTAGATAAAATGCTGTACAGTTTCTCACCAAAATTTACTTTCATTAAAAAAAAAAAATCAGTTTAGCTTAAGGGAATGCACATTCTGTAAACCCACATGAATAAGAATTAATTCTTATTCCAGAGTTCATGATTAATCAGTTTCTACATCAAGCTTTAAAATCAGTTTTGCCCAGAACTAATGTGTAGATGAAAACTCTGTAATTATCCAGGTTATGCCATCTACTATCTTGAAGATTTGGCACGCCAGGAAATTTCTTTTGCTCTTCTGGACCCTTCTAAGCCTTGCAAAATACAAAAAACTGTTTGGACACTTACTTGGTCAATTTTGGATATAAATTATCTGGACATACTGCTTTTTAAAATGTACAAGTCTCATAGTGGCTGAATTACTATTGAAAAAGGTTGCATTTCATCAAATCTTATCCTCCCCATGTGAAACAGACCACCTGCCAAATAATTTGCATTTCAGTATAGTTATGGATATTTCTAATAGATTTCCTTAGTACTAGACAAATACAATTTTTAGTATTTCTATTTTCCCTATACATTTCTACATCATTGTTATTCTTCCCCTCCCAACACAAATGCTACCCTTAAGCGGTGGAGGGGATCACTCCCGTACCTCACCCTTGCTCCACACTGTCCCATTTCACCCCTGTGGTGTCTTGTTTTTGATCTTCATTTTCACATTGATTTCTGCATTTGCCACGGCCACTGCCCAGCATCCACTCACTCTGGTTGCAGTCGAGTCTTTCTGCAGAGGAGCCCTAGTCTGTGGGCACAGCTCCAGCATGGTCCCAGCTCCAGCCTGGTCCCTGCCTTGGCTCTTCTCCCTCACCCTTTTGAGATTCCCCTCTCCTGCTTACTGGTGTGCCCCTTGCACTTCTCTTTGTTTTACACTTGTCATCAGTTCCTGGCTGTTTCCTTTTTACACAGTTTATCTCAATATTTTAATCCTGTAGATAGATTGAATTACAAGGGATTTAGACCTTTTTACTCCTGTATTAGTACAGCCAAAACATTGTAATATTTCAGTTTACAACTACTACCTTCACACCTTTTGTTGATGTACCTTAATTTTCCCTAAATGATGTCCACAGGCAGATCCTCTCACCCACAAACCAAAGAGCAGGACAACCAGACAGCAGATAAGAAACTAGCAGATTTTTAGAATTATATTAATATTGCCATACACTACACAATATTTATAGCTCTGCTGTAATACCCTCAGCCGCAGCCTGTTCTGAGCTGGCCCATCTCACCATCACCTACCACCAACTGATAACTCAAGTTATTATCCCTCAGTGGAAACTGAGAGAAAACTGTACAAAGTCACATGCACTCCAAAATGTTTAGTAAATGTGATGATCCCTAGAGAGCTGTTACTTCTTCCATTTTTCTCCAGCGTTTTAGTAGTTACCTAGCACTGCTCAAGACAATTTGACATCTAATTTACAGTGTGAGTACTCTGTGTCCTACAGAAGGCAGGAAAGCCACAGGAGGAATTGTTTGAGAAATATATGCATAAGAAAAAGGGTAATTAACAACCAGTATCCCTTCTACACATGCTAAAAAATCAGTAGCATAACAGAATTTTACAACAAAATAGAATACTCCCTCCATAAAGTTACAAATGTAATGTTACTGGCATTATAGGTAGTTGATTAATACCATAACAGTAATGCACTTGTCAAGCACATAACCCTTATATAAACCTCAGCAAAAAGACTGTTGGTTTTAGTTTCTGGGCAGTCATATGTCATGGATCCATAGATGGCTGTTGATCTATGAGATAAAAAAAGTAAATTTTTTTGCAATGCTGAGTCTGATGGAGGGCTACAAAAAACCTCCAACTTTTGTTTACTTTCTGCATATGAAACTGCTGTATATACATTTGTTTTATCAAATAGTTGTTTCAAATTATTTTGTACTTCATGTATTTCAAAGTCATAGTATTGCTTAAATGTATATAAGAGTTTAAGATTTTAAAGAATCTTTTCTAATAAAGGTTTATTGCAGGTTTTGGTGTCCCTCTTTTTCCCATAGTCCTGCTAGTCCATTCAAGTCAGTGGGTGCTAATTATTTGTTGTTGATGGCAAGATTACTCAGCCCATAAAGATGAACAAAGGTATATATGATGATGTACTACTCTCATCAGCTAGCTAAAATTCAGGCAACAAAGCCTAAAGGCTGGTTCACTAGTTTTTCCAAATTGCTGAAGTGCTTTGAAATTAATTTTACCTAAGCAAAAATAAGATGCTTTATATTTCATTTGTATTTTTGTTTGGCTATTCCAAATTGCCCTTATTAATAGTCAAATTCTGGCTCCAATGAAATTGATGAACAGCCCCCAATTTCTCCTTGGGTGACTGTAGCCATCTTTTTTTAATGATTGATTGCTTCTCAGCTTATTCCAGTTACGCACAAAAATAAGAGTCTCCAAATTGCTAAAAGTGCTAAAATAATTTTCAGTTGATATAAGGAAAAAGAAAAGAAATTCAGATCAGTTCCATGGCCTGATTTTGGGTGAGATCTGCAGGCTGAGGGCTTTCATGCTTTGATGCTGCTACACAATCCTCCTAGCACCCAAGCAGATATTGCAGAGGGGTGTGTGGAGGGGAAAGGCAGCAGCATCTCCCCGCTCCACAACGCAAGAAAGCAAGGTCAGTTGGTCCACACAGTCATGTCAACAGTCCCAGGGTGTTTTACGTGGATGTTAGGGCACTTGCTATTGTCTGCTGTATGGGAAATCATCTTTCTCTGTGAAAAAAAGGCTAATAGCATACCTGAAAGAAGACTCACAAGAGGAAAGGTTATAAACACAGCCCAGCTCTGGGAGCATGCTGCACCTCATCTCCACACCCAGGCCCCCAAGCAGCAGCAACACACTGGTACAAGAACCGCAGTCACACTGCCACACTCACAAGTTGAGGATTATTTAAGAAGTGCATTATGACAGTCCCATTCGCACTTTCCTACAGGTTTTTATTTGTATTTTAAACTGCATTTTTTTTTATTAGCAGATTTTCAATTGCTATTTTTGTACCAGCCATGCATAACTGTAGTTTGAGAGCTGACAGATTGGTTCTGGCAACTGGAGAAATAAAAATGGCTAATTTAAGCACCTGAACAACACAGGAAGCCATTTGATACATGCTAAGAAGATTTTGGCACAAAAGTAAGGTTTCTTCCCTTTCCCCGTTTTTGGAAGAGATTAGATGTGCTATAACTTTCAAATGGAAGGCAACATAAATACATCTAGCTTGTTCAGCTAATTTTAATTTAAAAAAAAAAAAAAAAAAAAGAGAAGATGCCTCAATAGGAGAATCAGGACATCTTTTTACTAAGCTGCTCTTTCATGAAAAGGATGATTTTTCTCAAAATCAAACATTACTAAATATAGACATTTCAGCAGTTTTTAACTTTTACCAAAACTTTAAAAAATACTGAACCTTGATTTCTCAACATATTTGTAGAAATTTTTTAATCAAAAGTGGTTTTCCATATAGAATGCTAACATGAAGTCCAGAAGTGGAGTGAAACATTAGTTCGATTAACTTTCTGCTTTGCCTCCAATCAACTCAAATTCTATTTATTCTTACTTCAGTTCACAGGAGAAGCTAATGTTTGAGACTTATGCTCTTTAAAACAGAGGAAATAATGCCCACCCAGATATTAGTACTAAAAATATCAAGACAGAAACCTAAAATGAAGTCTGAGTTTGAAATCACATATTTAATTTGGGAAGCAATACCTAAGGAAGATGCATGTACTACTGTCAGCACCAGGAAGGCAGTATTATCTCAATTTTTATTTTCTTCATAAGTTGGAGAGATCTATATGTTTGTATAATGCACGCACACAGAGTAGAAGTTGAATACTTGCCTTACAATCTCTGTCATTTACCAGATTTGACAGGTTTCATTAATATACATGGGATTTGCTTGTTACAATCAGACTTCTGTTCTGTTCTGTTCTGTTCTGATTTATAACCTGAAATAAGGAGCAAATGGCATGTGTTATGCTGTTGTCATTGGGATTTGTATGACAAGGTATCAAAACCAGCAGTTTTCCCCAACAGAAGCAGCAGCTTTGTTAATTCTTTATTCAAGTAATTCTAACAGATTCATGCCCCCCTTGTTTTTAAATAAGCATAGTAGTTTAGTTTTCTTGGCTTTCTACTGTCAAGGATGATAGTTGGGCCTTTTGTTGAAAAATTTTGTTTCTTTTACAACAGGTCCAAATAGTATCTTGGAAAAAAAAAACCATAAAAATTTACAGTCCCTCCAATGTCTGTGGCAAATGCATTCAGGCAGTAGATATAACGGTAGCAATAATTTATCATCCTCAGACCTCTGAGGTTACCATTCGCCATGGATTAGCTGTAACTTTTATTATTCGGTATACTATAGTCAGGCTGTAGGTACACTAAGAATAAGCATCCACCCTTCCTGGATTGAAGTACCTGCACACGAGTTCTGCATCACGTTTTTCTTGGAGAATACAGCAAGCGGCACTCACTGCAGGAAATGTCCAGTAAACTGAGAAATGAGTGAATTGTGCACAGGATGAAATAATACTATCAAAAAGCCCTTGTTTAGATTTTCTGAATATTTGGGCACAGTATTACAATGAACCAAAGTGTTCCTGTGCTTTGCTCTGCCTTAGTCACAGCCAGCCCTGGTTGGAAATGATGCTCCGAGTGCCACCCCAAGGAGGGAATCCCGACCTGCAACTACAGAAGTGCTTTTTCCTGCAGTGTGTACTCCCCATTGAACTGCACTTCTTATGACTGAAAGAGGGAGCCAAAGAAGGACCCCAGGGTTTGGGTGTAGTTGGTCTGGGTGGCACGGGAGGGGAGGGGGAAATACTATTCCCCCGGCCACGCTGGCTTGACTGCCTTGCTCCCCAGAGTTTAGCCTGGGTTGGTTACAAGGCAATTGCTCTCACCCCAGCAAACGGGTACCCAGCACTCTTTGGTGAGCACCACTGAGCCTAGTTATCTGCCCATCACCCTGAGGGCACGCTGGAGCTGTGGGGCAGGTACATGGCTCACTGCGCTGGTGGGATCAGCTGTGAGAGTGATCACCCCAGGGAATGAAACTGTGCAGGTCAGTGCCACAACCAGAGGAAAACTCCTCCCAAGGGATCATCCCCCAGAGCCCAAGCATCTTCCATGGGAAGAAGCAGTATGAGAAGCACCAGAGCAGTATGATCTTCAGCCAGACCTTTTCAGTCTTGTTTGATACTAGTCCTGAAGACCAATCCAAATGATACAAGAAGACCTTCCTCGAAACACTGAAAATTAATCTGTATTTTGACAGTTTTCCTCCAGCTTAAACAGGACTTCTCTCAAGTAAACAATCATGGCCAACCTCACAGTCCTTAACAGCACCATTTACTTTCCCAAGTATTACATGATTTTAAAATAAATCTGAAGGGTATTTTGCAGCAAAACAGGGGCAGTTTAAGAAAGCAAAGAAAGACAGTATTTACCCCCCACCCCTGCCCCCAAATAACTATAAGCATTTTCCTTGGGAAAAATAGATACTTCTTATCTGCTAGGTGTCATGGTATTTGGACACAAATTTAATGCAGAAGAAGCCAGGCAGCAACTTTCAGGAACAAGACTGGCTTCTTTCAGTCACTGTATTGCCAGACAGCAAAGAGGGAAAACAGGGCTCCTGAATACAGTAAAGTAGAAAGCTTTCCAAAGCTGGTTCATCCAGTGTTTGGATGACAGTGCTACAGGGATACATGCAAAGAGCATCACTGTTTGTAGAGCAGTGACTGTCAGAGTGCGCAGATAAAAGGGGTAATCAAGGAGAAACAGAGTAGATATAAAATAAGAAGCCCGTTAACCCTAGAGGAAAAACAAGGATTTGTATAGCCATGCATTAGTTGGCTTCACAGGCAAGATTTATTTTTAGAAAAAACACACAAACAAAAAAATGCCTCTTTTGCACATTTAATTTTTAATTTAAATACTTAAACGTACTGCTAGTGGTTAATTTAACCATAGATAATTCTTTTCAATTTTCAGTATCATGAGCAGCCTTGCAGGAAAACTTAAAAATATAATAAGACCAGCACTAGTCAACTCATAAAAGACCATAGTCTAAAAAGGACAGATCCTTGTGTTACCTTGCTTGAGCGAAATTGCTGAACTGAAAGCAAAAACCAGAAGGCGGCATGAATCGAAGTATTATCCTTGTGCATTCCAGAAGCACGGGAAGAGCTGAGGTTTGGGAGACAACTCGGAGGTCCAGGCAGGCAGCACAATAAACTGGCTCCTTTTTGTTTTATTTTGCACAGATTGCATCTATGCTGTGAACATGAGATTAGTCACAGGAGACTATTTATTAATACTATACAGATATTAATATAAAATCACAACAGCCCTAAACTACTCCTTCAGTTTTTGATCATGTTGTATACATTTTTTAATAATTAGGTTTAATGCTCCCGCACACTAGACCTCAAAACTTGTTTACATCACTCCATGCCAAAGCTTCAAATGCATTAAAGGGGAAGTTCATTATTTTTGATTTATAATTATCTATGACAAGAAAAAAACTTAAACAAGAGAAGAAGAGAGCGGGAAGTGATCAACTCATCCTCTGTTTGTGCAACAACTACAAAGCGGCATGTGATGGTTTTGGCCTCAGTCCAGCTACCGTTCATCTCTATAGGACTCTTTCTGTGACTCTCACACAAGTATTATGAAGCCCTTTTTAATGCTGAAATAAATTAGGTACAGACAGGCCATTGCTCTCAGTCTACAGAGATCTCAAGCTGCTGCTTTTTGGCCGATAAACTATTAAGTTACAGAACAACAAATTGGTTATATATGGCATTATTGTTCTCCTTTAAATATATTTTCCTGTAGCCTCAGTGATTCACTTCCCACCCATCCCCATGTCATTAAGTATCAACTGGAAAAGTTGACTAAATGTGTGTAGTTCTGGGAAACATAGCCCAAAAAATCAGCCAGCCCAAAACTGTGGTTTTAAAACCAATAACACTTGACGCTTCAGTTATGCCAGCTCTGGGGTCACATTGTCCCCCAAAACAACACCCATACACCAAGCAGGAGTGCCTGGAAGCAGCCCCCTTGTCCCTTCCTCATGTCCAGGCAGGACTGCTCCAAGGGCTCAGCAGCTTGGGTGCTCTTGGTGAGTGTCTCCACTCCAAAGCCAGCCCCTCTGCCCACTTCAGGCTCTGTCCCTGCAACAAGCACAACTTGACAAGCAAGCCTTGGAAAGTTCCCTGTCCAGCTCTTGGCATCCCATCTCTGTTCATCTGGCCCCCTACTCATAAAACATCACGAAGGGCAAGGAGTAAACAGCAGGAAGTTCGTCCACATAGGAGACACACTGGTTGGACATCTATAGTTCTATTATAAGGATCTTTCCCACATTGCATTGGGGAACCAAATCAAAGCAATCTGTAACTTTATAGCCATCAGCTCTTTGATCTTACCCAGTATCTGTGTTTCTTTTTCTCCTCCAAGGCTATTCAAAATGCCAAATACAAAAACTTAATGATTTCTTCCTCTCTTCTAGAAATCCTTTTCAGAGTTTTGACCAAATCCATGCACATAGGCATTTTATTCCCAGTACCTTGCCACCTCATTACCCTTTTCTTACCTTGGACCCCAAATTTATGGTTTTGTTTGCTGTTTTCTTGCATGCACTCCTTATTTTCCTGGTGTTTCTCTGTCTGCCTTTGTAACAGTCCTTGATCCTAGACAGACACAACCTGCATCCTTTCACTTAAAATAAATAAATAAATAAATCACTTCCTTCAGTGATTCTTCCAGCAATAAGCCTTTAACCTCTTTCAGATTAATATGAAAACCCACGTGTACTGCTTGTACTTTCAGTCTGTATATTCTTGCATTTGTGCACATAAAATGTTTCACACTTGAATAAAGCTGAAATTAAAAATAATAAAATAAATTAATCACTTTTATCCTCCCGTCCAACTGCATTTATAGAATTTACTCCACTCCCTCATAAGCATCTCCATCCTTGTTCACCAACCTGACTGCCTTACAAATATAATACAAAGTTCCTCCTGGAATTATCTGCCACTCCATTTTAATTCCCCTTACCCTCTGCACTCCAGTTCTCCACACAGGAGTGGCACAGGGCTGCTGCAGGGAGCTTCTGCCATCTCTGCCAGCAGAAGGAGGTAACTCAGAGCAGGACTGAGTTTGCACGAGGTTACACTGGGGCCTGCCTTTATTCCTCCTAGCTTTGAACAGGGGAAAAGCAGAAATATGGCTTAAAGCTATCATTCACTCTGCTCTGGTGAGACCCCACCTGGAATGCTGTGTGCAGGTCTGGAGCCCTCAATATAGGAAGGATATAGACCTGATGGAGCAAGTCCAGAGGAGGGCCATGAAGATTATCAAAGGCTGGAGCACCTCTGCTATGAGGACAGGCTGAGGGAGCTGGGGTTGTTCAGCCTGGAGAAGAGGAGGCTCTGGGGAGACCTAACTGCAGCCTTTCAGTACCTAAAGGGGGCCTATAGGAAGGCTGGGGAGGGTCTGTTCACAAAGGCCTGCTGTGACAGGATGAGGGGCAATGGACTTAAGTTGGAGAACAGTAGATTTAAGTTGAATATTAGAAAAAATTTCTTTACTCTGAGGGTGGTGGAGCACTGGAACAGGTTGCCCAGGGAGGTGGTTGATGACCCTTCCCTGGAAGGTCTGGAGATATTCAAGGTGAGGCTCATGAGGCCCTGGGCAACCTGGTCTAGTTGGGGGTGTCCCTGCGACTGCGGGGAGAATGGACTAGATGACCTTTGGAGGTCCCTTCTGGCCTGGAGGATTCTATGATTCTATGATACTGCAACTCAAAATTCAGAGGCAAAGGCGATGGAGGTGTTAGACACACACATTCCCTTCCCCAAGGCTGGCTCCCCTTCCATAGCTGTGGCATGGTGGTTCCCCAGCTACCACCCTGTCCTGGGCAGCTTCCAGGGGAGAGCTGCACCCCTCCTCTCACCCGACCCAACTGCTTCAGCACCCAGTCTGTCAGCGTGGAGAATTACCGACAGGATTCACGCTTTGCAGGCCTGCTAAGAGCAGCAGCATGAGCATTTCAGCTTCACAGCATTAGCAGCATCCAAAAGACAGAGCCACTGGAGGGGAGCAGAAGATGATTTTTGTACGCAGATTGCACAAGCATGTTTAGACCTGTATTCATCCTTAGTTTTGAGATAAAGCCAACAGGCTTGTTATTCTTTTCCCAGTTAAAGATACATATTCTCAATCCCAAGATTGTGCCTAAACCAACGTGCTTCAAGTAGAGGCAAATGTGTCCGCTTTTACTGTGGAAGACTGTTACATGTTAGTGCTAAGGGAAATAATGGGACTGGGAGGGGTGGAAAGCCAAGATTGGCTGGGTACACATCCAAAAGAAAGTGTGCAAGAAAGACTCTGGTGTAATAGACCAGGAGAAGAGAGAGGGGAAGAGCAAGAACCAAAGAAATCAACTGCTGTCTCATAAAATTCTTATTCCATAAAAAGGGCACTGAAATTACATGACATCTACACGTTGTGGTAGTGTCCTTTATATAGACAGCTGCAGTTTCTAGGGACTGATATAAAGCAAGCAGACCAGTTACTAATTTTATTGTGAAAGAAAAGCAGAACACCATAGTGATTTCAAATTGTCCAGCCTGAAAGTGATCAACAGAGAAAGAGGAAAGGGCTTATTATAGCACCTGTGAGAAGGTCTTCAACCTCCTTACTCCTGTAAATGTTCTTTCAGCAATGGATGTGCCTACAGCTCTAAAGTGCTTTGCTTGGGTATCATTAGAGGATGTTTCAAGACAGATGCCTTATGCAAAGCCTGTAATTCTCCAAGTACAAGTCTGTCTCAGTGAAGAATGATTTATATATAAAAAATAATACTATGTTTCAGGTATTATTTTGCTATGTGACACACTCCAGTTGAAGTCCTAGCATTTAAATGTCTCAACACCGGGAGATATTTACAATAGAGAGCTCTTGAATCTATAGTCTATATTAAAAGATTCAATAGATGAAAGCTGAGGCTAGACAAACACAAAGCAGAAATAAAAAACATTTCTAATAAAAATGATAACTAACTTAGGACCAGGATGCATTTGCTATTCTAAAACTTCTTCGGAAGAAATCTCATTTTCCCTCTGTGACATGGGAACTCTAGACCACGATGAGCAGTCGGCTAGAAACATTTGTTGGCTAAAACATGGTTACAAGAACTTCTAGCAACCTTAAGGTCCTGCAGTCATGAAGATTCTTCCTGTGCGCAGTCTTCATTGCATTTCAAAAGGAGCTTAATTTTGAGGGGACACAGGTATGGATCAAGGGTATTAGCACAGGTGAAGGTCCAAAATCTGGGAGCTATAGGCCAAGATCATTCCTTGTCTTCCACTTATCTTCAGATTATCTACAAGTCAGTTGACTAAGAGGATTTGAATTGTGAACCAGATTTGTTTTGAATCCATGTTTGTCAGACTTGTGATCCCTCAGCATACATCACTCTCAATTAAAGTTCACAATGCACCTCTTTGCTGAGGCACCACCCATTGCCAAGCTGCTGCCCTACAACCTGGTAGGTCACACTCTGGTACCTCCCACCCTGCAGCTCCTTCTCACAAGCCCACACCACAGCAAGCTCCCACTGTGTTTCTTGCACACCTGTTAGGAATAAGTGGTATGAAGGGTTTCCTCTCATTCCCAGTGGTGCAAAGGCAATTTTCACCTTTGCTTCCCTGGCCACAGACAGCTGCCAAAACATGAACTTTAACAGTTCCAGAGTTTGCTGCCTCCAGCCTCCGTCCTACACAGGCAGAAGAAGTTGCCCAAATTTGAACCCATAGGCTTGCCAACATGTTTAACTGAATCATCACATTGCTGTTGGACATTCTATCTGTGCTATTCATTTACTGCTACTGTGTTACTTAAAAAACCAACCAACCAAAAAAACAAAAACAAAAACCAAAACCTAGAAGAACAAAACAGCCCACAAAGATCAGGTTGAAGTGTCTTTCTTGGTTTTATTTTTATATTTATATTACTGAAATACTGCTTTCAGTTATTTCTTAACCTTCAGCAGTTCTAGGTTTTTTGCTAGCCTGCTGCATGGGGTTGCTCCTCAGTTACCATGACACCCACTAATGTACAGAAGACTAGAGCCTAAGAACAGAAAACAGTGAAGTCACATGAGAAGATGGACAAGTTGTCAAGCAGATAAGGCTAGAAAGCACACAGAGGCTCCTTGGTTGATGTAAATCTGTGTAGCGCTATTGAAGTTAGAATTATAAATCTCTCCCTCTGACTCAGTAAATACCTTCAGGGATCAGAGAGCTGTGCCTGCAATTTGCAGAGCTGGAACAAATGTTTTGCTACAGATACCTTTCTGTCAATATATTCCAGGCTACACAAATCACAGCACAGTTGATTCTAGGTACACACTTAAAATTGTTCTTCTCCCCTCTTCCCTGCCCCCTCCCCCCTCTTTTGCTGAAATACTTCAAAATACTCGATTTCAAGCAATACCCAGCAGATAGAAACATTTATTAGCAACAATGAATGATAACAACATGATGCACTCGCTATTTGTCACATTACAAGTCTGACCATTATCCTAAAGCACTAGTGACCTAACCAACAGGACATCTGTTTCTTCATGTCTTCTCTTTGGTCACATTACAGATTAACTGACTCGCAAAGGGGCCTTTGAACAACAGTCCAGAAAACCTGTGTGCTGAGCCAGGAGCTGCTGAGAGCAGACCAACAGAAACATTCAGTACAGGGATACATCCAATTTCTTATCTGGCTCTTTGTTACACTGACACAAAAGCAAGCCAACTGAAAACACCAAAAATGAGAGAAAAAACAGACTTTGAAGACCTGTCTGCAGCATTCATGTAGAAGAGCTACCTTCTAATCCAACATACCATTTATTAAAAGGAATCTCCAAGGCCTCCGTTGCTTTCTCAGCACCACACCTAATTCATAATTCCAATGCAAGTTTCAACAGGTTCATAAAAAGCCATTACTTGGGGTTGGTCAGCCCAAGACTCGCTAATGTGCATCTTATCTTGGAGCCATAGGAACTAGCATTATACTGGTACAGGCAAAATAGAGCCCACAGGCTATTAGCCTTCCTTTTCTTTCCACATTTATCTCAAATCTCAAGCCACAGCTAAGAGCCAGGCACACAAAATTGTGGCAACACTGCTTGAAGTCTACAGCGTAAGAGGACCACACCAAAACAAATTGGTGGGCAAGGTCATTCCAGGTGATACCCATTCCTGAGGCTGGGCTGAATTGCTCCCAAAGGCTGAGGTAGAAGAACTTCCAGTGCAGCTGACTGCTGGTTGAATCAGGTGAAGGATGGTTTGAAGAGCAGCTTTTGATGTCAGTGCAGCTAAAGCCTCAAAGGGTGCTCACTGCCTTAGCCAGTTCTCAGGCACCCGAGCTCTTTAGCGGCTCTAGGACCTAAACATGTTTATATATAAGAACCTCATGGCTGATGAAAAAGTAGGAAGTGAGAGGGGCTTCAAGCATTCTGTGTTATCAGATACTGGTTTGCTTTGCATTTGGTTCTGCAGAAATCTATTCTTTCCTTTTACAACCTAAAAAGCAGAAATGTCTCGCATTTCAGTGCTGGTCTTCCCTTAAACAGAGGCTACTGATTACGGCTGTTAGAAATCAGATTGAAATATTGAAATTCATATTGTATCAGAACTATTCTGAAACAGAATTTAGGACTTCAACAGTGAAAGACTAATGCATTATCCCTACTATGCTTCTGAAACTAGAATTGTTATTAACTATGGAACATTTTCATTTAAAAAAAAAAAAAGATAGATGAGATGATTGTATCCCATTTTTGGTAAAGAGAGACAGACGAAGGGGAGAAGAAAGTAGGAAAATATGTCATTAAGCAATTTGTTCAAGTTCAACATCTCGACACTGCCCATGACAAATACCTGCGGCTTCAAAGAAAAAATTCTCCTACAGTATATTTAGATTCTATGGGTGTATAACATTAAAAAATCTTCCTTGGTTCTTACAGTTATTATAAAGATTTAATTATCTGACTAAAAGCTTCAGGCAGTTACTTAAAAATTTCAGGTTATTTTATGCCTTTTAAACAATTGTCAGATGTTCTTATGCAACAAAATTTTGAAGGGTGTCTATTTTCAATGTAACAATTGAAACAAAATGTTTGTAGTTCTTTCATCACAATCTTGCATGCCAATGATGAGCTCTGCAGCCAGTTTTGCTGAAATCCTTTGTAATCTTCAGCATGTTATTCACCTGGATCCCTTGCTGATTTTTACTAAGTGGGGAGAGATAAAACGAAGAAAGTGAATGCTGAGGGTTTTGTTGATATATTTGAACTTCTAGGAACTATGGTTACAGACTTCAGAAATAAGCACAAACACAGACATAAGCATATAATTCAGTGTTTATCAGAAGATATTCAATGACTTTCCTGGCAATGTAACAACAAAGAGCAGCTAGCACTGTGTGTGGAATACGAACACTGAAAGAAAAGCAGAGGTGAAAGTAAAACTCAGATTCAAAGGACATGGAACAGATTTGAATTTCATGGCACAAACTTCCCCCCTGGCTCAGAGACTCAGCCCTGAATATCAAGTGCTTAAAATCTAAGTGACCAACAGGAAAAAATGAACCAAGTTTCACACTTTCCCTCCTGCTGCAAAGTAAAAGTTAAGAAACATATGGTCTTTCATCTTCTGCTTTAGAAGATTATTATACCGTATCCAGCTTGGAAGGCTTTATGGCAGCTGGGGGACAGGTAAGTTTGCAATGACACCACAAGAAATATTTGATTGCCCTTTCATTTAAATGGGTGAAGTCCTA
Organism: Pedionomus torquatus; assembly: GCA_013398155.1. Classification (NCBI taxonomy): domain Eukaryota; kingdom Metazoa; phylum Chordata; class Aves; order Charadriiformes; family Pedionomidae; genus Pedionomus; species Pedionomus torquatus. The sequence continues at coordinate 897,666 of VZRU01017563.1, read as the reverse complement.
GCCCTAGAAGTCAATGTGACTTCTGCCAACTATTCAGGAGCTTCTGTTTTACATTTGCTTTAACAACCATTTAACAGACATGAGCAAAGCCTTTGGGAGGCTCTGTGAAATACAACCTGCCACACACTGTGTTGGATTTGGGAAATTTCTGCTTCTTCAGCCACTTGTTCTCCAGTGTACTCAGTGCCCGGCTCCCAGCACCACCGCATTATAGGAAAAAATGGAGCAGTTAGCTGACTGCTTCGAAATAAACCTCCTAAGGAGAGGTTACTTCTGATCTGTTTTTCTTAAGAATGTACAAAAAGCTGGTATTGCTGTTAGGGTGGAGACAGAGCTGTGCTGCGTAGAAGTGAGAGGGGCCCCCCAGAGCTAGCACTAGCCAAAACTGCAGCATGACACTTGGTGCCCTGTCCTCTGCAATGGCATGGGGTAAAGCCCAGCCTGCGTTTCTGAAGCCACTGCCAAGTCAGGGGATAAAACTAAGAGGGTAGATAGGAAGATGGTAGATTTAGATTAGATATCAGGAAGAAATTTTTCACTATGAGGGTGGTGAGGCACTGGAACAGGTTGCTCAGAGAAGCTGTGGATGCCCCATCCCTGGAAGTGCTCAAGGTCAGGTTGGATGGGGCTTTGAGTAACCTGGTCTAGTGGGAGGTGTACCCGCCTACAGCAGGGGGGTTGGAACTATATGATTTTAAGATCACTTTCAGCCTAAACCATTCTATGAAAGACCTGACTTTTTTTATAAAGAGATCCCAAAGCAGAGTTTCAAATGAGATTTCAAATAATTTTTCACTACTCCTCAATTCTTGGGTGGAAAAGCTAAGCCCCTGCAATTGTTTTTACCTTTTCAGATTGGCTAACCCAGCTGACCAGACAGTAGAATGATGGCTTTTTTATTGGTAGCAGCATTAGCAAAAATCCAGAAGGCTACACCTGGTCTGGCAGCAGTTGCTAGGGAGCACCAGGATTTGTGTGCAGCATCATTAACACATCAAACTGGAGGCTGAAGGAGTGGTTCCTGCTGCAGCCCAGTTTCCCAGGGGAAGGCAGGGATGCAGCCTGCTGGTGTGCAGCTGGGCAGGCTCTGCATGCTGAATCTCGGAATGCTGCTATTCCTCTGCAACCTTGTATGCAGGAGTTTGTGGGTTTTCCTAACACCCTCCTTCTCAGATTCTGCTGCTAAATGGTGCATAGTTGCAGTGTGAGCAGCGTCAGGAACCAGTATGAGCTTTTCCTCAGCTCTAGTAACCATTTTCAGTTCTGTTATTAAGGCATGCTCCCAGGAGGCCTGATGAACATAATGCTGAACAAGTCTGCAAAGTCTGAGAACTATCTACATTTAAGGCTCTCAGCACTATTAATATTCATGCAGCTGATTGAGTACTATAACTCTAGGCATTTTTTTCTACAAATAACATGGGTCTTGAGGTTTCCTGCTGAATTAGGATAAGTTTTATTGCACGGTAGAGCAATTGAAGATGGAAATTGAGGAGATGTTCTGGCTGAGAAATTTTTGTTTGTTAAGTTGTTTTCTCATACTGCTTCTGCTAAGGGGTAATTCTGCAAAATAACATGTGTAGGCTCATTGCTCTGCCAAATAGAAACAGTGAAGAACCTGACCCGAGCAGAGCTGCAGAAGCAAGATGTTATCTTGCTTTTGTTCAAGCTTATGACATGGTTCAAGCCCATTATACTAGCTAAGCTACAATAAATACTTGACCTGTGAGTGCTAGAATGGAATTCATCCTTATTTCCTGACCCCAATTACATAAATCTGAATGACAAGCTATTTAATCTGGGTAATAGTTAACAGTGTCTGATTGCAGCTGTTAATATTACCCAAAGGAATATCAGCTACTAGTCAAGAAAGCTGTGGTAACACCTTGTTAATGAGAACCACATTTGAGGATACCCAGACAAACAATTTGATTCCCATGAACAAGTTCATTTAAAAAAAAAAAAAAAAGGCTTTTATAATGACAGGGTTAGCAAGAGGGTCCAGCTATATAAGAATCCTGTAAATTTTTCGCCACTTATTTGGACTACCTCCAAATATCCTGGAATTGCTTTCAGCTTTCCCTCTCAGGCAGCTGAGACTACTTCTAACATCCAATAAGCAACTCCTCTCAGGCTGGTTTCTTTATTTAAAACTTTTTAAACACTTTACATTGCATGGTATAGCCTGCACAGAAGTGCCATCTCTAAAAGAGATGCTGACCCTCAGAATGACCCTTGAAAGTGGCACTAGGGAATCAAATCAAATCAATCAACCTCTCCTCTATTGCATTTCAGGACCACCTTTCCTGCTGGTGCTTGGAGATATCTAGCTTTTCCCTTCTGGAAAGAAGCCTTTATGCTGCACTGCTAACTTTCATATCTGAGATAAATGGAATATAATAATCATCTGAAGGGGTCACTCATCGTAGGAGTAGTCGGTGCTGTAACATTTTCAGGGAAAAAAGACAGTATTCAACACAAATTTATGGTATTGTTTTCCCCCCCTCCTCCCCTGAACCAGGGTCTTCCCTGGGAGCCTATTTAGCCCTCTACTTTACTGTCCTCTGGAAAACTTTGTTACCTACCTACAGCAAAAGTATGCTCTGAAGAAAGAACAAACCTGCAGCTGTCTGCTTGGTTCCTTGGGTAACGTCTGCAGGTTCTGCCTTTGAAAAGCAAATCTGAGTTTTTTTCAGTGAAGCTGAGCTCTTGGCTGCAGACACTTTCAATATTTAGTGCTCCCTATGTGGTGAATGTTTCTATTTCTCAATGTTTTTGATTGCCTTTGGACTTAATGTGGTATGGGTTTATCTGATGAGAAAAGGTATTTTCTATAGGAAGCCAGAGAGAATAGCACTGTGCTTTAAACCTGCCATGCAGAAGCTGTTTTTTTATATATAATTTAATAGCTTCCTGTTAAATTGTTACTAATTTATTGACAAAATATCCCAGAGAGCACTGAGGAAGTGTAGTGTTAAGCCTCACTGTCTTTCCACTGTTCCTAGGGGCCCAGATTTATTTAGTTGAAGCCAAGTAAAAAAGGGCAGCAGCATGACTGGCTAACAAAAACTATTATTTTGGATTGCACCGTTAAGATATAGGAAGATTATTCCTTTTTCACAAGGCTTGACAAATCTGAATAGTTTTCAGATTGTATCGTACAATTTTGCGTAACAGCTATATCTTGATTTTTTTAGTATACAGCTAAGTACTCTAAAAGTTGTTCTTGCTCCCTCTCTTTCTGTATGTATATATAATTAAAATATTATTATTAAAATATAAGTATTTAAAGTCTGTTTCTTCTGGAGCAGTACAACTACAACGCTTGATTATATTTTATTCAGTCATGGGAGAGTTTGATTTGTTCAAACATGGGAGAACTAAGAACGTACTATCAAATAAGGAAAGGAAACAAGGCAGGAAACAAGCTACTAACTGGAGAGCATGTAAGCTAATTGAAATAAACTTCTAGGCATATTCATTTGCCAGTATTTCTGATCGCAAATTATAATCTCAGAAAATCCTTAAAGCCTAGAACTTGATGAGATTCTGTTGATACTCCATGGCATTACTAATAGCCTAATTCAGATAAATTGAGAGCTGTCTGACTCAGACAGGCTTTGGGAAAGTGCCTTTACACCCATACCTGGTTTGGAAGATCAGGTGCTGATTGCCAAAAATGTCAGTGTCCTGTTTTAAAGCCACATAATTCAAATCAAAAGTAGAAATGGCTTCAGCAACTTTGATTGATGAGAATGCTGTGTTGCGTGTCACTGTTAGTGGTTATTCTCCGAGTTAGCTGAACACATGAGTCCAATGTCTTTCTTTTCTGAAGACTGTCCTTTATACATCTACACAAACTTTTCTTTCAGGAGTTGATGTGCTGAACAATTGCTTTATAAATTGTATGCTGCTAATGAGCTGCTGATAGCCAAAGTAAGATGGGTGAACAAAATGTTAATTGTACCAGAGAGAAGGACAGGGTCAGATAGTATTTGAAATAAAGATGAAATACAAGTATTCCCATTTAAGTCAAAACATGAATCTTAAATTTTGTAGAATTACCTTGGGAGACAGGGACAATGAATTAATGAAATTTCTGGGGGAAAAAAATTGCTGTGGCTTGGGGTTATTCAGCACTAAGATCAGAAAACAGCAGTGTTACTGGAAACAGGTTTCCACAGTGGTTTCCTATGAAGTGTTGTTTAACGGTATGACAGTTTAAATGTTACAACTGTGACTCAGTGATTTTCAATACTGGGGGATACCTTGTTAGGATTTGCTCCCACCAAACCTGCTTTGCTTGCCATGACAGTTAGACTACCATGGCTAAATATAGATTATAGAAGAAAGGTGCTAACACTTTCAAGTTCAAGTACATACTTAGATGAATACTATAAATAGGCTTATGTTTTGTAAACTAATACTTAACAGAGGCACAGAATAGATGCTCTCCCATGGGAGTTTTCTGTGCTCCCTCTGTGGCTTTTATGGGAACAAGTAGCTGCTCTTAAATATCTAAGCTCTCCTCTTATTGCTATTAATTTCAGACCCAATAGCAGCAAGAGTCTGACAAAGCTTGCTAGAAGTGAGCTTTCAGGCACGCTGCCCAATGTAGTTTTGCCAATACATTGATCTGCCCCACCTTTGCAATGTCTGCCCCAACTTTTCCAGGATGTGGTTAATTTTAAACAAGGTTCTAGTGCTGGTTTAATCCTGCTGTAATCATGTCCTTTGTGGACCTGACAAACTTTGTGTTTTGGTGCCTGTTTGGAGAATGCTCAGAAATGGGTGCACTTGAGTGTATTATCAGGTGTGTTAGTAGTAGGAATGGAGTTAAAATACCTGGAGATCTGAGCATGCAGTGCTGCAGAGATCAAGTCAAACCGGAGCTCAGTTCCAAACATTTCACAAAACCCAGTGTTTTTGTTTAAAGCTGTGTTTTTTAAAGTACAATTTTGCATGTAGCGTTCAACTGTACTGTAAAGAAACTGAGTTTCCTCAGTCAGGGCAAGAATTTTTTTTCTTCCCTGAGTTTTCCTGAGTAAGGGTAAGAATTCACAAACCCTCTCTAATAAACTACTGGTATGAAATTTGTAAGTAGATGTCCATGGCAAAGGATGGTGTTGTCACCTATGATTTGAGACTGAAATTCCTCATTGATGACACCATCTGTGCTATCAGCTTCCTGAGCTGTTGCTGTCGCAGCATCATCTTTTATCTTTACTTGCAGCCTGATCCTGGCTCTGCTGTGGTTATGTCTGGCTAAACTTCATCGACATTGGTTGCAGTAAATTTACTCCCTTTGCCTCTGAAGCAAGGAGGAGGCTTTGGAACTAGGCTCCAGTTACTTGAATGCATCCATGAAAATTGGCCTTATCTGTCTCAGAAATTTCCTCTGTCTTTCCTAGACCTTCTATCTGCAACTGGGAAGCGTTAACCTGTTACAGTTCTTGAAAATGAGATCTTGGCTAGCCTTTTTTTTTCATTAGGTGTTCCTTATATTGGAACAGAAAAATTACACTCTAACTCTGCTTGAGCTCAGTGTGTCCGTGAGGCTGCCTCTCCTATAGGAAATTTCCTGTAGGAATGAAGATGAAAGGAGATTTTTCTTTCTTGGTTTCTTGTTGTCAACACTGTTGTATCTTTTATATTTTTTTCTGAACGCAATAGGTTCTATCCACAACCATGATTTCACTGTTGAAGTTTGGTGCAACCTGCTTGTGCACAGCATTACAATACTCAGTAAAACCATGGGAGAAACGTGAATTATGCCCCACCAGTCACTCTATAAACATTATTGAGAAGAAAAGCAAGAAAACAGAAATGAACCAAACGTCTAGCTACTGGGAGGGGGGAGGTTTCAGTTCCATCATGCAGGGTATTTGAAATGACCTCCCCAAGGTCAGCTAGGACAGCGATTTCATTTCTCAGGAATTAAAGGTAGAACTAACCGTGACTTTGCTAGGAAGGCTTTCTACAAAAGAAGGAGCCCTTCTTTACTTGAAATCTTTACATGAAGCAAACAGATAGGATGTTTCATTCCATTTAGGAAGTCGCAGCAGGCAGTCTGAATTAGTAAATCTAGTATGAAGGTTTTGACAACCTATGTGCAACATACACACTGCAGCTAATAGAGTGAAGCCTGAGACAGATGAACCAATCTATATTTCACCACCAACAAAAAGCATGGCTCTAGTCCCTTGTCACTTGGTTATCTTGCCCATTTTGCTACCTTTTGTCTGCTCCTGAGGAGTTTTTTTTTTCTCACCCAGCAGAATGTGCTGTGATTAAGACAGCTGCTGATCCGGCATCCCTGACTCCATTGCCTGCCACCTCCTACATCTGCAGTGCAGCAGCACGGCTTCCCCACAGCTCTGGCCTGGGTTTGGCAGGGGGGGCATCCAAAACGTGGGTAAGCAGTGTGTCCGGACACGGGCAGGTGAGAGGAGCTGAAACATCCTCCTGAGACAGCACTTGGTTTCCATTCTCATTTCTGCAGGTGGTGCGATGTACAACACTGCAAGCCATTAGGATACATCTATGTGTAAACACTGAGGGCAAATAGTTCTAAAAAAAAGTAAGGATGTGAACTGAAATTGCATTAGTCAAAATGAAGTAAATCTCGTGCAGAAGGCCTCCTTCAGCATTAATTTCGAGTCCACGTTTTCCAAAAAATCCTTTATGCTTCCCTTTATCTGCAAACAGCACTTCAAGCTTACAAAATTTATCACAGACATCTGATAAAACCAGAAATACAAGCAAATTAATCAGATTTTTAAACTGGTGGTTTCATATTTGAATTTGCTCCTTTCATTTGGGTATTTCACCTTATTATTTATGTCATTTTAAAGATGACAGTACAATTCAGGGTCAGCCTTCCTCTATAATAACAATTTTCTTGTAGATTTGTTACTAATGCATGTGCCCTCTCTCTCGTGGCTAACACACATTTTCAAATAATTGTCTAATTTTCCTATGCCTTTTAGCATGTAGTCTTTTCAGCTACCAAGGTCACAAGGAAGTTTTAATGTATTTCAGTGCAGTTTTTCTTATACGTGCATTTTAAGTGTAATAAAAAAAATTATAGATTGCCGTCTTGCCATTAAGCTTAATACCAATTTCTGGTACAGATGGTAGTCCATCAAGATTAAAAACACCACGGGAAGAAAATGCACACAGACAGTCAGCAGGTATCCCTTCAGCCTCTAGACAGAGTGCTTGAAAACAGTGTTTCTCTACCTCTGTCGTTATTTCATGCACAGTAATAATCTCTGGCAAGTTCTTTTTTTTTGTGTTCTGACTGGATTGAATGTTGAAAACAATGCAGTTCCACTGAAAACTGCTGTATGTTTTATTTTTAAAATCAGTTTTATTGAAACTGTATGTACGGTGGCACTACAGTCTGGCATATGACAGTGTTAAGCTCCCTGTTTAGTTCTGCCAATGCATTGATCTGCAGTACGATTTCTATTTTTACTCCCACTGTTTGAAGTGCAGTCAGTCATGACCACATTTCCATTAAAGACTAGGCGCTGAACCATTTTAATCTGTGACTAATAAAAAATCTTAACATTTTCATTTAATCCACATACAGTACCGGCACTATCATCGGTGCTGGCAGAGTAGTGTTTTTCTGCTTCTTGAGTGATGATACATCTCCTGTTGCCAGCGATCTGCACCGATCAGCCAACTTTTTCCTTCACTCCCAAGTAATATGTGCTCAGTACTCGTGTCCCAGATGTGTTTGATTTATGTGTAAATCTAGTATTCAACTGGCAGAGGGAGAACACCGCAATAAAAGGGAAAGCCAGAAGAAAAAGCAATAGGTCCAAGAAACGGGAACTAGTAACTCCTTGATGCAGATGAACGCTGAGGGAAGACATCGCCATTCACTTAGCTCGAGGGGCAGAGATCCATACAGTAGATGTAGAAGTTTTAGCGTCATCATTTCCTTTGTAGAGGGCAAAAAATGCACATGCATTTTTATAAGCTTAGGGAAAAAGCCTCACCAAAATGAAAATATTAGAATTAGATTACTCATGCAGACTTAATTCCTGCCTGCCCTGGGAATATTAAGTTTAAATTAATTACCCGATTACATATTTATCTATGTATTTATTACAGGGCTGCTTTGTCATTCTGTGGGGAAGGTGAGTGATATCCTGTGAAGAAGCGGGGCTCACTGGTGAAGGAGGCTGTGCTCTGCAACAATATCCCCTGACAATTTGTGAAAAAAAGCATAAGCTGGGCAGTGACTGAGGTGTGGAGCTTTAGCTGATGAGGACAAGACCCGACTGTAGCTCTGAAGAGTGAGGGTGCTCCTCCGCCACATTGTCGGGGAGGTTTAGAGACACGAGTAAGTTCAAACATCTGTTTTTAATACACTGGAAGAGAAAAATCAGGTAAACGAGGTTATGAGAAAAGACTTTCTGTCTTCTTATGCTGGATGTAAAAGGCAGTGTTAAAGCTCAGTATCAGGCAGGAAAAAGCCAGGGGGCAATGGAAAGGCTTCTAGTGTGGTTGGATCGCCTCTGGCCAGGGCTGGCATGGGGGCCAGGCAGAGCAGCTACTGTCTGCCTGGGGGACACATTAACATAGCAGAGATTATCACTCCAAAGGCAGGAAACGCCAGACGTGAGTTATGTGAGTAACCTTAATTTTCCTCCTGTGTGTCTTATGATAGCAACATGATCAAATACTGCCCTTTTTTTTTTTTTTTCTTTCCCAGAGGGCCTAAGCTTTCCTCGACGCACAAGCTGGATGCTGAGAGTGGCCTTCCCACGCGCTTAATGAGTAGCAATTAAGTATTTCACTTTTTCCTTGTGTTCAACGAACAGCATCGTACCTGCATCGCGTGCTGAAGGAACCCTGGCAAAGGTCTCTTACAATGGCTAAACTCCACAATAAACGCGACCTATAAATTTATAGATAAATAAAGTATATAAATTGCTTTTTTTTATATATATTCAGGAAGGCAGGGCCTGTATAACTGTTACCCTGCCCACTGCGTTTGAGGTGCCCAGAGGTGGGCGGCGTTGGGGGGAAGCCCGAACCGAGAGGAGAAACGGGGCCCTGCCGGGGACAGGCACGCCCTGGCCTCCCCAACTACCGGCGCAGCAACGCCAGCCCGGAGACCGGCACCTTCCCAGGCTGCTGCTTAAACCACCGACAGCTTTAAGGGACGCCAAGCGGCACCGACCCTCAGAGAGGGCGGGAGGCGAGGCGACCCGGCCCGGCCCGTTGCCGCGGCAGCGCCAAATGCCCGCCCCTCCCCGCCACCGGGGTGGGGGCACGCGCACGTGCGCGCGGGCGAGGGCCTCGCGCCCCTCCCCGCTCCCCCTGACGTCGCCGTCTCC
>VZRU01017563.1:809707-877146 GCA_013398155.1 Pedionomus torquatus | reverse complement strand
AACATTATAGAATGCTATCAGATTGGTCAAGCATGATTTACCATTGGTAGATCCATGTTGACCACTTCCAATAACTTCCTGTACTTCAACATGTTTGGAGATGACATTCAGAATGAGTCGTTCCATTACCTTCCTAGGGACAGAGGTGAGACTAACTGGCCTGTAGTTCCGTGGGTCTTCCTTCTTGCCCTTTTTGAAGACTGGAGTGATATTTGCCTTCCTTCAGTCCTCAGTCATCTCTCCTCCATGACCTTTCAAAGAGGATGGAGAGTGGCCCAGCAGTAATACCTGCCAGTTCTCTTGGCACTTGTGGGTGCATCCTATCAGGGCCAGTGGACTTACAGATGTCCAGTTTGGCCAAGTGATCTCTAACCCAGTCCTTCTATACAGAGGGAAAATGTTCTTCTCTCCAGACCTTCCCCCTTGTCTCCAGGGTCAGGGATTCATGAGGAACAGCTTTATCAGTGAAGACCGAAACAAAGAAGACATGCAGTAACTCTACCTTCTCTGTGTCTTCCACCACTAAGGCACCAGCCTCATTCATCAGTGGGCCAAAGACTGCCCTTTGGAAGTCCAAGGTAGCAGTTCTGCTGGCTCCCTGCCTTTCTTCTCCAAGAATTGAAAGCTGTATGATTTCATGATTACTCTACCCATGATGACCTCCACCTTTTACATCCCCCACAAGACCTTCTCTGTTAACAAGCAGCATGTCCAGTAGGGCACTTTCCCTGGTTGGCTCCATCACCAGCCATGTTAGGAAGCTGTCTTCCACGCACTCGAGGAACCTCTGTGACTGTTCCCTTTCTGTGGTGTTATATTTCTAGCAGGCATCTGGGAAGTTCAAGTCCCTTACGAGAACAAGGTCGAGCAGTCGCGAGACCTCTTCCAGCTGCTTACAGACTATTTCATCAACCCCTATGTTCTGGTTGAGGGCGGTCTATAACAAAGGCCCACCATGATGTCTGCCTTCCCTTTGATTCTTACCCATAAACACTCAACACTGTCATTCACACTATTAAGTTGTAGGCATTCAAATCTGTCCCCAACATAGAGGGCCACCCCGCTGCCTCTCCTTTGCCTATTCTTACACGTTTAGGTAATCTAATAATGTTTATTATTTGTTTGCTAAACTGCAGGAGTATTGTAGTATGTATCATACTGTAAACTATATGCATGACAAAGCCTATCTTCAGCTACTACTGCCAATTTAACGTACATAACAGAGCATGCACTTGATCTTCAAAGGTTTTTCCCTGGAGTTCTCTTTATATCACAGTCATGGCTGTGCCAATCCGGACAAACTGATCCTTTTATTCAGTAGAGTTACATTTAACACAGTGATCAAAGCTACAATGTGCAGAAATATTAGTATTCAGAACTGTAAAACACAAGGAAGACAAATTGTTTGGTGAGCAGTAGAGCTAGCAAAACCTGGTTTCCTGTGGATTTGTATGCTCTGTCTGCTGCTGTATCCCACCACTGCAGTAACAGTCCTTATTACTGCCCTATTATCTTCTGTGACCTCCCTTATATGTTCAGATCCTGCAGGGTGACTACTATGCTACGCCCCTCTATAACCTAGCAAGCTTTTTTTAGTTTACTAGCTGGGCTAAAGGCAGCATGTGCTGTGACTATCGCAGAGCTATGTGTACGCTTGCTGGCTGCTGCCAGAGAGGAAAAAAATAATCGTATTCAAGAATTCTACTGATTGTGGAGCAGACAGTTTAACTTTTGTGCTGTTCTCTCTACCTATTAGTTGCCATCTCCAGAAAAGAATTAGGATTTCCTTATAGGACACGTATCTTTTTGTTTTCCCTTCCTTTTCAGAATCACTTTTTGGAAAGGTATGTAGTGCCACTGAGAAGTTTCATGTATAAAACTTCTAGCAGTTCATTATTCTTTAAGATCAGTGTTAATTGTTGTTACAGCTTATTATGCTTTTTAATAAAAGATGTAATCCTTTTTAAAAGTGATATGTTTGCAGATTCTGTGGTGTTTTTTTTTTTTTTAAACCAAGTTTGGGGATCTGAGCAATTGTATGAATTGTATTGTCTTGTATTACTCATGAGTTTCAGTGTAATGTCTTATGTTATTCATGATGCTTTAACTCTGTAGTTTAGTTGAATGTATTCTTGCTGTTACAAAACTCTAGTTGAACTCAAAGGTCGTGGTCTCGTTTTTATACCTTTTCCTGTGTAATATTCTGCATCTGTCAGTTAACATACCTGTTTTTTCTGATTATTTTTGGCATTACCTTTAAGCTGGCTGTCATCGGTTTTTACTTTGTTTGAAATTGTTTTAGTTTAATTAGCATTTTAAACCATTTTTTTTTAACATTGTGTGCCTACTTGGAATGCTGTATTCAGTTTGTAATGTATCAATTATAATATTTTCCAAAACATTTGATATGTATCTTAACATTATTTTTCTTTTTTACTGAGTGTCATTCTCCAGTGGGTTGAATGAATGGCTGGTAATGAGTGGTGTCCCACAAGGGTCAGTACTGGGACCAATACTATTTAATATCTTTGTTGGAGACATGGACAGTGGGATAGAATGCACCCTCTGCAAGTTTGTCAGTGACATCAAGCTTGGTGGCATGGTTGACATGCTGGAGGGAAGGGATGCCATCCAGAGGGACCTGGACAGGCTTGAGAGGTGGGCTAATGCAAATCGCATGTAGTTCAATCAAGCCAAATGCAGAGTCCTGCACCTGGGACGTGGCAATCCCAGGCACAAATACAGGTTGGGCAGAGAATGGCTGGGGAGCAGCCCTGAGGAGAAGGACGTGGAAGTGCTCGTGGATGAGAAGTTCGACATGAGCCGGCAGTGTGTGCTGGCAGCCCAGAAAGCCAACCATATCCAACCATCAAAAGAAGCGTGACCAGCAGGTTGTGGGAGGTGATTCTCTCCCTATTCTCTGCACTAGTGAGACCCCACCTGGAGTACTGTGTCCAGCTCTGGAGTCCTCAACATAGAAAGTTCATAGAACTGTTGGAACTGGTCCAGCGAAGAGCCATGGCAATGATGATTAGAGCCCACGATGATTAGAGGGATGGAGGACTATCCTATGAGGACAGGCTGAGGGAGCTGGGGCTGTTCAACCTGGAGAAGGCTCTAGTGAGACCTTATAGCAGCCTTCCAGGATCTGAAGGGAGCCTACAGGAGAGCAGGAGGGGGACTCTTTGTCAGGGAGTGTAGTAATAGGACCAAGGGGTAAGGGTTTTAAACTTGAAGAGAGGAGATTTAGATCAGATATTAGGAAGAACTTCTTTACTGTGATGGTGGTGAGGCACTGGAGCAGGTTGTCCAGAGAAGTTGTGAATGCCCCATCCCTGGGAGTGTTTAAGGCCAAGCTGAGTGGGGCTTTGAGCAACCTGGTCTAGTGGGAGGTGTCCCTGCCCATGGCAGCGGGGTTGGAACTCGATGATCTTTAAGGTCCCTTCCAACTGTAACCATTCCATGATTCTATGAATATGTCTATTTCTGAATTAGTTGCTAAACCCCAGAAAGTTGGCAATGAGAGTATTTACCTTCACATATAATACTTTGTCAATTGTTCTTCCTGTCTGTCATGTATTTCCCTTTCTATTTAGCATGGTTAGACTACCTGAAGCTCTTAGAGTTTCTTAGCTTGTCTTAATCGTAATTATTTTCATCGGAGTGAATTTTGCCACTTGTTGCTTTCTAGACCATTAGAGAATATGTGAAGAAGTCTAGTATATAACCCTGGCTCACTGCTGTTAACCCTTTTCTGCAAGTTCACAGACCTCTTACTGCTGCTTCTTTCGAATCTTGTTGCTGACATCTAAACGCAAATAATGTTTCCTCTAACACTAAGATTAATTTTACTTACTGGCCTCTTGAGACTTTGAGGGAGGCTTTTTGAAAGTCAATTTTTCAGCAATTTCTCTTTACTTCACTGTTGTTGTTATAAAATACTATTAGCTGAAAAAGACATAGTTTCCTTTCCAGAAACCATGCTGTGTATATTCTCCAATATCAACCTGTGAATGTTTTACAATAGTATTCTCTAAACAATTGTTTCAGCTAGCTTGCTGACGTGTGAAAGGCTTGTTTGTTTGTAACAGGCTAAATCATATCTACCGGCTCTTTTAAATGTATTAAGTACTATGTTTTCTCACATTTTAGTATAAGATATCCTTAGTAGGAGGTTAATGTAATTTTTTATAATATTTAAAAAATATTTTTTTTCTCTTGCTTCTCTGATACCACCCAGTTCTGATTTCTTAAGTGAGAAAATACAGATGTACCAGATTTTCTTCAAATGAGCTGTCAAAGGTTTAGGTTTATTAGCTCTGTCCCTTTCCCCCAAACTGTGCAGTGGAGTGCTGGCAGCTGGGAAATGGAGTAGTCCTTGAATTTAGGATCTAGGAGGCCTTGATTCAGATGATGGAAGTGCTGCAAGAGGCATAGTGGAGAGAGAACAAACAAGAGCATAGAGGTATTTCTAATTAGCAAACAGGCTGATGCCTGTGACGTGTTCTTCCATCTGGTTTTCGTATGCCTTTTCAGGAAGGAAAGCAACCTGCAAACCCAACCCAGAGTGAGTCATTTAGCTTTTCTGAGAAGAAAAATGGCAGTCAGGACTGTTTGGTAGTAAACTATTCTGTCGCCCCACTAAGAGCTTACATACACAGTGTGTAGGAGGCAAAGCTATGAAACTGCTGTAGATGTTGTGATGAAGTATAATCAGTAATGTTATTTCAATACAGAGGTAATAACTTAATAACTAATGAAAGGTCAGCTCATGAAAACGTTTGAATTTGGAGAGGGAGAGGGATCCAAACATTAAAATACTTGTTCTGTATTTTAATTGGAATGTTCTGTTTTAAAATGTGTTTATTAAATAATTTTAAAACAGCATTGCCACATAGGATCAGACGGGTGTTCTTTCTAGCCTGACAGCCTGTGTCCGATAGCAGCCATAGAAGACAGAATAGTGTACAGAAACCCAGAAACTCCCTTCGTGTAACCCATCTCAAAAACATCTATAAGTGGACGCATGGGGAACACTGACAGCAGTCTAACAAGTGTTAGAAACTTTTATTTTCGTGCTTGATTTCTGGCTACTTTTAGCTCATGAAATCTCTGAGTCGGAGATTGTTCCTGTTTATTCAGAAACTCTTGAGTGATTTCTCTTCTGTGAACTTAGCCAATTTCTCCTTGGACCTGTGTAAATTTTTCATCTAGTTGCTTCCTTTCCTAAGAAATTCCACAGGTTTATTAGCCGAAGGAGTCATTCATGTTTTGAAGGTGGCATCCACTAGCTACTTTAGCTGCTGTCTAGTGTTTGTGTTGAAGGGGCAATGAAGTCAGTTACTGTCCTTTGCTTTTCATGTTGCTTGCCTAGTCGCACAGTCTCTTGAAATTGGGCTGTTTGGTCCGAAAGAGACAGTTTCTCAAGTGCCAGTTCGTCTATAGTCAAGTAATTTTTGATGAAATGGTTCACATCTGAAGAAAACAGATATCTCTTCATTATCAGCGTAATTTTTATTTTTTTTATTTTTTTATTTTTTCCACTGAAAGGAGAGGTGCTGTTTGGGTACTGGTGCTTGCTAGTGTTTCAGGATTTAAACGATTCTGCGAATAGCAGCTGCAATTGAAGTTTAGACTATAAGGGGGATGTTTACTGAAGAGTTTCTTGACCCTGTGGAAATGATGGGTACTAAAGTAAGGATAAGTCCTCTGTGTCTCCAGGAAATGACAATTCCTGTATAACTGTTCATGTGGCCGTATTTGAACATGATTAGAGCATCAGCTTAGCAACTCTTAAGTTTCCCTATCTTGATGATATGGATCATAAAAAATAATAGTAAAGAAACACTAGGATATTTCTGGAATGATAAATAGCAAGTTTCCTATGCTAGTATTACAGCTGTTGCAACCAGGCAAAGCAGACAAAAATTCAGATCTTTTTTGAAGTTGTCATTTCCTCTGCTTTGATAGTGCATTGTCAACTTCCATTTTTTAAATATCATATATATGTGAGTACTTTTGTTTGGAAAAGTAAGTTTAGTGCTTACTGGTTTTCTGTAAACCTCTAAAGCCTTTATTTCATGGGTGGTTTGTAGAACAGAAATGTGTAAGAAATAGTACATTGTGAGGCTTTGCTAAGGTGTTAATGGCTTTTAACTTAAAGTGTTTATTTGAAGGTGATTTTAAAGAAAAATATTTTAATTTCTTTCTTTTTTTTTTTTTTTATTGGTCACTATTAAGAAGGCACTTGTGATGCATTTTTAACTCAGTGGTTAATTTTCTGTTGCCATTACCTATAGACTATCATATCAGTACTTGTGGAGCTGTAGATAAATGAAATCCAGGTCTGATTCTCCAGTCATTGAAGTGTACACTTAAATTTGGTCATAAGAATACCTGTAGAAAGCTATGTGTTTGCATAAATGTTTGTTGCATCAGGAGCTACAAATGTAAATTTGTTAAACTTCTTGGAGGCATACTTTTGTTGCCTCAGAACAAAACTCATTGTCAATTTTTTCATTGATAATGCAATCTACAAACTACCAGGAACTTTTTATTAGTCTAAGTTTGCATTTAATTATTTGGATGAGCAGGAAGCTAATCTCTGCAGAGCAGGATTTTTCAAGTACACTTAAGTCATTTAGGAACATAAATTCTGTTGACTGTACTGTAAGAGGAGTAGAATTAAACTTAACCAGAGGATTAATTTTGGAAGTTAAGCAAACTGAAAAGTACAGTTGATAACAAATATCAGGTGGCTTGTTGTGTTGTGGAGGTCTCATTCTTGTATGAATCTTCTTAAGCCTAAATCATAGCATGGGTTAGTTTGGAAGGGACCTTAAGTGTCCAAACCCCTGCCATGGGGGGGTCTACCTCCCACTGGACCAGGCTGCTCAAAGTCCTACCCAGCCTGATCTTCAGTGTTCATTTCCAGGGATGAGGCAGCTGCAGTTTTGCTGGGCAGCCTGTTCCACCACCCTCACAGTAAAGAATTTCTCCCTAATGTCTAATCTAAATCTCCCCTCTTTTAGGAAAAAACCACTACCCCTCATCCTATTGCTACACTCCCTCGTAAAGGTCCTTCACGCTCTCTCCTGTAGGCTCCATTCAGATACTGGAGGGCTGCTATAAGGTCTCCCTGGACCCTTCTCTTCTTCAGGCTGAATGGCCCTGATTCTCTCAGCCTGTCATTATAGGAGAGGCGCTCCATCCCTCTGATCATCTTTGTGGCCATCCTCTGGACCCATTGCAACAGGTCTATGTCCTTCCTGTGCTGAGGAGTCCAAAGCCAGACATGGTACTCCAGGTGGGATCTCACCAGAGCAGGGTAGAGGGGTAGAATCACCTCCTGTGACCTGCTGGTGATGCTTGTTTTGATGCAGGATGCAGTTGAACGAACATCAGTTTTTAAAAGACTTGGTCCCATATGGGCAGGGACAACTAGCAAAATATGAATTCAGAACTTAATTAGGAAAATGTTATGCTTAAACCTTACTTTTAGTCATGGTTTAGAAGCCATGTTTATTTACTCTGGTGGAGAACATAGGAAAAGCATTGTGTAACTATCTTTTTAGAACCAGTGTCTTTGAATAGTTTTTATACCGCTGATTTCTTTGCCAGCACATCAGTGGTTTAGTAGTAGGCAAAAGACTCCAAAGTCCAAGAAAACCTTGAAGTGAAATCCTTAGAAGATGGCTGAAACTTTACAATTAAGTAAAATGTCTGGTTTTGGTATGAAATGTGATGGTAGTTTGTTTGCTTCTTTGACTACTTGTTGATTAACTAGTTGTTTGGCAGTAGCTAGGAAGACTGCAAAACTTGTATGACTCATTTCAGCTATCAGTTGTCTTTCTGTGCCTTATCAGGCTGCTTGACAACTGTTTAATTGAAAAGTTTCACATGCTATTGAAGTGTTATTGTTAGAATAAGCGCTTAATTCCAGAAGGAGGATATAATCTCATGGCTTGATAGTGAGAGTCACAGTGTAGGGGGAGGGATGTTATGACTGTCCTAGATAACAGGTTTGCTAATTTTATAAATAAAGATTGTTTTATTTTCATTTTTTTTTTTAGAATAACAAAGGACAGAACCTTGGCTAATTTACGATATTTCTGAGTGAGTGCAAATACTTAACCATTGTGCCGTTACAAACATTTTCTCTGAGAACTCAGATGCCACATCCAGTGAAACAAATGGGAATCTTACAGTGATAAGGATTAAACTTGTTTCGGTAGTTGCAAAACCCCAGTAGTTAGCACTATGCTTGACAAAAAGAATCAGATGAGAAACAGTAGCAGAAAATTATTTCAGATTGCTCCTACAGTGGCTTGCCACTAGGATGAGAGGTATTGCACCGTTAAATATGAGTAATAGAACGCATGTACATGTTTTTCCCCTTAGATCTGGTTTACTTTGTTAATGTGATATGCAGCTATAATACTTTTATGTTACTGCTGGTAAAAATGTCTTTTACAAATTGTAAATATAGTAGGTTAGGGAGTGCTCAGCCTTTTTGCCTAGCTGGTGGTGGCTAGGTAGGATGGTTTGGTTTGGTGTTTGTTTTTTTGTTTGTTTGTTTTTGTGGTGTGTGTGTGTCTTTCTTTTTTTAATTTTCTTNTTTTTTTTTTAATTTTCTTTTTTTTTTTCTTGAGATTGAGCCACCAAAAAACCCCAAACAACCCAATCATAGAATGATGGAGCTGACAAAGCAAGTTTAGAAATTGTGAATATGAGAGGAGGGTTAATTTTATTTTTTATAAGGAGTGCTGGCACGGCTAAAGTTATTAGGGCAAAAATATAATCTTGCTGGGAGGAAGTTTGTGGCCATAGTCATGTTAGAACTAGTTATTGAGAACAGTTAAAAAAACCCTCTGCACAATACCACTGAGCATTGGGGAAATAAGTTCAGACTTTGCTTCAGTTTAGTTGAAAGCAATGGACACAAGTTCTTAAAGCATTTTTTGCTTTAAGCATCTTTGCTTGTTACAACTCTTCTCATTTCTCCTGTTTGTCAAATCCAAATGAATCTTTGGATCCAAACTGAGTGCATCATTGAGTGATTTTGTTGTGGTATAGAGTTACGGTGCTCTCGTTATTATAGGTTGTCAGTGTTACATAGGAAGCTTTTCATAAATCGCTAACATGATAACTTTGAGCTTTTGGCAGAGGGGATACCTTCACCAGGAACCCTAAACTTTTCTGTTTGTGAATAGGCATGAAAGTTTGCATTGCACTTACTGTTTTTTTAAATAGTCAATGTTAATTTTTTTTTTCTTTATCAGTTTAAGAAAGAGAAGTTAACAGATTTTAGAATTCTTGAGTTGGTGATTTTTAAGAAAGCATAGTTAAATGCATTCTATGAGGTTTCTGATGTTTCATAGACTAACAAAAGGTTGCTTTATTAGTAGCTTTAATGAACAAATCGCTTTATTGGCTTAGACATACTGGTTGCTTTGTCGGTCCAAACAGCTATGGGTTCTTGTTTCAATTCATCATTGTGCTAGAGTAGAGAAGTGATAGCCATTGACCTTCTGTTAAAGCACAATAAAAAGTTTTTTGTGAAGAAGGAAAGTGTGCGAGGAAAAGAGCAATGCAGTTCTCTGACTTGGGTTCAGCAATATAAAAATCAAGAGACCCGTTTACCTCTCCTGTTGCTTTTCTTGCTAGGTGGCTCAGTGTAGTGAACCACCTGAAACAAGGAAAGGCAAGACTGACTTTCTCAAGGCTGTTTATCATGGAACCTGTGTGTAAAGTAAGAAGGTATTTGCACTGTAGCTGTAAGAAAGCGTATCAAGTAGGTACTCCATTTAGTTCTGAATGGAAAGTGTGTGTCTTCAAAAAATTGTTTTTATTATTGTCTGGTTTGTTTTATTAGTGATTAATACACATGACTTAACCATAGCCTTTGACTGAATTATGTAATCACATTTTATTTTTAAAATTAATTTCTAAGAATTTGTTTAAATGAACAAATTTCTTTTTTTTTTTTGGCTTTGTTTTTCTTCTGGTTTAGACAAGAAATTTTTAAATGCTTTAGACTTTTGTTAATGATAATAATTAGTTCTCAAAGTCTGTGTAGTGAAAGGATGTTAAATCAGGTGGGAAGACACAGCAGTCTCCTAGCTCATTCTTGTAATTTTCAGATAGCTTAAAAAAAATACTGTTTTACTTGTAAAAGATGAGTGTTCTCCTCTAACTGGAGTAATAGTGTTACAGTTGAAATTGGGGATTCAGATAGATTTGCCAAATGTATTTTACATTACATAACACGTGAAGTTTTAATCATGATTAAAAGGATTAGGAACTTTCCTTTTAATGAAAGCACTGTATGAGAACAATTTACTGTTCTCTGCAGATACTTGATTTTATTTTTTTTTTTTTTCCTTTGAGGGTGGGGGGAGTACAGTGCAGCTCAGATGTTCTATGGCTGGCTGGTTTCTGGTTTGCAAGTTTGCGTTGGGGCCCTTGTTTGGTGGGAGCAGCTGCTGGAATATGTTTTACCTTTGTAGTTATACTTCAAGTTTTGTTGTAGGGATTGTGTTATATGCTTGCTAGTTACAATGTGTTGGGCCTGATGTTTCTGTATTACAATAATGTGTTTGAATTACTGTGTTTTTCATAGAACAGTTTTGTGCCCTAATACATTCCTAATTCCTCAAGAAAAAGCAAGTTTTCTCTGAGGTAATTTCATGACAAGCAGTGAAGCTGCTCATGCATAAATTTATCTAGATCTCATTTTTGAGCAGTTGTTCTCTAGAAACTTTTTTTGGAAGTTAGAAATGAGATGGGTGAGCTTGTATATGAATTCATTGAGGGATGCAGCACACTAAGAATGTGTACAGACTGTGTAGTGTTGATCTTGTTCAGAGAGGGACTGACTTACCATCATGCTCTGAGTAGCAGCTGTAGCTTTGGGGGGCTATGTAGAGGAAGTACCTTTTGACTTCCTTTCATTTACTTCTGAATCTTATAGCATCAAAACATCATGAATGAAAAATTTGCATGGTTCTGTATGGAGGAGACTTCGAGCAGGAAAGCACGTTTTTTCATTTCCCCTTCCTATGAGGAGAAGGGGAGTCCTTTGTTTCCACTGTATGCAGTGCCCTCTTTCCTACCTCTTCTGGTTACTGCCTTTGTGGCTTTTCATCTTTCTCTCTGTGGTCTTTCAGTATGTGCTAGGATGTTTGATTTGCTCTCTAGAACATTCTTTTATTGGTGCTATCTCCCTGTCTCCTTTGGCTGCAGTTTTTTTTTTTCCTCACCCCTCTTGCACGTCCAGTTCTGCCCTCCCATCCTTGTTTTGCAATTTTATGCTTCTTCAGTACTTTCATACATCTTCAAAATTCTTAGGTTTCCTTGGTGAGCCTAAAAAATTACTTGAGTGAGCCCTGGTTTTTGAAGGAGCCAGCTCTTCCAGAGGCCATGTTAGCACCCCCTTTTCCAACATACTCGAAGATATTCAACAGCTCGGTGCCACTGAGTCTGTACCATGGCTCCATGATATACAGTATTAAAAGGTAACTTATGCCCTCAGAATTGTTTAGAATCAGTTAAGGTATCTGAGGTTCTTGGCATGTTATAATGGTTACTGTAAAAATACTGTAAAAGTAGTCAACATGGAAATTTAATTCAGAGGCAGCGGTTGGCAAAATACGATTGACGTTTGTAATTTCTTAATGTCCAAAGTGTAGTTATGAGTAATGGAATGGAAGAGGTTGTGTGGCTTAGAATACTTTTTAACCTTTCGTCCTACTATGTGGAGACCTGTGTTTTAACAGTCTGCAGTTGTGGAACTGGTTTTGAGGTTGTGCTGTATATTATAATGACTGCACACCATCTGTAACTTGGGTATGTGGTGACATCTGATGCTAGCTGTACATGTCAAAGAAAACTGGTAATTCTGCTGTAGCTTTCATTGGAAAGAAATATTAAATAAAGAAATAAATTGCAGAATTTTAGCTGTCCAGAGCTCTGCTGCGATTAGCTTTTTCATTATGTGTTTCTTCATCAATATCAACTTCCTAAACGTCCATCTGAATAACAAATGGCAGCCCACAAATTGCATGTGTTGAAGAAAGATGATATAACTAAGACCTGTTTATTTGAAAACCAGCAACCTTCTGCAACATACAATAAAACATGTACTGTTTATCCCTTAGATATCACTGCATCTACTATAAGGATGTTCATCTGCATTTGATGTTCATCTTTCAAAATATGTACCTCAGAACACTAATCCTGTAGAGAAACAGCCAAGTCTTTGAATATTGTGCAAGAACTTGCTGCAATAAAACGAGAAAAATCCCTGTGGCGGCTTGTCATTATGCCTTGAAATCTATACAGAAAAATGATTAAACGTTACCAACTACAGTCAAAAAATTATGTGAAAGAGGTACAGAGAGAAATTTCTTCCTTAACTTTCTAATAATCCCCTACTATCAAGTTCATGATCAGAGGCAAACTTTTTGTAGGTGAATTTGCATCATATAGTACCAGGCCCTGTAGAGCAACAAATGCAAAGCTTGCCAATGAATCTTCAGCATTGTATGGTAAATATTTGCTCTCCTCTCTGCTAAAATCAACAAAATATGTGGGTCTTACATATTCACACACCAGAATGCAATGCAGTCAATGCAGTTCATCAAATGTTCTCATGGGAGGGAGTAAAGGGAGGGAAAGCAAACAACTGCTAAGCACCCAGGTGAACCCACATCAACAAAAGACCACTATTCTTTCAGGCAAGCAAGGTATGAAGAACTGGGTAGTCAGAGCTTAACTAAGTGTGCTGAAAGGAACCTCCAGAAGACAAATCTGGGTGTTTAATTATGATATTATGCAGCCTATTGTGACCTTGAGAGGGATATTTTGGAATGGCATAAACTTTCCCACTCTTTTAAATCTTCAGTATATTAGATGTAAATAGTAATTGTCTGTTTTGCCCTCCTTGAAAGACAAAGGCATTTTAACTTTTCCTATTTCCCTCTGTGCATTCCACAGGTTTTCAGCCACCTCATATGAATTAGTGTAGCCCAGGTGAAATCAGAGCTCGTGTTCTCAATCTGAAGCTGTTTTGAAGGTTGTTTGTCTTTTTGAAATTAGGATATCTTCTGTACCTGATCAATTCAGCTATATCAGTCTGACTAATAGATTTTTTGTTTTGTAGTATCAGTGCTTCTAACACTGTTCTCTAGGCCAAAATTGTTGTCTTAGAAAACTCAATTTCACTAATTTCAGCAAGATGTTAGCCTGGCCTTACAGTGGTGAGTTTCCTCAGTTTAGAGTCTAGTACTACCTTGAGTGAGACTCTGGCTCATTCAGTTTCTGTAGGGCTTCTGTCTTGATCACTGCCTCACTAATCAGAAGTTATTTTTAACTCGCGTAGCTGCGTTTTTCATCAGTCCTTTGAGGGTGGAGATGTAGACAGGGCAGTGGCATTGATAATTGGAAGAACTGGGGTTTCTATTCCAGGCTTCTGCAGCTGACATACTCAGAATTTCTCTGGTATTCTTCTGTTTAAGAGCGTAACATTGATTTTTGTGCCTCATCCTCTAGAAAATTAGAGTACCTAGCCACGTTTGTAAAATGTTTTGAGACCTTTGGGTAAACACTATTCTGAGTGTTTGTTTCAGGGGATCACAGTCTGTGATGACAGTATAACAACACAATTTTATTTCTTTGTGGAAAAGAAGCAGCACCAGCAGTTCACCATTCTGCATTCAAATGGCGGTTTGCAACTTCTGTGGTATTAAGTTAACATGGTCTTTAACACATGTACTAACTATTCATTGTTTAATTGGGCCAGTGACTTAAAATGAGTTTCTACCACTTTTACTGGACATGAGATGTCTTAATGAAAACTGAGGTTTATATTAATTACTTCAATGTTTGTGGAACTGTTTTCACAGGTGCCAAGTTTCTGTCCTGTTGGTATTGTTCAAAACACATTCAATGAAATATAAATATTGTTTTCCTGTAAAGCGTGCAATATCCGAGACAGACCCACAGCTTCCAAATGAGAAGTTATTCTGCTTAATGGTCCACATCTTATGTTTTTTCACTCTCATGGAAACAGCTTACTGCTATAGTTGCTGCATTAATCCGTAATCCAATAAGGGGGATTTGAGGGGTTGAAGGTAGAGAGAAGAAAAAGAATGTGTCTATAGTGTACTGTGGGCAATAGTTATGCTAAAAATAAGGTAGAGCTCTTGAATGGCTCTGTGTTTGCCTTTCTCAGTGTACGAGACACACACACTAAAGTTTCACAGTAAAATTTAAAGGTGTGATCGTATCCTTTCTCCTACTCCTCAAGGAGAAAGACCACACCAACAAACCAAACAATCAACTTCCCGGGCCCAGGTTGTTCTTCCTGTTATTTCAGCTGTTATAAATACAGGGATACCCGGGTCACTACTTAAATCCATACAATTGGTCTGCATTAAATATTGTATGATATTAAGTGAACACAGACCTTCCAACTTGGATAAGTATTTGGTGTGTCGGTTTGGTGTGTAAGTTTACCGTGGTACGCCTAGTAAACCTCTAGTAGCATATACGCATAGATATATGACCACGGGACTCTTTTGAAATCAAGTATTGTATAGGTATGTCTCATGTTGAAGCTCCTGTGTAACTTGTGTAGTACAATGTTAAGCCATTCCTGGTTGCAACAAATGCATATGAATGGTTTGTACCTGTAGCTGAAGGAGGGCTGGCAGATTCTGCATGTGGATTTTTAAGGCTTTAAGGACTAAATTGAAAGAAGGAACACATCAACATCTATTAGCGCTGAAGAATATTTACTGAAAGTTCAGTTGACAGTCTTGTTCCTCCAAGGGTGTGCTGATGGGTATTGCTGCAAGTTTTCACGTTGATAGAATTACAGCAATAAGGTATGCTTTCTTCTTTTACCTCAAAGGAGGCTAAGGTGTTGCTGTATCTTTATGTGCTTCATGGAAACCAAATTCAGGATCTCTGAACAGCACTAGTTGTTTTTGCTAGAATCTGAAAGGCACAATTATGTGACTCAATCTCTAGAAAGTGAGCTCTGTGGAATTTTCAAGTCTAAATGTCAGGTACAGTAATTTTCATTCCTTTACCCCTCTGCTGATGTGTTGCTTTACTTATAATTTTTATTGCAGTTTGTGAAGAATTCTGAAGAAACTTTATCAAAATCTCAGACTCCTGAGAAAAGATGTTAGTAGTTACCTTTCTTCTTTTGAATATGGGCTGACTCCTAAGAGTTTTTAAATGCTCTATCTGGATTTTGTACATCACTATAAGAGAGACTATTCATCCTTTATTTGAAAATGTTGCTTGTTTCCCATGCCTGAAATGAACTTGACAAAATAGCCAAGAAGACATGCTGATTTTTAATGCTTGAAAATTTCTCATGCTAGAATCCTCGTTTAACGAACTAGGGCTTTACTCTTATTTCCAGTGTACAGTTAAGGTATGGTACTGTGGTCCTAGGGGTAGATCTAAAAGCCTGGAAATAATTCAGTGCTAAGATAGACACCTATCTTTCTGTGGGTCAAATTAATTGGAAAGACATTTTGACAGGATTAAGTGAAGGCATGTGAGTTACAAGTCTACATTTTAGGTGATTAAGTGATACAAGCTCACGGGCTGCAAAGGGAAGCCTGCATCACCAGAGTGCAATTCACAAGGCACTGCCTGCCCGGGACTGGAAGCAGGACAGGCAAAAACTGCTGTGAGCATCCAGGAGATCTTTGGAGGCAGTGTGAGGAGAGGGCAAAGGAATGGCTCTGGCAAGCTTGTCTCCATTTGAGTCCATGTTCCAGGTAGTAGCGAAGGGCAGGGTCAACTTAACACGTCCCTCTGGGTCAGATAGAGCAGTACCTCTATCCAGTGCTCTGGCCTGCTGCTCCTCATTCCTCTCTCAGCTGGCAGTGGACTAGTTGCTTCTAAAAATAGTACGTTACAGATGCTCCTGTTACCACTGCCTGCAGGAATGGAATCCTTCTGCTTTGTGTGGATAGAATTACAGTCCCTGAACCACGCGCAGGAGCAGAGTTGCGGGTACCTCCATCTTGGTGGACATGGGTGTCTGGAGCACCTGAATCTCCTTCTGTGCTCATCAGCTGGCTTCTGTATTGTTTCTTCTAAGTATAGGTCTTGCAGGTCTTTGAGTGCTGTCAAGCTAATTCAAACAGCAGCCAGCAGGAAGGTCTGGCATGTGATATGCCCTTAGAAAGGATTGACAAAAAAGTAAATCTTTATTTTGAGTTTTGGAATTTGGGTAAAGGACATCCAGATTTTTGGAAGGAAATTCTCTTCAGCTTGTTAAAGCAGAATCCTTTCAGGAAAGACAGTTGTCTCTTTTTTTAGCAAGATTTGTCAATTTAAAGTCAGTTTCATTGTTACTCTTTTTTTGTGCTTAGCTATTGAAGTGTGGTGGTTGCTGGGAAAGAGTGCTGTACCCCATATAAGTTTTAATTCTTTTCTGTTCTTTAATTCTTTTCTGTTTGTTCATTCTGAGTGCTGCTATTTTATGAAGTCAGACAGAATGTTTTGTTAGCAAACAAATGGGAAATATAAAGCAAACAGCCCTTCCTTCTCTAATAAATACTTCCATTATTCTTTCTTATTAGTTAGATAGAATTTTATGTCATGGGCCAGACTTGAGTTGATAGCCAAGCTGGAAATGATAATAATGTCTCAGTTGTGTGAAATGGGTAAGATTACTGATGAACTTGTTACTTTGAAAGGTGCCTGGTATCTTCTTGAGAGTCTTTTGTCTTTTCTTAGTTTAGACTTACTGACTTTGCTAACTCTTATAGTATCTTATGTTTTTCTTTTTTTTTTTCCTTTCTTTTTTTTTGAGATTGGAAAATATTATTATACTGATAATATGGTACCTCAAAGTATTAGAAATTGTCAATATGGATTATAAAGAATTGAGTTTTATGCAGTTAAAATAGGAGGTTACATACAATGAAAGCAATATTCATTTTCTGTTTAAATACTAGTATCATAAAAATATTTAGATGGCCACAGAACTGAAAGATCTTACGGGATAATTTAATAGTACTGTGTATACATCTGGTTGCAGACACAGAGTTAGCTGTTAATATCTCAGTTTACTAGCATATTGCACAAAAAATGGGGTTGCTGTATGTAAGTTACTGAACACTGGTGGCACATTCTCATTGACAGTAATTTCAAAGTTGTCCCAGGAATTGTCTGCATGTCCAGTACTTTGTGGTAATTCACCCTTAAAATAACAAAGGCCTGGATCAGCTGAGCTTGCATGTGTGAGAAATCATATATATATGTATGCGTGTGTGTGAATGGATCAGCTGTTTCATAGGGTTCCACTGGATTCTGGGTGCAGAGTAGAATGACAGGTATGGTGCTGTAGACTGGACTGCTTACTCCATTTGTGTCTCACAATTAACTATGCGACCACGTTAACACAGGAAAATACTAGATGCCTTTGGTACAGGCTCTCATTCAAGACCATGCTGGGGAATTTCTTGATGTTTATCCACTTCAGTGATATTCTGCTTGCTAGAAAGTGAAATTTATTCTGTCTACTGGTGCAAGGTAAGTAAACAGAATTGCTAGTTTTCCCTACTTGGTGCTAAAATTAGACTGACTGTTCAGAGAGACTCTAGGGACTGTTAAGAGTTGCTTTGACACACCATTCTTTAATCTTTTGCAAACTAAACTGAACAGAATATAAAATTGTAAACTCTCCTTAATATCAGAGACTGATTGCTAGGCTTTCAGTACAAAATTCGGCATTCTATCTCTTCTGACACTGCAAATTCCCATTACTGTAAATTTAATTGCCTTTCCACAGGTATCTGCACCTGTGTTGCTCTGTGAGGTTCTTTTCTTTGTAAATCATGGACTGAAAGTAGATGTGGAGGGTACTGCCTTAGAATAGTGACACAATAAGCTTGTGTGACTTACGTACCTAATTTAATGGGATGTAAGGCATTTGAAGACTGGTGTCAATAGTTAAGTTCTGTGCCTACACAGTAGTTTTTCTTTAGTCTGTGAGAAGATAATATTACATTACATTCATTACCCATACTAGGAGAGGTGAGCCTTGGTCTCTGAAAGCATCACTGAAAAAATGCCTTGCTATTTCTGTTTACTCTCTCTTCCAGTTGCTAAATGGACTTGTGTGAGTACCTTGATTCAATAGGTTGGATGTGTTTGAGGTTATTGTGGATTACTCAAGGGAGCTATTGCACCTGAAAAGTTGGTTATTCCAATGGTTATAAAAAATTCAAAGAAAAATAAAAATCCTCTGTGGCTAAGGTACCATTTGTGGTAGTTGCAGACAGATTGTAAGAGAATGAGCCCTTGATGCAACCAAAAGATTAACATTAAATGCATTTAATGGCCTATTAATGTAATGCTTTGTATTTCTTTGTGTGGGGTTGCACAGTTGCATACAATCGCTTCTTCCTTCTCCCTCAGTTAACTGATTAAGCAGACGCCTCAGGGAGGCAGATGAAACTTTCTTGTAGAAAACTGAGAAAATACATAGATCGATGTATAGGCTGTCTTGTTGCTTAATATTTCAACCAAAGTTGTCCTAATCACATAAAAAACTTTAAGCATGCACTGGCATTCATGGATCTGTTTAATCGTCTCCATCTTTCAAACAGGAAAAGCTTAATGCAGTGCCTCACCTCTTTATCTGATTGAACAGCTGGTGATCAAAATGCACAAATAACTGTTAATATTTCACAGTGACCATAGCTTAATATTTGGTTACTTTGTAAACTTAATTTGAAGTTGTCCTCTCTTCTTCATATAC
The DNA here is from genome assembly GCA_013398155.1 of Pedionomus torquatus. Classification (NCBI taxonomy): domain Eukaryota; kingdom Metazoa; phylum Chordata; class Aves; order Charadriiformes; family Pedionomidae; genus Pedionomus; species Pedionomus torquatus. Next base: position 858,350 of record VZRU01017563.1, on the reverse strand, counting down.
ATTTTGTGGCACACATTTGTTTTCTTTGTGTTACTGCTAAATTGCTGAAATAATTTTATCCTTGTCCAGCAGTTGCAGACTTTTGATCTGTTCATCATTATATAGGTTTAGTTCTACTAAAGAGTATGTTCAGATTGCATTGAAAATTCCCTTGAAGTTTTGATTTGAAAGCTTTAAGGCTACGCAGGTATAACTGAGTACCTCGTTGGGTTTTAGAATTTCTACTGCTGTATATGGAGTCCTAGAACCATAGAATGGTTGGAGTGGGAAGGGACCTTAAAGATCGTCTAGTTCCAGTCCTCCTGCCATGGGCAGAGACACCTCCCACTAGACCAGGTTGTTCAAAGACCCAGCCAACCTGGCTTTGAACACTTCCAGGGATGGGGCATCCACAACTTCTCTGGGCAACCTGTTCTAGTGTCTCACCACCACTTTTTTTTTTTTAGTGAAAAATTTCTGTATTTGTTCCTGATATCTAATCTAAATCTACACCCTTCCAGTTTGAAGCTGTTACCCCTCATTCTATTACTACACGCCCTTGTAAAAAGTCCCACTCCAGCTTTCTTATACACCTCCTTTAGGTACTGGAAAATTGCAGTAAGGTCTCCCTGGAGCCTTCTCCAGGCTGAACACCCCCAACTCTCAGCTTGTCTTCATGGGAGAGAGTTTTATGGCCCTCCTGGACTCACTCCAACAGGTCCCCACCCTTCTTATGTTGGACCCTTCTTATGTTGGGAGTCCCCTGAGCTAGATGCAGTACTCCAGGTGGATTCTCACGAGAGCAGAGAAGGAGCATCACGGCCTTCAACCTGCTGGCCATGCTTCTTTTGATGCAGTTCAGGATATAGTTGGATTTCTGCAGCAAGTGCACATTGCTGACTCATGTGGAGCTTCTCATCCACCAACGCCACCAAGTCCTTCTCCTCAGAGATGTTCTCAGTCAATTCTGTATTTGTGCATGTGATTGCCCTAACCTACAATCAGAAAAGATGGTCTCAACATTCCTATTCTAATCTCTGTTACCAGCTCTGACAATTAGTATCCACCTTGATCCAAAATTTCAGTCAGCCCACAGGAGTTATTCACCAGTTTCATTTCCTCCTTCAAAATAAAAAGGAAGAGACAACACAAGTAAGTCAAAGACTTAATGTGAATGTCCAGGCACTCAAAAATGCATGTTTGACAGAGTTCAAGCAAGCTTTTTAGCTGCTTTGACTCCTGAGATAAAAATTTTAATTAATTAATGCAATTGCAACCACAGGCAGGTTTTTTTTAATGTGTTGTTGCTCTGTTTAGAGTTAAGTACTTGCTGTGTTTGTATGTGATCCTTCTGAAGCAGTGTCAACTGTGACATTGTTCATGATCTACTACACTACAGGGGCTCAACTTCATTCATGTTCTAGTTCATCATCCATCTACCTTAGAGTTTTGCAGTACTTACCTGTAACATCTATTGCTTTTGGATAGTAAAGCACGCTTTAAATATTATGTTATTAATGTTCTCCAGCCTCTTCCTTGTTCTATCATATGCTGATAGTGAAGTTGGTAAGAATCAATGTAGTGAGTTAATGAAGAAAACCCAACCCTTATCTTTCAGAGATATTATACCGATGTACTGAAGGGGTTCACTCTGATTTTGCCTCTTCAGCTTTGAATGACAATATTGATGTTGACATTGAATTGTAATTATTTAAATTAGATCTTTGAAATACAGCAAAGTGAGTTTATTTTCTGTTTTGGGAAGCCACCATGGCTTGGAACTCTGAAATGTTTCCTCTATCTCCACTAGAGAGCACTACTAGCCATGCTGCTAAAGCCTCTCGTATTATATACCAAGATGCTGCTTGTGTTGTGGCTCTCAATCCTGTGTAAAATGTCATTAAAAATTGTATTAAGTTCCTGTTATCTTGTCACATGTTGCTCATTAAGAGAAACTAGGGCCTGTCTTCTTCCTCAAGAGAAAAAGTCTACTGTATCTAGACCAGTGTCTGTCAGGAGTGTTTTGATCTCTTTTTAAGTCTTCAGTAAAGCAAAGTCCATGTTTTTGCTAGCCAGTTTCTTCTGCCACTTTGTGTTTTATAGACTTACCCTAGTGCTTTGCCCCCTTCTCAGTGTCACTTTTCCTTCAGCTCAGTTCCAGTTTCTTCTCTATTTGCTGTAGATAGGATAAATATTACTTAGCATATTTCTTTTATATACACATGCATTTTGATTTTAAAGAGTGCTTTTTTTCCTCTCCACGTTTTTGTTGTCTAGCCAGAGGTTAATGAATCCCTGTGGCACTGCCACATCAGTGAGAATGGGTGCAGGCATCCAGTAGTGAGGTAACTGTATCTAAAATCATTACTGGTGACAGTTCCTGGCTCTGCTGGGCCATGTAATGCTCTGAGGTGGCTTGTGTGTCAGCTGTGGTCCCTTGCCACTATTCAGGAGTTGGTGCTCTAGAGCTTGCACCTTGCTGAGAAAGGACAGTGACCACAGGAGAGCCTGGTCTTATGGCAGCTGCAGGGGTTGGGAGCGCTCCTGCGCTGGAGGCAGAGAGGAGGAGGTGGGGAAGGCTGCGGGAGGAGTCACGCAGAACCTCCCTGGTTTGGCTATGCTGGGCTAAGTTCAGCCACAAAAGGAGGTGGAGAAGCACTGCTTTGAACAGTTTTTTCAGTCGTTTGTTGTAAGTTGCCATTCCAGGCTTTTGATCGTTATAAAGTGGTGAAGACCAAAGTGTTTATTTTGTCCGATTAGCAAAGGTGAGGTTAAAGGAATAAATGTAAATAGGACTTTTAAAATTTTTTTTCTCTTGTGCATTTGCAGTACTTAATTTGTTGTCAGAAATGGCATTATGACGAAATTGTTTTTCACACTTGGGGAGTCTGAGAAGCTGGTACTTTTCATACTTGGATTACTTATTTCTCTTCACTTGCTTCAGATGAAACTTTGGGCTGACCTACGGAAGAACAAAAATGACAGCTTATTTTAATGTCCAAAAGTGTGACTTAGGTTTTATATAATGTAGAATTAGTTCTCTGTGCTAGTTCAGTCACTGTTTTATATGCTGAAGGTAGGCAGCTTCTCTCTGGTTGGCAGAACCTAGTGTGCAGGAACGGTAACTCTTGTCAGATTTGCAGTCTCCAGAGTGGCGTGCAACGATTTTAAAATCGTGCATGACTACAGCTCCTCCCAGTGGCAGGTCTTTCTCTGCTCGTTTGCTGGTACAGCAATGCCAGAGCAAGCAATATACTGAGAAAAACCGCCCTGCTGCATTTTCACAGAGGTGGGAAGGGGTCATTTTATGCCTGACTGGTCAGATCAGTAGTAAGGAACTGACTCGGCGTTTGTAGCAGCCCACTAGAGGGAAAGGCTGCCAGAACCATAGGTGTGCTTTCTCATTGAGCGTTACCTCGTGTTGGTTCAATACAGGATTGGAAAGCAGCGTGTCTCCAGAAAGAAACTGTTGCTGTTGTTTTGCTCATGCAATCATCCTGATTCTTCTTGCAGAAAATCAGTGAGATATGTATTCTATCCACGTAGTTAAACCTCTCATCCCAGCTCTCATCATCTGGCATCATGATTGCTGCCGCATCCTTTTATCACGCCTTTACAAATGCAGTCTTGCTCTTGCTGTATCAACCCAGGCTATTGCTGCATGCTGAATTTTAGTCTTGTACAACAAGCCATTTCAAAAGTGTTCAGGCAATGCTTCCAGGAGGAAGTGGAGGCGATACCATGACTGTTGACACCAACTGGTTTTGGATCTATGCCTGTTGATATAATTCTGAAATCTTGTTTTGTGCTGTTGCTTGTGTATATATACGATCACACAATGTGTATGCGTAATACTTTATATTGTTAAATATCACACAGGGTTTTTGAAAATAATTTACTTATTAGACTTTCTCTTGCATTTCTAATTGCACAGGCAGGTGTGTTTATTGAATTCCATTTCAATTATGCTTATGGTATTCCTTTTTGGTTTTTTACATCCTTAATTGGTAAGCATCTGTTTGCATTGACAGACTCACATTGCAAAGTGCCAGCACTCACCAAGTTCTTGGAAGTTTTTAAGACCTGAGTGGGCAAAACACTGAGCAACTTTGTCTAAATTCAGTACTGAACCATTATTTGAACAGAAGGTTGGATTAGAGACCTGCTGATATCCATTAAGTCTAAACTAGTCTGATATTTTTTATTTGGTGGGCAGAAGGCAAATCTGGCTTTACAGTCAGTAGGAGTGGGCCAAAGCTTCAACACTGGAGGACTAATCCAATGGAGAGTCAATGATTCAGCTTCTGCTGACTCCTGTCAGTGTACCGGAGTGCCAGACAAACATATCAGAAATTTGTACGTACTTCATACCCTGGGGAAGATGTAGAACTTTGAAGTGGCTTGAGCATCATTACTGATGTATGCTTCACATCTTGAAAACCTCTATTCCTACCTGTTAGATCATATGGGAATAATCTCTTTATGGCTGACTTCCTTCACCTTCATTTCATCAAATAAATATTGTTTATTGTGTTTATGCATTTTTTTTTGTTTGTGGTGTGGTGGGTTTTTTTATTTATTTATTTATTTTATTTTTAAAGAACTTCTATGGCTCTTCCCTGTTTTGGCAGTCAGGTGTAAATCATTAAAATATAGAGACCAGTTTGGTTCATTTGATAACATTTTAAAAAGTTCTACTAGTCTTCTGTTATAAAAGCAAGTAATGACATTTTTTTAACAGGAAATTTGAGATTGGAAATTTTGTTAATTAGATGTTATTGGCTGTTAACATTAGGTTAAAAAAAAGCCTCAATTTTGAGGACAGGGAGATAGAACACTGGGAATGCAGGTAAACTAAGAAAAAAAAATAAAAAGGGTTTCTCCAACTTTTTCTCATTTTTACAGGCAAAATTGAAACATCAATCTGTATACTGGTGTATAATGTATTAATGTATTTCTTTACAATATGGTAGAGTTAGCACTCCCCACCTCCTCTTGCCCCCCTTCCTTCCCTCCCCTCTGATCCTTCTTTCAGTTTCATGGAGTCATAGCGCAATTTAGATGAGGAGGGACTTTTGGAGGTCAGCTAGTCCAGACCCCCACTCAAAGCAGGACTGGCTTAAATGAAATTGCTCAGGGTTGCTATTCAGGATATTTTTTTAATATGTCCAAGAACAGATATTCCATAGCTTCACTAGAAGCCTGCTTCAGTATTTCACTGCCTGTTGTGTGAATTTTTTTCCCCAGAACATACAGACAGAACTTCTATTAGAATGTGTGTCTTAGCCTTTGTCCCATCACTGTGGGCCTCCAAGAAGAGTTTGCCAGAAAGACTGTCTGGAGGACAGATTGTCAGTTATGCAGGGTTCAATTCTCTTTGTTACTTTTCTGTGACAGTAAAAGGCCCATAACATGAAATTACTGAAAATATTTCCAGTCCATTCCTTCTAAGACATGAAAATTAATACATTGGGAGTTCTGTAGCAAGTTATAAATTTGAGCAGCAGTACAATATACGTTGCTCTGTCTGGTGTCAATTACTGTAGGAAGATGTTTGTCTTCATAGGAGTTGTAGCTTTCAAAGGTAAGCGCATTTGCAATTTTTGATATGTGGAGAGAAGTTTGTCTTCAGTGAAGTCAAGTGTAGGGTAAAACTGCGGTGAAATTTTCTTTGTTGTTCTGTTTGCTGTTTAAACTAGTCTTTCATAATGTTAGAATCTATGCAAGATTCTCACTTGGTCTGTGCTACCTATTACAAAGCAGGCTTAACTCTGAAATCTTTGAATTTTTTGTCCCATGGGAGATCTAAGTTGGGAAGGGGAGCTCAGACACCTCCCATCCTTTCCTTCAACTGCCAGCCAGCAGTCACTAGACTTGCAAAACTCCTAGCTGCCCTCCTGGAAGACATTGGAATCATTAGTCTTTGGTAGTTAATGAATGAGCTTTTTAAAGGGAGCTGCTCTTGGTGGGTTTGGCCAAGGGTCACACTTGTTTTAGGAATACCGTCCCCTGCTTGCAGCCTGTCTGCTTTCATCTGTCCATCAAGTCTGATCCTTGTTTGGACCTTTTTTGTGCTTGTGTTGTTTGGTACGTGAACTGTTTGCATTGTAAACTCTGCCAGCAATAATAGTTTACAGTAAAATGAAGTTAACTTAAAATAATACACTAATTATACCCGAAAGGTACTTCATAGAAATAAATTTTTGATGATTTGACATGTTTAATTAAGAGGTGTAAAGGTCAAGTTGCCCAACAAGTTTCTGGTTGTCTCAGATCTAAATTAAGAAGTAGCTTTCTTGTAAGAATTTAACATTTTTTTTTTTCCTATTCCCAGTATTCTCAGTGAAAAAGAAGCAGTGTTTGTTGGGAATAGGATCCCCTGGGACAGTCATTGAAAAAATAATGTTTTTTTTGTTGATGATTACTTTAAGTAGTTGTAGTAACTCTTGATTAGAGTATTGGGGTTGGTTTTTTGTTGTGTTTTTTTTTTTTTCCCTCCCACTTTGGAGCTACATTTTAAAAAATATTTTTATTTTTTGTGGTGTGTTTCCTGTTGAATTAGATCTTAAGCTAGATGCATTTTGAATAATTAAATGAAACTGTGCCTTCACTAGACTATTACTTACAGAAAGATCTCGAGTATTTTCTAGAAAATTAATTAGATACCAATTCCAAAATGAATTTAAAATTCTGTTCCTTAACTTTAACATTTCAAACAACACAAATTAGTAACTTCATGTACTTTTCCCCCCTTCTTTGGGAAACCAATTACATTTACAGGGGGACTCTTCATGCATATTACTCTACTTTATTCCATAGATGAACGTCATGCAAAATATTCTTTTTGTAAGACAGCATTGCAGCTAGTGATTTAATATGTTAGCCAGCCCTTCCTTCTTTAATATCTATGAAGAGAGGCTGCTGTTTGTCATCTCTTTGTTGAATGGCCTTTGGGAAGATGACTTGTCTCTAGTGAGATAAGGCTGAAGAGCAGCTGTGATTGCCCCAGCACAAAACAACCCACTGTCTTGACGGTGGCTGCTGCTGTCTGCTTGCAGGGATGGCAAAAGAAGACCTTTTTGCAGGATAGTTCATGGACTAAGCTCGTCCAGAGACTGCCTGCTGGGATGGTCTTAATTGAGACAGCTAATGATATTACAGAACATCTCTCTGCATGTGGACTGAGCTGCTTATGAAGCAGTTCGTCAACTGCTGCAGTTTACAGTCAGATGCTTTTAAAGTAAACAAGCACCAATTTAGTTTGGGTCAGAAAGGCACTTTTATAGTTCAGTTTCAGTTGCACAAAATATATGAACATTTAATAACGTACTTACAGTTGTGTCCTTAACTGAAGTTTTGAAGTATATGCTGATTTGCCAGCTACTGTAGGATGATGAAATATTTATCTGAATATAAACTTTAGTAGATAATTATTCTTTTGGGAAAAATTTAAGGGAAATGCTTCCTTAAATTTGGGTGAACTTTTAAACTTGTATGTAATGCTAGAATAAAAATAAAATCTTATAATTGAAAACTGCAAGGGGGAAAGTTTGAAATAGTTATGGGCATGGTTCATACCTAGAGGTGATTATACAATGTTTTCTGCTCAGTTACATGATATTTTGGCTAATGGGTTCAATATGTGACTGGTCAACATTTTCCCTGAAGACTTATTTACGTTGCATTAAAATATTGAGTATAAAAATTAGTGGATAGGAATAGAAACTATCTGCAGAAAGCAAAGAAAATATGATTTTGAGATCCTAAAGATGACATGAAGAGTTACCAAGGAACTTCAGCTTATCTGACATGCTCCAAAGATACTGCTACTTAGCTAGAGGGACTAATATTCTGAGACTGTCCTGAAATGAGTGTGTAAAATGGTTGGGAGATATCCGCTCTGAAAGGTACACCTTGCATTCAGGAGTGGCAAACTGGAAGTTCTGAAGAGCATTGTGATAGAAGAGGCTGACCCTTTTAAGTGACAGTAATTAAAAGTCAGGTTGTTAAGAGTCTGGGAGCTGGACTAGAATGAACAAGGATCATGGATACAGGAGATGTATCCAGGTGTTAGACTACAATACTGGGAGGGACAGTGGCACTCCTTCATGGGAAAGGTTGTTGACTGAGTAAATATAATATAGTATTGCAAATAAATATTATTTGTTTAATAAAGACAGTTCCAGTTGGTGAAGTCTGGAAGTATAGTGTTTATGTAAAATGGAAACTCTGAAGATACAACAAATAAAAAGCTCCAAGAAATAGTATGGGAAAACTCTTCTTCATGTTATGTTGATTTAAATCTTAGTTACTGAGAAATCCAATATTTGTGAACAGATTGCATATGCTTTCTTCTGTTCCAGTTTGAAAGCTTAGTGCCTAAGAGTCTTAGAATTACTTAAAATTTTTGTGTTATGGAATGTTTGAGACACAGGATGTACTAGGCATGTTGAGGAGGAGATAACTGCAAATTGTAATAGCGCTGCAGCTGTGATGGGATAGAATAATGAAAGACCAGGCTTGTTGTGAGGGACAGGAGAGGGAAGAAGGGTAATATCCCTTATATCAGCTAATGAAAAGGGATGGAGCAGAACTTTGTAGTGTATGAATTAATTCTTAGGTGTAAATAGCAAATGATAAATTAGTTACACTGATTAATTAACTAAAGCATTTAATTTAATTGAAGTTGATTTAGTTACCTTAGGGCAGACAAAAAATGGCATGAGCAAACTGAGACTTCACCTTGACTGTGTCCTTAAGCACTCTATTTACAGTGCTACAACAAGTGACTTAAATGAGGCTTGTGTTTGAATGGTGACTACTCACAATGAATGACAACAGACTCTTTTTATGTCTTAAAAGGTCTTTGTGTCATGTTCTCCCTCTCACCCGCTCCCAACTACATAAGATAGGATGAAACCCCAACCTCCAAGCAATTTAAAAAAAACCAAACTAAACAAACCAGCTGACCAAACAAAATGTGCTATTCTGTAGGTTTTATGTTCTTCAATATGACCCTTCTAAAACTGAGCTAAAACTAAAATGGATTGCTTGGGATGCATCATACCAAGTATATTCCATCACCCATGTGTGTTGCTTATAAGATATTATAAAGATCCCAATAGGTGAAGAATCTTTCAGAAAAACATTGTGTTGCAGGTAAAAGCTCCACTTTTACCATTCTTTAGTTAATAAATTATGGCAACAGTAATGTAATTTTATTGTATTCCGTCTTCAGTTTTTTTTAATGGTGGCAGCATTGTCTTGTTAATTAGCTGAAATATGATTCTCAAAGCCTTGCAGAGCATGTAAACTTTTCTGTGTGCCGTAGGTCAAGGAAAATGTTTGTCTGAAGTCTGCTTAAGCCTGTGTCTGTCTGAAGTCTGGAGCAAAGAATGTCTCAACAGGAATGATAAACTGCTTGTTCTTTAGGATCTTAGTTGTTTAGGTATCTTTTGCTAGCTTTTTTTGTGTTCATCAACGTAGACTGTGAAGTGGTTGTTACTTAGGGTTCTTGCATACACTTGTACACTAATTAGTTTGTCTTAGCTCATCTTAGTGTTGCTTTAGGGAGAGTTTAGAAACCAGCAAATCTTACTAAAGATGACTTATAAATTGTATGTTCTGGGACCAAAGATGTTTGGAACTGTAGAGAAATTTAATAATTTAATTATAAAAATAAATAAAAACTGCTAAAATGTATGTAATCTGATGTTTCTCAAGATTTTTGTGTACATATTTCTACTTCCAGTTAATCACTTTAATTTATTAAACCTTACATGGCTTTGTATGGTGTGCTTCATCTGCACTGACTGCTTGCTGCTAAGTGGCTGCAGAGAGATGCATGTGTCTAAAACTTGGCTCCCAGTATGTGCACAGGTGACCTCACTACTTAATTGGTCTTTCATATCTCTGTATTGATTAAAACTTGTTAATGTTCAAGAAAATGAGTCTTAAGACACAAGAACTAGTCATCATTTAGAAGTAAAATTTTTGTTTTGGTAATACATAACAAAAGCCTGGTTAGGGTGTTACATTGATGGTTAATTATCCTGTATTGCCAGGGTGCTGGTTCTAAGTCAGTTCTTCGTCCCCTGCAATGCCATGAGTCTGCTTGATGCTCAAATGCGAAGGCAACCACAGATGATTAAGGGGCTGGAGTACTTTGAGCAGCCTGTTAGAGTGCATCCAGCTGGAGCTCCCTCTGAGCCAGGGCTCAGCATCTTTACTGATGCAGCTCTGCTCTCAGTTTTGAGCACTGCTTTTTTTCTCATACTCTGGCTCCATCATGTCAAAACCCTTAACATTATTTTTCCTATACTTTGGTTACAGGAAAAGGAAATAAAACTACTTATTTCTCCCTTTAGCTGTATTTTTTTGTACTGTCTTCAATGAGATTTGTGTCACTCCTTTCCTTTTTCACTCATAACAAGATAAGTAACTTAGTTTAGCTTCTTTACCTTACTGGAGTGCCTTAAGCATAGTGCTAGTTCCATTTTACAGCCGAGGAGGTGAGGAAGAGAGGAACAAATTACTTCATCAGAATGGCTATGACATCTATGGATTTGGTTGTGCTTAAATTTCTCTGATAGCCCCACTGGCTCAAAGAGCAATATCCCCGGCTTCTACTGGCCCTCTTCATCTCTCCTGTTCTGTTCTCCTCCACCTCACTGTCCACCTCTTATTTTGATCAAGTCATATGTAGCATAGCACAGTGATTAGATTGACCATCTTATGAAGTGTGGCCTTCTTTTTTCCTGGGTTATTTTTCATCCAAATCAATTTTCCTATTCTTCTCTGCCCAACTAAATGAACAATTATACTTCTGTGTGTGAGGGAGAGGGGTTTGAAATGAGGGCTCAAAGACCGTGTAACCTGGCATAAGCAATGCTGCTGCTAAGATCGAAACTGGTGTTAGGCTGTAGTTTTTGAGTACTTTAAAGTAGGCACTGCTGCCAAAAGAAGTTCTTCTAGAAGTCAAGAGTCAGAAGTCAATCAGAAGTTTTGGAGTGAACTAGATTTCAGAACTATTGGAGGTTAAAACTAATTATCTAGAGAATGTCTAAAATGTCTGTGCAGTCTGCACAGGTTCTTGTGTCAGCTTGAGGCTGGGGATGACATGGGGGTGGAAACACCTGAGAGGGGAATGAAGTACTTTTTTGAAGCTCACGTTAAGTGGTTCTGCTGCCAGTGCTTGTCGGACTGCAGCAGCCCCAGGTGAACTTCGATGTGGTGAGCGCTGGCACTGGGTTACTCTAGCTCAGCAAAAGTCGAGATATGACTGTAGTGGGAATTAATATGCCTGTGCTAGAGTGTGTTTAGCCAGTGTCTTTAATGATGGAGAGTGCTTCACTTTTGCATTCTGGCACAGGCTTAAAGCTTGTGCTGAAGCATCTGCACTGCTAGTGTTACTTGTGTTATCTAGGTTTAACTCTCATGAAAGCCTCGATTTTTCTGTGTAAAAAATACATGGTGTGGCATAAAGAGCTGGGGAGAAGCTAATTGTCTTGTCCCTTCTGTCCTGTAGATAAATTAATAAATGTAAATATGTTTGATGTTTTAGTATCAGTTGCTGATTTTTAAATGGATAAAAGTATTATAAGATGTATTAAGAAATTCAATCTATAGGAGTCATAAATGTGCAATGCCAGTACAGGTTGTTCCTTTCTATTCAGCTCAGGTCAAGCACTGGCATACTACGTATTTTTACGAACAAATTTTGCACTGTGTATGTGGATTTTTTTGCCACCTGCTTTTTGTTAGGAAAAGGTTGATGGAAGATTGTAATTTCTGTTTACCTTGAGTTAGGTTGGAATTTGTATTTTATCTGTTTTACTTCACATTTCCTTAACAAAGACTAAATGAACTTCAATAGTATCCTCTAGGAAGTACAGTTTGCAAAATTCTCAGTTTCTCTGAGTGATGGTTTTGGGTTACCTTTGCTTTTTCCAGCTGGAGGACACAGTTTCCCTTCTAGGATTACCAGATTGATGATCTTATATGAAAAAAGTGAATGGGCAAGGTGCTTTTTTTCATCCTGTTACATCAACATCTGTTAATGTTTTCTTCTGTTAATTGTAGCCAGTTTCTCCTGTTAAGAATTCCCAGCTTTTCAACAGAAAGTTAACAGGGACATAGAACATAATCGTGTCGGGTGATAAACTTCTGTCTAAATAAAAAATAGCTTTTTAAACTTTCATAACCTTCTGGTGTTAAGCTTGCATTTTTCCACATGACTCACTCATACAGATTGTATTAACTGTAGCTATGGGTAAAGCTGTACAGAAAGATCTGGACCATGACTTCCAAAGCGGTTATGAAAAAGCATTTGTCAGTGAATAAAGACTTCAGACAAAGTATTGCAGAAAAGGTAATACTTATAGTAAATATGCCTTACTTGTAAGTCTGTAGGTGGAGTGTGAGGCTTGAGTGGAGAAATGGGGCAAAAAAATGTCTCTTAGTTGATAATGGTTATGTTAATGTTATCGCATTCATTTGAAGTAGCCAGTCATCTCTTGAGTTTTCAGTGTCTTAAACAATAGAGGACAGTCCACTTCTTTCCTGAAGCCTGCAGGATTAAAATAGCTTCAATGTTGTGGTGGTTCTTTATTTAATGTCAAATATAGTGGGTACACTCATCTTTATTAAGGCTCTTGTCCTTCTGTCTTGAACTTTGAAATAAACTTTTAAGGTTTCTTATTTGAATTATTTCCCATCCCTGGAAGTGTTTAAGGCCAGGTTAGATTGGACTTCAAGCAACCTGGACTAGGGGGAAGTCTCCCTGCCCATGGCAGGGGGGTTAGAACTCTATGGTCTTTAAGGTACTTTCCAACTCTAACCATTCTATGATTCTACTAAATATTCCTGGCTAACCAGAAGGTGAAGGTCTGCCTTCCTGTATATGTGAACATGGATAAATCTTGTTTTTTGGTTTGGTGTGTTACTTTTTTTGTTTGTTTTGGTATTTACAAAAAAAAATTGCTGAAAAACTGGATTTCATGAAGCTGACTTCTGTCTGCAGCTCTATGAAAACCTAGATTATGGATGGAAGTAAATTACTTTTTTTGAAAGAACCTAGTGGTTCTGAATATTATGTGAAATTGCAGTGAGCAGAAAGAATTACAGGTCTTGCTTTATGGTGTGATTTGACATGGGGACAAGAAGCTTGACATGAGCCAACAATGCACACTGGCAGCCCATAAAGCCAGTGCCATCCTGGGCTGCATCAAAGGAAGCATGACCAGCAGGTCACAGGAGGTGATTCTGCCCCTCTACTCTGTGCTCGTCAGATCCCACCTGGAATATTGTATCCAGCTCTAGAGTCCTCAGCACAGGAAGGATATGGTTCTGTTGCAATGGGTCCAGTGGAGGGCCAGAAAGATGATCAGAGAGCTGAAGCACCTCTCCTATGATGACAGGCTGAGAGAGTCAGGGCTGTTCAGCCTGAAGAAGAGAAGGCTCTGGGGAGACCTTATAGTAGCCTTCCAGTACCTATAAGAGAGATGGAGAGAGATTCTTTGAGGGGGTGGTGCGATAGAATGAGGGGTAATTGTTTTTTAGCTGGAAGAGGGGAGATTTAGATTAGATACTAGGAAGGAATTCTTTACTGTGAGTGTGGTGAGACATTGGAACATGTTACCCAGGTAAACTGTGGCTGCCCCATCCCTGGAAGCGTTCAAGGCCAGGCTAAACAGGACTTTGAGCAACCTGCTCTAGTGGTAAGTGTAAGGGGGTTTGGAACTCAATGATCTTTAAGGCCCCTTCCAACTCTAACCATTCTATGATAATTTCTTTATCTAAGGGTTGGATATTTTGCCAGAGAGCCTTTCTCCTATTTCACCTGTTCTTCCCAGAAGTGCATCTTCCTGGATGATGTGGTGGTACTTTGAGAAGCAGGGAAGGGAGTGCGGTCTCTCCTTCCTTGTTACTTGGTAGAACCTGCCAATGGCTGTGGAGTCAGTCTGCCTATATACAGCAAGCCTGACAGTTTTAGGAAGCATCAGGCTTTCATGACACATATATGTAAGATTATGTCCGTGTTACTCTCATCCATCCCCATTTGCCTCAGGAGACAAGGGGGACCAGGGGTCAGATGTGAAATCTGGGCTAAATTACTTGTGGCAATCCTCCATAAAGGGGTTGAAGACCACCATTTAAGACTCATGTTTCAGCCTCACCAGGTCAGAGACTTTGTGCTCCAAGGGCACAGCAAGAATTGCCTGGTTGTTATCCTGTGCTTCTTGTGGAAGAATTACCGTCCTGTCGGTGGTGACAGTGTGACTATTTTTGAGAAATCAAAAGTCCTCATCCTCATCCCCAGCAGTAGTACTGGAAATGTGTAGCTCTGAAATTTGTAGTCAAATGGTGAGCCACTTGTTTCCAATGAGATAATTATTACAGGCCAAGGTGTTATAGCAGCATCCCTCTTTCCATAAGATACCAGTTTTCTTTTACAGTACTTTGGGATTTCTTTTCAATTGCCTTTGTTTAAAAAGGGGTAGCAGTCATAATTAAGTCACCTTTGAAAAGAAGTACCAAGCATACATTGACAGTATTTCCTTAAGTCAGCAGGCAGCCTGAAACTAGAACTCTGAAATATTCAGTGCTTGCACTGAGGGTTACCTCTGAGAAAAATGTTAACTACTTCAGTACTGGGTTGTAAGTTGGCAGTCAGCTAAGGGTTTGTCCCAAGCTGCTCCCCAGATCCTCTAAATGAGGAAAACCACCAGCTGTTAAAAGCAGGCATGTGTGGATATGTTTAACAACTTATAATACTTACAAAGTAACATTTTTAGGATGTTGAAAGTGAAAAGCTAAGGTGAGTTTATTCTTTACTTGAAGGATTACTGACTTCTTGTGTTCAGTTGGTTTATAATCTCCAGCTGTTTTCCTGTGCTGTGTAGAAAACTGTCTTGAACAGATGTTTTTTAGGGAAGAGACGAGAAGGGGAAGTAGAGACTACTCAGTAAAGCCGTAAGTGCATTTAGGAGGATTGGAGGAGAGGAACAACTCCTGTGCAGATGTCCCTGTATTTAGCTGTAATAGCTCCATACCTAATTTGGTGCGAGTGGTTGCTGCTGCCTGTGTTCATGACTCAAATGTAGCCTTCCTATGTAATGCCAGGAACCACATGTCTATCAACAGCACTACTTAAGCTAAGTGATTTCAGCTCCCAAGCCAAATTATGAAATCTGTTGTCCTTAAGCTCACTAGAAAAGGCAGCCAGAAATCTGCCGCTGGATCATCTCCTGCTGTCTCTGGAAACCCCACACTGATTATCCTCATTAGATTATGCCCACTGTGGGCTAAACATCTTTTTCACTCATATAGCTGGAAGATGGTAGAAAAGAATTTCTTCCCTTTCAGCAGCTGCTGGGTGTGCGATTTTTACTTAGGTAGTCAGCCTGGATGAAGAAGTAGATATGACTTCTCTGGGGAGTGAAGCATAGGGAAGTTGTTATAGGGAGGTAAGATCAGTGGCTGGAGGACTCACTCAGCCCCAGTCAACAAAATGCTACCGATTTCTCCTTTTTTGCATGTTGGTGTGGCTTTTGTTTCGTGGTGGGGGTTTTTGTTTGGTTGATTTGGTTTTGTGTTCTGTTTGTTGGAGTATTGTTTTTCTTTTTTTTTTTGTTTTTGCCTTTTTCTGTGTGTGTTGTTTTTTGTTTGTTTGTTTTTCCCTCTACTTATTTCCTTGCTTGCCTACAATAAAGGCAACAGAGCACATGCGGCATGAAAGATTTTGTGGGGATGTTGCATGGCTAGGAGAGTAGGGAGACTAGCCTATACAGGGTTCTTAAGTAAAAACAGATACAGGAGACTCTCAGAAGATTTACCACAATTATTTACTACAGTTTTCTGTAGCATACAACTCTTGTGGATTGGAGTGATTAAATTTTCGAGTGCAAAATACCTTGGTCCTAAAAGATAATGTTATTTTTTCCCCTGCTCTTTTTTTTTTTTTTTTTTTTTTGGCTGTTTATTATTATGTTGGAACAAATGTTGAGAAAGTTTACATCGTATACAAGAACAACTTACTCTTCCTTACAATTAACTTACAATAAATATCAATGTTTCAGCTGTGAGGAGTACTGTAGCAAAGTTTAGACACAGAAATACAGTTGGTGTGTGGGTCTCCCTCAGGTATAGTTACTAAACACATCTCACACCTGGTAAGTGATGGAGTGGCTCTTATAAAATTACAGAGAACGAATTGGTATCTCGTCACCTTTGTTTCTCTCCAACAGAGAGTCCAGGTAGAGGGACAGCATGCAAGATGAATACTGAAAATATGAGCACAGTATGAAGTTAATGAGAAGGCAATGTGCTTGTACTTTCAGAGAGCCTCTAGTTTGGATGGGTAATGATGATAATGTATCTATAGTGAGACGTTTGTCAGTTCAGTTAGTTGGATATGTCATGGCATTTCCTGCAGTGAATGGTGTTAAGAAATTAGAATGGCAGTGTTGTGGACTCTTTCCTTAGAGCGGATGACATAAACACAGGGTCCAGACCCCTCCTAGTGTTACAGTGCTTTCATGTGTTTGGAAGCCAGGGTTTGTGTCATATGCCTGTATTGTGTGGGGAAAGATGGCAAGTCCGTTGATGTCCACAAGAATTTAAGAAAACACATCCTAGTATTGCAAATGCTAGGACTGTGTTTTTCCTTTTATCTCTGTGGGTGAGGCTGGGAAAAGTACTGTTGTTTGGTTTCTGGAGGCAGGTGCTGCTTGTAAGTTTTGTTTTCTGTACTAGAAAACTTTTGTCAACAAAGGGGTTCAGGTATGAGATGGAGGCCTGAGGAGGTACAGCCCATGTTTGTCCTGTGCAAGCTTATCCAAGTTGCTCTGGAACAACAATAGCTGTCGTCTTCTTTTTCAACCATTTTTGTGGTTCCTCTTGTGTGAGAGGGCAAAGAATGAGCCTGAGTTTGATTGCTCATTCAACCAGGTAAAAGGGACTTTGAGAAAAGCCAATGAAGCTGCAAGCCAGCACTTCTGTAGTATTGTGTATTAGGTGAAACTGGACATCCCTTCTTATATCCTTCCTATACTGCTTTGAAATTTGCTTCTTGCAAGGGACAGTATATTTGTCTGTTGTGATGACTTTTTAAAAAATGATTTATTATCTTTGACATGAGAATCCGAACATCCAAAAAACTTTTCCACATTTTTAGGTTGGAAACTTGTCCAATTTCTTGAGTGCTGCAGATATGTAAGTTTTGAAGCAATTTACCACTTCTCAAATTACCACTTAGCAAACCTTCAATTAGAAGCTGTCTCTTACCTATTTACTTATGGCACTAGTGTGTGGAAGGACTCCTAGTCCTTTGTATGTACCAATAAAGCAACTTTTTGATTATGAAAGAAATACACACCTTCAGTTCATGGTGATACAAGTTCTTCTCTTACTTCTATGATACTTGTGGAATTTCTTTCAGATTGCTGTCATCTTCACTTGAAAAATGATTTTAAAATATTTACACACTTATCTTGTGTTAATTCTTGCCGTACACAAAGAAAGGTATATTCTGACTGTATTAAAAGTTAAGTATGTATTGAAAACAGCTTCCCCCCTTTATTTTTAATCAACAATTTGAGAATTAAATTGAAAAGCAGAATGTAGGTGGTTGTTCTGCATGTTGAGCTTACTTTCTGAGGCAGTGTAACTGGCTGCAGACAGAATAGGGAAGCTGACCAGGCCATGTGGCCAGCCCCAGCTGGTCTCTGTTTCCGACAGTCCTGAGAGTTGCCTTAAAACTTGTTCATCTGTTGTGGAAAGTATCTTCTGTCTTTCTGAGCCCTTTGGAATTCCACCTTCTCTTGCATTCTCTTGCTGTTTTCTAAATATGTAACAACAAAGAAACCTGATTTTTTTTTTTTTTTCCTCCAGAAAACTTTGAGTATCGTACTGTATATCAAGCATGTGGGATGTTTAGATCTTAGCAATATGTTTAGATGTTTAAACTTTATAATGAATTATATATGGTATAGTGGTTTTTCCCTAATTGTGTCCTACACTGATTTGGCAGGAATCTCTTTTTGTAGGAAGGCTTTCCCCCCAGTTCAAAGTCAGAATCATAGAATGGTTAGAGTTGGAAGGGACCTTAAAGATCATCAAGCTCCAACCCCCCTGCCATGGGCAGGGACACCTCCCACTAGACCAGGTTGCTCAAAGTTGTGTGTATTTGCTTGTATGTTCAGTAACTGTGTTTCATAATTTATGTATTGTTTCCATACGTATATCCTTGTTATCCTTGTGAACAATTAAGTGAAGTACACATTCTGCACATCTTTTTTTTTTTAATTGGTATTTACACTTTTCATAGTATACAGTCTTTTCTACTGTCTATATCCAAGTGATGTTTCATCCAGGCTCTTTAACTAAGAGTGTGTCTGGCTGTTTGCCCATTGAGATTTGGCATACAGGAGACTATGGCCTTGGCTTGGCATGAAATCATCTCTCCTTCGCATTTATTTTTTTTTCTTAATAGAAAAAGTCTGTGGCTGGTAATGGAGAATATTGCAAGAAAGCTTTGCTAGTGTGATAAACATTTCTTTAAAACCATAAACAACCGTCCTGTGGTTTTAAGTTGGATTTGAGTAAGTTTGGAACTGATGAGGGTTAATATAATGATAAAAATAGCTGATACTCTGAAGGGTAACCACAATTCTGAGGATGTTGTCTTTGTGACTCTGTCCTGTCAGTGACTATTATGAAGGAGAATATTATGCATTTAATACTTCAGTTTGAAATGGGGAAGTAAGAAAAAAAGATTCACAGCAAGCAATTTTAAGTTCAGGTGAAACATACTGTAGGAAGTAAAGATGTATTGAAATTTTTGCTGTTAAGACACTATAGAAGAAACAAAATATAGTGGTAACACTAATATAAAGTGTAAACAAGTGTGTCTTTGTGTTTTAAATGACACTATAGGACACTTCTGGTGGGGGGAAAAAGTTTGTTCATCTCTTAACTATGTCACTGGGAGTGGGACTTCAATTCTGCTGTCCATAGGCAAAAAAGTAAAAAATACATCCTGCAGTGATATTACTTAGATTTTCATAAAAATATTGATTTATGTTGTAGATGATTTATTCTGTGAAATTGTGGCTTGTCAGTCACTAGCTCTATCTGCATGTGCACTGGAATCAATACTACATTAAGGACACTGACATGAGGAGGGGAATTTCATAAATAATGAATAGCAGCCTTCACTAGTGGCATGTCATTTCTACCAAGAATAATACAAATTCTAGTGAAGTACCCTTGTACTTCCTAACCCTATTAGACTGGAAACCATTATCCTGAATATTGATGCTTTCCTTTAGTCTGTTTCTTATTAATAAATATGTCTATGTAATCCTTAACTACATGCTGCTAAAGGAAAAAGCTAGCATTTCTATTTATCAGAGATATGGGTACAGTAACAATATTTGTATCGGAACTGATCTGCAGTCTACTGAGAGACCAGGATTGGAAGTTACGGGATGTGGGGTTGCTTTTGACAATGTTTTCTTTGCTTTATAAACAATAGATGCTTGTGAAAAGAGATTTTTGTGCTATGCAGTACATGTGAAATGTTGAGCGTTAGATCATGATCCTTGCACTTTAAATCTGTGTATTAATTTTTTTTTCATTAGCTCTCTCTGCTTCCACATCCTGCACATTGCTGGCAAGCATGCATCAGCAATAAGACTTTCTTCACTAATGTGTCTGACATCTCTGAAATGTGACTGGTCAGAGCTATAGGTGATTTTTTTGTAAGTTGGTTCCTTTCAGGAAAGTAATTTCACCTGAAATTATTTTAAATTTTCTATATGATGTGCTCTATCGATGAATAGCTGTGTAGAATCAGCACAGGAAGAGCAAAGTCCTTGGCAATACCAGCTCAATTGCATCTGCAGATGAGGATTTAAAATTCTGTGCAGCAGACAGTACCTCCAGCAGGCGAGTAAAAGGTTACTGCGTTATTTTGCTTGTTTGCATCTGTAGTCTTTATCTACCAAAGGTTTTTCTTTTTATCGTTCAGTTTGTTGTGCATGCTTGTATATAGATACTGCTGGAAATTGATTTAACAGAACCATGAATATCAAAAGGGCAGAGCAAGGTGAAGGGAGAGGCTCAGTTCAGCTTTAAACTAAGGAAAGGGAGGGGGGAGAGAATGAGTAAAGGGGAGGGGAGAGTGGGCAGGAGAGAAATTAAGCTTTCAATACAGTGTGAAAATGAGAAGTTTTTTTGTGACTGCATTAATTTCAGCTGCTTTCATGTCACTTGCGTTTTTCTTAACGTTTTGCTAAAGAGGATGCTATTGAACAAGCACTGATAGCTCTATAAATACGTGACAATTATTTCATGTCAGATTATCCTGTAATCAGGTTAAGCAGTTGTATTAATATGAGACCATCTACCTTCAGAAATAGTATTGCATACCATCTTAAAGCAATTAAAAAAGAGCTTTTTACAGTATTACTTGTGGGGGTTTTGTACAGAAAGGAAAAAGTAGATGGCATTAGTATCTCTTAAGTAGAAGGCATTAGTATCTCTTGCAAATGAGAAAATGTTTTCAGCAGTAAGTTACTCGCATGTGTTAAATTAGAGAGATACTCAGTATTTTTTTTTGAGCAGAGTACGTTTCTTTTCAAAGGTTAGAAAGACCCGTTTATGTCTGACTGCTTATTTGAATTAGTTTTACCTTTTCTGTTTTTCTTGGAGTGAAGGCTCCTCGAAGACTTTATTAAAGCTGCTTATACGATGTGCTTCTAACTTGCTTTGACAGTTGGTTGTGGTGCCTTTTGACATTCTACTATAAATTCTATCTTGCTTCTTTCTTCCCCGGTTTAAATTTCTGTGGGCTTTTCCTAGTGCTGTTGTCGCTCATGTACCTTTTGTAGCAGCCATTCTTATGTCAGGATTTGGTAGACCCAGGTAGCTTTTTTCTCATGCATGCTGATTTNTTTTTTTTTTTTTTTTTTTCCCCCCCCTTCTCTTACCTCCCAGATGTTTCAAATAGTCAGTCTCGGAGCGTGACAGTCAAACAGGTCTTGTTGTTCTCCTGTGTAATTGGAAGGTCCTTTTCAAGCAGAAACGTTACAAAAGGTTGGCAGCTCTGAACGTGTACAATAACCTGCTGTGGCTGCGAGCAGTGGAGACCCTCCCCGCACGGAGGATGCTGTGGGCAAGTGGAGGATGCTGTGGGCGAGTGCATGGGGCTGCGTGGGGTGGGGCTCTCGGCTGTTGGCTGCCGGTGTAGCCTCCTCTGGCCGGGGCCCAGGCTGGATAGGCTGAGCTGCCTGGGAGGGTAAAACAGACTTGAAGTGAAAAGAGCCACAGAAGGAGTAGTCAGCAAGCAGTTTGGACAGATTGCCATCCCTGAATTTACTCCTCTGTTAGACAGCTGTCTGTCTTTTCAAAGCACCTTACTTTCCAAAGAGGAGTAAGTACGTGATTTTTTTAATGCAAGATATTGCTTGCTGATGAGACTGGCTGATATTTTTTTTTTGAGAAATACATTTTTTTTTTTCTTTCTGTTTAGCAGTCTTAGTTTCAGCCAGGGAGCTGCAGAATGAGGCAGCTGGCCAATTTTGAGTGTTTATGGGACAGTACCAGTCCTAATTTCTTTAAGAATAAACTCGTCTGATGAGCAAGTCAATGTGTGGCTGTGGCTGCAGCATTATTTCTTCTTTAATGAAGAGGCTGGGCTGTTCGACCTGCTGCTCCAATCTTCTATCTTGCAGTCATACATCAGAGCAGTTGCAGAGACTATCCATTGAATGTCTCAATCAGCCAAAGAAGGTAACTATATTTTTAATTTTAACTATACCATTAAAAGGATGCTGTATAATTTGGACTTACATGATAAAAAGACAAATTTCAGGTGTTCTTAGCATTTTTCTTGACCTTGCAGTAGCTATCCAGTATCATTTTGCCATTATCAGGTTGTGTAGCAATAGAAATGTGCTGCAGTAATTGATTTTGTAATAGGATCAGGTGATTTACTGGCTGCACTGACAACCACTTGCTTGCTTGTTCTGAAACCTGGAGCAACCTAATGGATGTTTTGATTGCAGCCTCCAGTTGCTCTGAAACTGCTAAATGTAACGTCTCATTTGTCAGAATAAAAACTTCTCTAGCTGTTTTCTCCAATCACATTGGAAATCCATTGAATTTTTTAAATACTGACTTCAGATTCTGGATTAATAAAATTGTTCCTACGTAGAATTGAAAATTGTCCTAGTCAACTTCAGGCATGTCAAATTAGCCCCTCTCCTGGTAGCCACTTAAAACATGTTACTGCATGTGCTTTATGCATTTCCTGAGAACTTGGTCCATTCTAAACATAGTCCAAGTCTGTGTCTAGAGGACAATATATAACAATTCTTTCTGGATTGCTATTGTGTTGTATTTTTCCATTAGAATATTGTGCTTTGGAAGCAGAAATCTGGCTCGAATTAGAAAATAAACCAAACCAAACCAAGGAAAAAACATCCCATATCACATTATAGATTTCACTATAGGAAAAAGTCACTGGGAACTGTGATCCAGTGAATGGAATTGGAGAGCTTAATTGGGTTTGCCTTTTGGACCAGACTATCTTAGGCTGATATAATGGAAACGTGGTATTAAACTCTTAGAGGCATTTAAGCTATGTTAGTGCACGATTCATCTTCAGGTTAATTGGAGAGTATTATGAGCAAAGAGTATGTTACAGTAGTCATTTGTAGGTTGTACCTTATTCTTTTCATTTTAAAAAAAAAATTCTTATTTTTTATCCATTATTTTGCAAGAATAAACATACCGTTTTGAGTGCTTGTTCACCATATCAAATAAAATGAGCACAAAAAAAAACCCCAACCCCTTGCATATTAAAAATGGCTTCCAATCGTTGTTGTGCCTGTTGTGGAGGGAAGACTGATGGGGGGAAAAAATGTATCAAGAAGCAGAAGAATCTCACATGAGCCTTGAAGTAAGAAACAGTCAAAAGACAATTTTGGTATATTGAACTTCATAGGATGACATTCACTTCAGACATCAGTATGCCATGTACAACAGGTGATTAGCTAACAGCTAAGATCAAATGCATAACAATTTCTCAAGTGATCATATATACAGTGATTTAAGTGGACTGAAGTAAATCAAAGTGTTTGAATTTGAAAACATTGAACCTAATCATTATTAAACGAAACTTAAAAGTTAAGATCTTTCAGCCAGTCCTCACCTGATAAAAATCGGTGAGCAAGAAACACTTGATTTAAACCAATAGATTTTAATTTTTTTTTGTTTTCTATTTACACCTCAGAGGTGGCAACTAAAAGAAAATTGATTCTTGCTTTCATAATTTGCTACACCTTTATCCTAATGAGAATATACTACTATTTCCATGTTTGTTCATGTAGCGTATAGCTTGACATTCAGGTTCTTCTCAGCTGTTTGGTTTGGGTGGTGGCTTGTTGTTTTTTTTACTCTATGAAATGAGCATAAGTCCCCTTGCAGAAATAGATTTCTATCTGACCAATTTATACATGTGACAAGAATCCCAAATTCACATTTCTCCAGCATACAATAAGTTTCTTTCAGTCTGAAAGAAGTAGTCATTATGTTGGAGTAGCAGAATGAGCCCAGAACTATTTTTTGAACCTGAAGAGGAGCAGTGTTCGAAAGTGGTCATGGTGGCAGGTAGGAGGTACCACTTCACTGAGCTTGGGTTGCAGGATTTACATAGTGACTCTTCACCAGGGAGTGTAGTGATGGGAGGAGGGATAATGGTTTTAAAGTGAAAGAGGGGAGATTTAGATATCAGGAAGAAATTATTTACTGTGAGGGTGGTGAGGCACTGGAACAGCTTACCCAGGGAAGTTGTGGCTGCCTCATCCCTGGAAGTGTTCAAGACCAGGCTGGATGGGGCTTTGAGCAACCTGCTCTAGTGGGAGGTTGGGACAAAATAATCTTTAAGGACCCTTCCAACCTAGACCATTTTATGATTATTGAGTTCAGTGATTTGACTTTAAAAAAGGTATGTGGGGACTCAACTATCTCTCAGTATTTCAGCCATTTACTTTAAATTTCCTGGAGAATTCAAGGCAATTGGTAATGGAACTATTGGCTTGAGAGAGATAATAATTAAAAATAACTTCTATTTAAAGACGTTAACTTGATGAGAAATACAAGATTAAATAGTTTGCTTTTATTTTTATACATCTTTCTCAAGGTCAGTTTATACTACATAAGAATTCTGCCACCGTAAACATTGTGTTTTATAAAAGTATTTGTGAGAAAGATGATGTGATATGCTGTATTTTGTGACTCTAAACACAATGATAAAGGGCTAGTGAATTATGTTTTGAAGTCCAAGAGGAAAATCTTTGTAAAACATTGAGGAAAGTAGTTGGAAGGATTTGCATTTTTCAGAAAAAATGGAAAGTAGGCTCTTTCTGTGAAAGTGTTTCATGTGCAAAACTGAACTGCAAAATATATTCCATGAAACTGTAGCTAGGGCAGGGAAGAGAAAAGAGACTTTCTGTTGAGAGTGATATGTTACTGAAATAGTAAATACTGATAATCTTTGCTGCAGTAGTACTGTTGTGCTAATGGAGCAGAAGGAGCAAAGAAACTAATTGAATAGTAGTATCAGAATTGTTGAGATGAGAGTTAGCAGTCTCAAAGTTCAGCTGGAGACTTGTCAAAGTGACTCCAGTGCATGTTGGTGACTCTTGAGCAATGTGGTGGGCTCCAGGTGGCCCTGTCCCACCACCTTTACCTTGGCCACTCAGTGTCCCCAGGTCAGCTTCCAGCCCCCACCACACAGTCGCAGCCAGAGCAGATGGGGCAGCTAGTCCTTAGGTCCTGACACTTCAGCAGAGCTCTCATTAACAACAGCCAGCACTTTGCCAGATAAAACCAGGAGTTTCCATCTTACTATTCAGCCAGAAAATATTTGTAGTGGTGCCTCCTGTGAAATCCCCGAAAAGGACTTGTTTTCTAAAGAAATTGTCATGAGAACAGAACTTCGAGTGTATGAAACTTGAGGCTAAACATCATAGTAAAAACATGTATTGAAGTCACAAAGAAACTGGCTTTGTCTTAAATGGTATGTTCACTGCTGAAAATGAATCTTGATAATTAGGCCTCAGCTTCTGTTATTCACTTTTAACTGTGCAGGGCATTTAGTGGGATGACTGTGTAGACTTAAGTAGTTGCATGCTTAACGTGTCTTTCAAAATGTTTGCGAAAGGAATCTTCCAAAAAATTATTATTTTTTTTTAATTTAAAAGAAGCGTGTGAGAGTTCTATCAACTTTATGAAAATCAGTGCTGCTAGCATACCTTTTTACCTGCTTTAACAGAACTCTTGGAGGTGTTTCCCAGAGAAGTGCTGCCAAGAAAAAGTTTCCTGGTAGGACTTGAATTTTTAACCAGGCTACTGTAATTTGATTTTGCTGAAATGTGATGGTACTAGTTTGTATAACCATGGTAGCTTCTAGGGGAACTGGAAGTGTTACCAAATTGTGAATGCTTGTTACCAGTAGGAGAAACCCCATACTTGTATTCACCAATTCCTTTGCAAAAATTCAGGGGGAAAAAGTCACCATGTAATATTGTAGAAATATTTCAGTTCTTTGTTTGCAAAATTTTAATATTTTCTCTGTATTCTGGAAGTGGAACATTCCCTTCTGACTTAGTGTTTCAGTGATACAGATTGCACTTGACAAAGAGTTGGACATGGAAAACATGTTGTAATGGCGTCACTGGTAGAAAATATATATATTACCATGTCATTATCAGCCTCCACTGTAAGTAGAAGCAGCTCAGCCTCCCCAGCTGGCCTGTGGCTTGGCAAGTGGGGTCCCAGCTTTCACTTGGGCAGTGGTTGCTCAGAGGAGCAGATGGTTCCAGGAAGAGTGGCTGAGCAGGGGAGCAGTTCAGGTGGGGTCAGGCTCTATCACCTGGGATGCTCACTCTCTGCATCATACTTGGAGGGTGTCTAAGTTGGGATGAGAAGGGGTGAGGCTAGAAAATGAGTGAAATTTTGCATGGCTGTGGTAGCAACATAAGTTAAAAGAAAGTTACTTCTAATGATCTTATCTCTCATATGATAGGGTTGGGATACTGGCAATGAATGAGCAAAGTCTGCTTCTAGTGCAGAATGGTGGAGTGAAGCTGTCTCCAATAGTCTGCAGTGAGCACTCTGCTGTTTGTGAATGCCTGTGTAGCTAAAGACAAAAGATAGTGATCTTCTAAACTGGTTTTCTCACTCTCCCTGACCTTCTAGATCTCACTAGCAAAGATGGGATACTAAGGAGAGAAGCAGTAATTTACGATTTTATTGGAGGATTAATGTTGCTGTAAACTACTGTTTGTATTTTCTGTGTATGTATGAATCTTGCACAGCTGCTGAATCAGTTTTGGTTTTGCTTTTGCACATAGCATGTCGTGTGTGTTTTTTGTATACACACACCCCAGAGTTTTATAGTTGGATTTGTGTTTTCTTTTTTGTTTCCAGCTGCCCTCCAAATTGGTGCCATTAGAAAGTTATGGGATTTGAATGTCAGGCTTTGTTCTCTCAGGAATAAAATTTGTGATCATAATTCTTCATTTTAGAAAAGAGTACTAATGTATGTAAAAGGAACCTGATAACTCCCATGTGGCTAAATTTAGCTCTGCTAAGAATAATATTTGGAAAAAAAAAAAAAAAAGTAAAGATCAAATACTTGTTTTGGTAGACCAAAGAGAAAATAAACAAATATATATACCCTATAAAAGAAGCACAATTATGCCTTTTCAGGTCAAGACCTTTAGTAAAGGTAGGATTAATTCTTGTAAATGGATTTTTATGTTGAAATTTAAATGTTGTACAGATGCTGAAGGCTGAAATTGCCAAACTGCTGTTTCCTGTGGAGATACCTACTTCCCGTATTTTTCATATGGCACAACAAAACCAAGTGATGTAACAGCAGCATAAAGAGGAGATACTATTTTCTGGAATCTCTTAGAATCATAGAATTGACTCTGTTGGAAGAGACCTTTGAGAGATCATCTAGTCCAACCATCAACCTACCTCTGATTAAAGAAGAAAAAAAAAAAAGGCGGAACCAACAAAAAAACAAACAAACAAAAAAAATCCCCCCCAAAACCCCAAAACGACCCATCGCTAACCCGCATCACTAAGCAGTATGTCAAGCTGTCTTTTAAATACCTGCAGGGATGGTGCCTCAAACACTTCCCTGGGCAGCCCACTCCAAAGCCTAATTACCGTTTCTGTGTAAATTTTTTTTCCTGATGTTCAATATGAACCTCCCCTGGTGCAACGTGAGGCCATTTCCCCTTGTCCTGTCACCTGTGAACTAAGAGACTGACCCCCACCTCTCTGTGACCTCCTTTCTTCAGTTATGCCAATTTATGTCCACTTTCTGGGTTAGCATAATTAAAAGGTTACAGATGAGAGAAGACTGCTGAATCCCAAACTATGGTAGCCTATGGTTTTTATGAATGAATGTTGATTTATGGGGTGGTTGGTGTTTTTTCTTGTTTTAAACTGGTCTTTCTCAGTGTAGGTGGGTAGCTCGATCTGCCAGCAGTTGAAAAGTGGAAGAGTCTTGAAGATTTATGGGGCACTGAGACTGGAGGAGTATGATAGTTTCGTGTTTAGAAAAGATGCCTTGCTGTACTCAGAAGGGTGGAGAGGGTAAAATGGACTGTGAACACCCTAAGGAGTAAGTTTAAGTAGCAACAGACCTGTCCTTCTCAGTAATTCACAGAATCACAGAATTGTAGGGATTGGAAAGGGACCTGTGGAGACTGTATAGTCCAACCCCACTACCAAAGCCGGTTCACCTAGAGCGGGCTGGACAGGAAGGCATCCAGCAGGTTTTGAATGTCTCCAGAGAGAGTCCACAACCTCTCTGGGCAGCTGGTTCCCACCCTCAAAGTAAAGAAGTTTTCTGCATGTTCAGATGGAACTTTGTGTGTTCCAACTTGTCTTTTGCCCCTTGTCCTGTTACCAGGCACCACTGAGAAGAGCCTGGACCCATTTTCTTGACACCTGCCCTGTATATATTTGTAAGTGTTGATAAGGTCCCCTCTCAGCCTTCTCTTCTGCAGGCTAACTGGGAGGCAGAGAACCTTGCTTGGTGATGTTTGAATGAAGAGATTGGTGGTAAGGGTGTAGAATCAAGAGGGAAGAAGCCTTCTGTGTGTGGGAGACAACAGGCTATGCTGAGGAACTGAGTGGGGGGAGAAAGGACAAACAGACGTTTAAGGTCAGAGGAATCATTATGGTTATCTAGTCAGACCATCTGCATGGCACAGCACAGGATTGCACCCATGCTGTAACCCTGAGTTTGAGGCTCAACTGCAACAGTATTCAGAGCTAAATTGTACTACTCGTTCTCTTGATGCAGTCTGTTCTGTACCACAAAGCCCTAATCCAGCATTTGTGGCGTTGTCATCTATTAACTCTTTAAAGATCCCTTTTCATATTAGTATTTTGATTTTCCTTGGTCTTTGTCAAGTGAAGTGTTTTTTCTCTTTTACTCTTTTTAAAACAGTACCACATAATTTCTTTCCTGCTTTTGGCAAAAAAGGAATAATGATGACAACTCAGTAAACAAGTAACATTTTGTGGTAAAATGCTATTACTGCCATCAATATTGTCATTATCAGAAGAACAGCAATGTAAGAGATAGCAAAACCATTGCAATATCCTCTTGCTCAAAGCTGAAGTTAGGGAAAAAAAAAGATCAATTTCTGAAATAAATGCAATTTCCCAGAAGTCTGAATTGGGATGGTTTACCAGAATGGTGGAGTTTCATTCCATCCCAACAGGCTGACATCACAAATCTTGATTTTAGTATAAGTACTCTCTTGTAAATTGTAATACAAGTGCTACAATACAGACGATCGTGTTAATAGTATTAAACACTATGAGATTCTGGGATTAAAATTAAATACTGTCAGTTTTAATCACACCAATTTTTCATGTACAATCTTAACTCTCACCCATTTCCCACCCATCCCCCCACCCCACCCCCCAGCCCCTGATGATTTGTACTTATTGAATTAACACAAGACAGCCATGGAGAGTAGAATACCATCATGGCAATAGAGATCTTCAGATTCTTGGCAGTAATATCAATGGAGCAAAAATGAACACTTGTGCTTCAACTGGCTGGTTTGAAAGTCCCTCCAAGAAAACTTTTAACCTACTAGTAGCTTAATGTTCCTGTGAATGAATTTTCATTTTGCTAAAGTACTGGATTTTAGTCTTTGGGACTTTGTGCTCTTTCCTGTTAGAGCTTGTTGACTTTCAGCCTTAGTAGATGGCATTTGGGGACACATCAAGAATAAAGCTGATGCAGTATGAACCGTTTGGGTCATTCTTGCAACACTTGCAGTTGCTTAAAAATATCTTAGAACCTCATAAGCTGAATAGTATACTCTGCTCACTGTTTTGGTAAAGTAATTGCGAAGACATTTTTTCTTCTACAGTTTTTTTAAAAGCTGCTGCTCTGCAGGTTCTTCTCCACAACAGTCACTTCTCCAGCACCTTTTTATTCCAGTTTCAGTAGCATTTTATTTGTTACCTTAACTATCTTTGCGGTTATACTGCAGTGCAAGAAAAATAGAGAAACAAACATCTTGTGTATTGGTATGTTATGCTTTGTGGATATTAGAATTAAATTGTAAATTTAACATCTTGTTCACCACAGACTTCAAAAGATACATTTTTTTTTTCATGCATATGAATCATGCATATGATTTTTCTTAATTCCGTAAGAAGCCTCTTTTTTCCTTTATCCTATCTATTGAGATGTCACTGATGATACTGTATTGATCCGCTAAAAAGGTTTGTAGAGAAGCTTTTTACTTGATGTAGGCTGTCTTTTTAATTATAGCTGTACCACTATGCTGTGCAGAGCTCCAGTTAGGGTTGTGTCAGCACATACACTCTAGATCCCTCATTTTTATCAGCAACTCAATACTGACAATAAAAAATTACCTTGAGGCAAATCATAGCAAGATTTTAGCCTTCAGTGTGAATCAGTAAGAGTTCACTACACTGAAAACTATTCAGATAAAGCTGAGCTAATGAAAGGTTATAATCTCTTTTACACACAGACTTTGTGTGTGTGTGCCTCTGCAATACCATTTCCAAATATTTTCCTTTTTATTTTTTTTTAAGCCTTTTTTCTCACTTGCAATACTGTTATTCAATATCTAAAAAGCAGTGTTTCTAAATGACTTGCAGTAGCTCCTGAACTTGCCTGCCTCTTTGTCTTGGTCTCCCCTCCAACCCCACCTCATTTCCTTTTCTTTCTCCCCAACCTGCAGTGTCTCTGAGGAGGACCTAACAAGAATGAAGGACTATCTCAGTTGTCTTGTTTGCTATGTGGACATTTAGCAAACCTCTGATCCCACAGAAGTAAAGTGTATGGAAGATAGGGATTATTTTGTCCTTAAATTAGAAGTACAAAGCTATTACTGTAAAAGTGTTTCTAATACTGCAGACTTGAGGTTGTTGGAAATGGCTGTTAGATATCTATGCTGGCTGTCTATCCAGAACGCAGAGCTATTCGCTAATGATGGGAGTCTAAATGAACAGTACTTGTTTTTTCCAGAATGGTGTTAGTGGTAGTACCTACCCTTTGCAGAAGAGTGTAATGGCTAGGGGACTTAATGTCTAGTTCAGTTTCGTACACATCCTGCAAGGGTGTAAATGCACATCCCTCCCTTTTCTAGAAGAGTGCTGAGAAATCGTTTGGGTGAGGGCATCTTCCAGCCCTGTTGGGGGGAGTATAGGTCACCGTATGATCGAGGGGAAGAAAGCAAGGAGGAGTAAGATTTTGCAGACTTAGTGTACTTTGCCCTGAGTTTGGGGAGGAAATGCTTGAGTACCAGATCTGCTCCCTGCATTTATTTCCCGGTCTCTCTCAAAAATTTGACAGCTATAAAGAAAAAGCAGGACTGAAAATACAGCTTTCCCTCCTAACAAGCGGTTAGAGTCCTCATCCATCCCTTCTGTTATTCTGCACTTCCTTTGAAGAATGCTGTGCTGAAGAGAAGAAAATGCTGATTTAATTCTCCCTCATCAAATTTTGCTCTGATAATGTACGTATTTGTGTGCTGCTTAATTTCTGGTCTGTTTTGAGCTTGGTGATCTTAAAGGTCCCCTCCAACTAGATGTTTCTATAGCTGAACCTGATACAGAGACCTTATAATCTTTTGACTTTTTTTTTTTTTTCTTAATTTTAGGCCTTGGTCATTGGCCTTCCTGGGGTGGGAATGCTAGAGGAAAAAGAAACATAATCCTCATTGGCAACTGGCAGTGGGTACTACAACCAGTGAAAAGAAGAGGGAAGAGGTGTAGTACTCAAAAAATTGAATTTGGAGAGTCAGAGTTGTAGTGTAGCCATGCTTTGAACTGTGACATTGCTGTAGATACAAGTCTGGGTTTCACAGGAGTTTGATATCACAGTTAAGTTCAGTGTAGATGACCTTATGATCTGTGCAGGCCTGTCTGCAGAAGGAAGGCAAAATTGCTCTTTCACCTTATGTACATTTCACAGGTAACAAATATATGTACCATAGCATTGAGCAACCTAGAAAATACGTATAATAAAACATACTTTGGAAACTTCCACTGAATTATAAGGACGGAAAAATACCTCACTAAATACACCTTGTTTGCATTCTATGGACATGTTGGTAGGCCCTCAGGACAAAAGCTGATATGTGAGACTTCATTGTAATGCACTGACAAGGCAATGGTGTTCTTGGTCCTTTATTTACCTTTCGCTTTTTCAAAGCGTTTTTGCAGGGAAGCATACATAATAAACCTTGCTTTATAAATGGGGAAACAGACTCTGAAAATGAAGAGGCTGAAGGTCTCTCTTCAGGTCCCTGGCAAACCTGAGCATAGAAATCAAGTCTCCTCAGACTGAATTCAGCTGTTTTCCCCCTAGATCACATTTTTTCCACATAGTGTTTCCTTTGCGGGAAAAACACAAAAAAAATTGAGGTAGCTGAAAGGTGGCAAAACATTTGTATGGGTATTCCAAGTGCCTTAAAAAAGTGATTCCCACTTTGATGTAGCTGGAGAAATAAGGCACAAGGAAGATTGTGAATCCTCTAGATTCTCACATGTGGAATTGTCATAAAAATTAAATCTGATTCCTTTCTTTTTAACTCTTTTTAATAAAATGGTTTCTGTACCCTCTTCTTTACAGAAAGATGGATCTTATTGCTTCAGTTTCTTTTGTGCCACTTTTTCACAAGTACGTGTGTAGTGTCTTTGCCAGCCATTGAGGACCGAGTGCCAACTAATGCAGCTGTCACTTGATTATTTTTGCCCCCCCCAAGCTTTTTGGCTCCATCTGCTTGCCTGGTCACTTTCATTGTTTTCTTTCCACTTCCCACTGTGCTGGCTCCCAGATGCATTGTTGTCAGTAATAGTCAGTTTGTCCCTTTGCACCCCCCACCCCCCAAAGGATGCAGATTACACCTTTCCTTCCTCTAAACGTCTATGCCCATACTCGCAACTCAGGATAGGGAGTAGAAGAGACTTCCTGAACGTGTCACAACTTAATGTATACAAAAACATTTTCCATCTGCTTTCCACCCACAGCCACAGCTATTTCTCACAATATCTGGAGTGACAACAAAATATTTTTCTTGAGCAGGTTTTGGTTAAGTGGCATAAATTGAGGGAAAAATGAGACAGCTAGACAACATGGACTGGGGATAATTCAGGAGCTGGGAAAATAGTTCTGTAATTTATTTCTCTAAAGCTATAACAACCTCTAATTTTGAGTGGTAATTCACTGATGAAAAATTGGTCACTAATTCTTTTCTTCTGCTTAGAAAGACACCTTGCATAACACGATCAATTGCAAATCTTAAGATGTGCAAATCATGTTTCTAAGTCAGTGCAGGGCATCAGAATTAGTGTGGTGCGCCAGCTGAATGTGAAACAAAACATGAATTGGCAAGCCACTTAACCTAATTCAAGTGAGTAAAGTGGATAGATTCTGCCTGCTCCTCATGCCTGTTTGAGGCTCAAATTTATTTATCTATTTATTTTAAATATCTATATGTCTCTATAGATCTACTTGCGGCTGACTTGGTGTCAGTTTTTGTTTTGGAGCTCAAGAAAGCGGCAACAACCTGCAGTTACAAACTGATTCTGTTTTGCAAGTGTTGTTGGTGTAAACTGCTCACTCGTTCCATTTTGTAATGATTTTTATCTTGCTTATGTGTTTGTATATTTTGGTAGCTTCTCCTTCAAAAAAATTCATATGATCAGATATGAGTGCTGATGTATGTTAATCTTGTTTAACACTTTGCACGCTTGGTACTCTTTCCTTAAGAAGAATGGGTAGTCAACATGTTTTTGCTGTGCTTCATCTTTGTAGAGCTCCTAAATCCACAGCAGAATGGGGGGGGGGAATAATACTGCATATAAGGATAATTGTCATCCTAAAGAGACAAAAAATTGCCATTTCTCATTTTGACTCTTATTAGAAATGTGGAGTGGTATTTCCCTGACACAAGTTCTTTGCCATTTGATGACAGTTGTGGACAAACTTAGAGAAGGGGAGTCTTTTCTTTGTGAAGAACATAGAGGATTTTTATATGTCAGTCTCAAATTAACAGCTTCCTCAAACCTGATCTGTGCAACACACAACATTGATTCTTTCACTGTTCTGTAATGTTTAGTTGCTTATGTGAAAATACTTTATTTTTTTCCCCAGTAGTACTCCACTGTAAGTTCTGTCTGTGGAAAATGGTAGGCAAAGCAGCATAGTGGATTTTGTTGGAAAATAAATTTAAAGTTTTTGAGCTGCTACACTGACTTGGTGGCCAGCAAAGGTAGCAAAAAATGACTTGGGTTTTGGAGTGTGGCAGATCATTTAAGATCCTATGTCACCTAAAAAAAATTGCCAAACAAAGCAGTGCCACCACTACCACAAACAAAAAACAGCCATGTACCCTGTTCTGAGAGAATAAAGATACAAAGTGTATATTAATGTTATTAGAGACATTATCTTATTTTAGGGCAGTGACTATGCTTTCTTGGAACACACCAAGCCCAATCGTTGGACCTTAGTTGTCACATCACGTCTGAATAAAGGCAGAGATGGCATCTTAAGAGAATCTATAGCATAGAGCAGGCATTGCTTTCCAGTAGGGAAGGGTGTGCTTTTAAGCAAAGGGCCTTGTCAGCCAAAACATAGCAGGATAGTCTGGTATTTTCTGCATTTTCTAACAGCTGCTCTTTATCCTCAGCTTTGTTATGGGTGGCTAGGTTTCATGTCTTGAAAAGAGAAGGATCTGTTTGTTTTTTTTTTTCCCCAGACCCTACAAATACAGGGAAAATTGAACATGAAGGCAACTGTAAAACAGGTGAAAGAGCGAAGGGAGCCCAGAGCCTCTAGAGGTGATTTAGTCAGGACGTTTTCAGGGGTTTTGTCTACTTTTAACTCAGTGTAAACTTTGTCATATAAATCCAGCCAAATTCAGATTTAAAAAACTGAAGTTCTCTCAACAAAGTCTTAATAAGTCCTGAGCATTTCAGCTGTCATTTGATGTATTGATTGTGCCAGTAGCAGCAAGTGAGCACACGATTTGATTTCTCTGCTAGTCAGTAGATGAGGTGCTGTCTCTCTGTGTTAGTGCACAGTGTGGCTGGTTTTGGAACAGTGGGTTGCAACGTGCTAAAAGCCAGTAGCATCTGATTCTTGTAACTTATGGGATAGACTCTTAATATCCTCTCTTGTCTGCTGATGTAGGAAGAACTTCTAAAATATCTGATGTGTGCTATGTCTCCACATCCTAAATGAAGTGGATGCTGTTTCAATGTGTATAGTTGATCTTTGACTCTTGGAATTAAAATTCTGAGTGTAGGAGCTATTGAAAATAATAGATACCACAAGTACCTGCTTGTGGGAGTGGCTGAGAAATGATGGCAGTTCATGGGCTGTCTATTAGCAATTTATTTTAGCCATTGCATCTAAAAAGGCTTTGTATTAGCACACACAGCTGTGCAGATGTTTGCGACTCATTTCATGAGCAGGAAAATGCAGGTAATTGAATACTTAAATCTTGTGCCATCAATTGCAGAGTGATGGCTATAGTAAATGTCCTGATGACATATATTATATAAGGTGTAATTAGGTGACAGATGGTGTCAAACTTCACTTGCAGTTGGCAAGTTTTTTGAGGAGGGAACAGTAAGGACACTTTGGTATTTTTGTACTTTATTTAGCCACTTCTAATCACAAATAATACATTTACTCATGCTGTTTGAATGCCATTATATTTTTGCTTTTATAAAGCAAGTTCTCAGATGGCCAGTTAAGATATCCTTGGTAGTCAGGAAGGTGGGTACTGCTGCTATATAAATTTAGGTTGTGTAAGTATACAGCGGTTATTGTATCTTGACAGGTCATCTATCACAGTAGCTGAATTGATGTTCATAGAACCGTAAGTTCACTATTTTCCACAGTAAAACCTACTGTGTGAAATAGGCAAGTGCTGCCTAATACATGAATACTTTTGTCTTCTCTTTAGTTGGCTTATATTAATGATTGTAGTGATGGCTGGCAAACAACTTCTGGTATCAGGCAAAATCTAGCACAAACAGAACATTTTCATGCAAGAATTGTAGTACTGTCTTTGAGGTATCTTGGGTAGAATTCGAAAAGGTGTTACTTTGGTATTTCATGTTTTTTAATTCTATCAAATCGATTGCTGCTCCAAGGTCAATATTTTGTCTCAGCCACAAGGAGAGGTCCTGTTGTTTGTGATTGTCTAGTCTTGAATTTGCTTTTGTTTATTTGGTCAAAAACTTCACTGAATCCTGTTGTAGATGTGTCATACCAGCTCCATGTAATTTGGATCTTGCTAAGAGTCCCATGTGAAGGTGAATAGACTTTTGCCACTTTGACACAATGGGAAACTTGGGTTGTGCTTGAGCAACCCTTACGTTTCAGGATTGTACATAGATTTGCACAAGCATATGCTGGGTATGTCAAATAAAAGGAGGTCAGCGAGATGAAGATTTACGGAAAATACTTGCTTCTGAAAAAACTGCAACCACTTTAGATGTTAGTCTAGTTGGTGAACTTTGCTGACTGACTGGTTTAACACCTTAATTGTTAATTTCCATTATGAAAATCTTGTCTTAACAGTGTCAATAATAAGCTGCAAGGACAATGCTGCTTGGACTCCCTTCATATCCATTGTTAGAGAAGCTTTAAATATTATTAAATTAAAGAATTGAGTTCTTGGCCCTTGTGACAGTTTTCCCCATCTAGGTGCACAAAGCCAATTTATCTTGAAGCATAAAATAAACAATCAAGTACTAATGTTATGAAGTGTCCATTTCTGCTTGTTTCAGCTGTTACTAAATATAAAAATAGATATGGTGGAACACTTACTCATGAGTCGTTGTCTTTTTCCAAGCCATGCATAATATAGTAGATCAATAATGCACTTTCTTGACTACAAGCGCTGAACAGATCTGATCCTGTTTATATCCAGTAATGAATTATCTATAATTTGTCTCAGACCATATATTGCATAATTTATTCCACTCCTTTTTTTTTTTTTTTTTAAACTTGCTATCCCCTTATGCATACTTTGAGTTTTGTGCTGCCACATCTGCCTGGAAAATTCTCTGTTGTGACACGCAGCTTCTAAATTTACCTTACAATTTCTTTTAAAAACAGTTTTCTGGGATCTCATCAAGTCCTATTTCCTTGTCCAACTGCTTCTAATTTCATTAAATAGTGGTGGAGGAAACTTCCAGGCATCACATCTACCCCATTGCAAGCAACTAATATCATATCTTGATTCTAAATGGTCCCTCTCTTTTTGGTCTGAGATTGTAATTCTGTTGAGCAGATCCTGTCCTTTAGACAGTATAAATGGACTCTGCTGTACAAGAGCCATTTGGCTCATTCTCTCTGGAAAGGTGTGTGTATTGACAGTGGGAGATTCTAGTTGGTATTTGTCAAATCTGTACTTGGAGAATTAATTTGCCCTTCACCAGGCAAATCCTAACACCTGCATTTGTGTTTCCTGTTTATGTGCTAGTTATGAAGCTTACCAGTAACTAGTTTGCAGGTGATAGGCACACATTAAGAAGAAAGTGCAGTGCTTGTTTTGCTCCTGCAGATCTGAAGGTCTTGAACAGACTTTTCAGAAATGTGCTGAGGAGCAGTACTGAGCATTTCAGCTCCAGGGTATTGTATTGTGGAAATGGTAAATGTAAAATCTGAACAAATGAGGACAGATTAATTTCCTAGAGCCTTTTGTAGGATATATTAATACTTAGAAAGATGTATCAGTCTGTCTTCCTTAGATTTTCTTTCAAAAGATAGGGCAGAGCTTCTACAGGCCACTTCATTACCATCTTTCACAAGTCCTACTGTTTGTTGTTACTACCAAAACATTTAGTCACCAAGTCTGCTGTCATTATATAAGCAAATAAATGAACGCTTAAAACCAACTGCAGATGCCTTTAAGAATAAACAAAGAATCTTCTCTTCAGATATTTTGGACTTCTCATTGCATCTTGTAAACTTAAAGTAACATATCCTTTATAAAATACAAATGAACGCATGATCTACAAGCGTTGATTTTTGTATTAATGGCTGGCTGATTCCAGGTCGCTTTTAAAACAGTGTATGGCGCTGCTGCTACCAGAAGAGGAGAGATTGACATTGACCTGTGTTTTATTTCTTCTACTTTATTACAACATCTGTGAATATCAAAACTCTGTAGCTGTTTCCTCATTCAGTTGTGATCTTTCCCCATGCTGTGTATTGATGAGGATTTGATAACAGCACCATGTGCTCCTGAACAATGGTACTGTATTTTGTAGCTAGAAATTCCTAATGCTTCGGTCATGTTGAATTTATTGCATCTTCCTTCTAATCTTCCCACACATGCCTCCTTTTAAAAAGTAAAACAAAAAAAAAAGGGGGATGGGGAAGTCCTTCATGGTGCTCTGTTCCTTGAGGGATGTTCCAAGTACAAAAGGACCCACCTCTCCCACCCAGTTGTTCGCTGGATGGTTCAGCACAATCTTGTTAACGTGGAAGGTGTTTAGAAAAGGCTAGGGTCTTTTTTGTAATAGGTTTAGAGGTTTAGCTTTTTGGTTCCTTATTTTTGGTTATCAGTCTGAATGGTTTAGCTGCCCTAAGTGAATATCAAGAAGGGTGGCAGAAGAGAAGCAGACATATGTGAATGCAACATAATGGTAGCAAAAACACTAAATCTTTACCTTTAGAAAGTCCCCTTTTCATAGTTCAGGTCTGGAGTGCATATGCCCTTCCATGGCATTTCTCCTTGCAGCCACTGATGAAGGGATTGGTGATATCTTTGCTTATGTTTTCAGAGTATTTGCAGATTTGGCTTATATTTTGTTAAACAACTTCCAAGGTTATTTTAACAACTTAAGAAGGTTTAAAAAAAAAAAAAAGGAAAAGGAATCTTTTAAAACTTGGGAGTAAAGCACTGGCTTTATTAAAGTAAATTCTGTGGTAAGTTTGTGATCTGGATATATGCATTGACTTGGTATTACATTTTTTCCTCCTTCCTTGAAATGGTCTATCATCATGAGCTTTCTCATGATGGTCACGTATGAAAGTGACTGACAAAGAAGAAGCAGCCCATGAATTAAGAGTAGCAAGATAGCATCTTTCTGGCAATTCTAGTTGACCAGTACTCTTTTCCTTGTTTATTTATCAAAAAAATCTTACCAAGACAGAGAAGCTGTGAAACGGAACAGACTATGAATTGAGCTCTTATTGTTTTCCCAGGTGGAGATTACTGGACTGCAGTGGGTGTTCAGTTTAGGTTCAGCTGGGCTGGTAACACATTACAGCTGTGTGCTGCCTCTCCCATCCCCCTGCTGAAGGAGATCGTTTGCATCTCTAATCTGTTTGTGGAACTGCTCGTGTGAATGCTTCCTAATCTATTTCAGGCAAAACGAATCTGCTTAGCTGAGAATTGAAACTTGTAAGCCAACCTGGCTCATTCTGACTGAAGCAGATTAGTGATGCTTATGTGCGCAGGTAACGCCAGGAGGTCTGGTTGGATGCAATGATAAGCAGGTTGGATGAGGGAGGTTTAGCTACGCCTCAGGAATAGTGTATGCATGTCTGTCTAAACTATTATTTCTGAAAATTTCATTAAATAGCTTAATTTTAGTATGGTAGGAAGTCCATGAATAAATATTGTGCAGAATAAATGTACTGGGGAGCTTGCTGAGCACTCGCTTTCTATTAGCTGCTAGTCTTTAACGTATTCTAAACTTTTTTTTAAAAAATACATGATTGCTCTGTTGTAGGTTTATTTCCTAACTCAGTGAGATAGGGTTTCCCTATGATGCTTGTTTTAGTCTATCTCTGGCTATAAAAAGTTCTGCTAATATTTCAGTTTCTACTGGAATTGTTTGCACATAGATAAAAAAGAAAAATATCAACTAAAAAATCTTTCAAAAATATGTGTTAAAAATACTGTCAGACGTTAGAAGGTGATGTATTTTGAACAAGTCCTGCAAGAAAATCTGCTGAAGCTTGCTTTAATTTTTCAGAGATGTCACTCAGTTCCGTTGCATAACTAGGAGAATTTCTCTGCAAGTTCGTAAAGAAAGTCTTATCCTTTCTTGAGGTTGGTAATGTGATTTCTACTATGTCATCCATTTCTTCTTGATGGGTGGTGCCTCCATCTGAGCTGTTTATTACTTCCGTGTTGGGATATAAATGATGGAGCCCTCATTGTCCAATCTCTGTTCCTTTATCAGTGGCAGAAAAAATGAGTGATGTCCAGCTTGCTGTCCTGCTATTGTGAGCCTTTTCCAGATGTTATGAATATTTAGAAAAAGTTTTCCCAAATGCATTCTGTCTTGTAAATTTATCATCTGAGATTGGACAGTCTTGGGATCAGACTTTTAGGTTGCCCCCTCCTGTCCACTTGCAACAAGTCCTTTAAAATAGACAGCTCCAGATCTGTTAAGGTTTCTTTCTCGGTGAGCCCTAGCACTGAGAATGGCAGGGGTTGCTGTCTGGGACAGTTCCACCTCGCAAGTCAGATGTGCAACAGGCTTCTTTATTTTTTTTTTTTCCTCACACAAAGAATCAAAAGTCAAGAAATGCAAGATTGTATTTGAGCAGTCTGTAAAAAGTGGCTTATGGCCAGAAGTTCCAAAAAGAACAGTAACTGCTTAGATATACACTGACCGACACTTTTAAGGCAGTCAGCGCTTCGACAGAGAATTAACACTGAGTGTAGCAACTGCTACGGAGAACAGCCACACTTCTGAAGCAGTTTGTGCTCTCAGTGTCAAAGTAATTATATCACGTATTGAAGCAAGATACCAGAAGCTCCTGGAAGAGCTTGGGAGTTCCAGGTCAATGCCCACCCATGAAGATATCTTGGAAACACATGCCTGATCTCACCTAGTGCCTGAGGAGGAAGGGCAGATCTGTGGACCTCATTGGTGCCTTAAAATTCTCAAAGGTGTTGTGGTTAACATGGGGTATGAACTCTATGGGAATGATTTCAGTACATGAGCCCTGTGCTGTTCCAAGTAGAAAATATATTCCTGCCAGGCTTTGATAAAAATCTGAGAGTAATGTCACCAGGAAATGAAAGCATTTCTTAGACACTACTTTCTTTCTAGGATTTTTATTGGATAAAGAAAATTCATTTGCTGGGTATTTCCGAGGTATTGAGATGATGGGGATAGAAATGTAAATACTTCAGAAAGTTCAACTCTCTTTTTTTTTTAAATACCATTTTACAATTTATACCTAATAATTGCTTCTATTGAGCAAGTAGGTGTCTCCTGTGTCCTGGTGACCAAAAAGTGATTTCTGAACTTTGGACAGAATAGCACCATTTGTTAATCAGCCTTGCATCTGAGAACACGGAAGCCCATGTGTAGATTCTAAGGAAAAATAAGATACACACAGACTTGAAGGCCGTGATGCATGACTTGGACTTTATATTGCCTGGTTTTGATGGTGGTGTTGCTACTGACAACCAATGTATTATTCAGAAAGTCATCCAATTTGGCATTCTGTCAGTAGAAACAGTTGTAAATACAACTGCTAGCAGCTGGAGTATTGTACACATCACTCTTACATGGTAGTGATAAAACCATGTTGTGGATTTGTTGGATAACTACCTTAAAATTTGTTTTAAATCAGTCAGTTATTTGACAGACCTCTTTCTTGAATAGCTTTCTCTTGAAAAACAACCCGGAAATACAACTTGTCTCTTCAGTACATCCAGAGCTCTGTTCTCTTGTGTCAATAGAATCCTCCAGGCCAGAAGGGACCTTCAAAGGTCATCTAGTCCGACCTCCCCGCAGTCACAGGGACACCCCCAACTAGACCAAGTTGCCCAGGGCCTCATCGAGCTTCGCCTTGAATACCTCCAGGGAAGGGGCCTCAACCACCTCCCTGGGCAACCTGTTCCAGTGTTCCAACACCCTTAGAGTAAAGAAATTTTTCCAATATCCAACTTAAATCTACTCTTCTCCAACTTAAGTCCATTGCCCCTCATCCTGTCACAGCAGGCCTTTGAACAGACTCTCCCCAGCCTTCCTGTAGGCCCCCTTTAGGTACTGAAAGCCTGTGATTAGGTCTCCCCGGAGCCTCCTCTTCTCCAGGCTGAACAGCCCCAGCTCCCTCAGCCTATCTTCTTAGCAGAGGTGCTCCAGCCCTTTGATCCTTTGATCGTCTTCGTGGCCCTCCTCTGGACTCACTCCATCAGGTCCATATCCTTCCTATATTGAGAGCTCCAGACCTGCACACAGTACTCCAGGTGGGGTCTCACCAGAGCAGAGTAACACAAACACAATAGTGTTTGACTTTTCAAACTCCCTTCCCTGTCACATTGTGGGTCCCTGTGGTACATAGGAGACAAACCATCTTGTTTCACAGATAGCATCGTTTCAGCTGCTTTGGATTTCCACCTCTTAGCAGCAGTCTGGCAAGTCTCTTCCTCTGAGCATCCACACACACTTCGCTAGAGCCGGAGTAACTTCATCTACTTGCTTCAGAAAGGTGTTGGTCTCTGAAATCTGCAACACAGCTGTGTGTTGCAGCAGCTGACCTTTGTGAAATGCTGTACACTTGATGTAGCAGCAAGGGCAGACACCGGATTTGGATAGGGAGTAGTGCTGTCTGTCATTGATCAATACAGCTGAGGCTGTTTAGCACTGCTGTTTCAGGGAGGATAGTGATTACTTTTCATGAACCTGCACCGACAATGCCCTTGAAAAGTCAGGAATGTAGATTGGCCTGCAGTAAAGGTGGATCGAGGGGATGATGTTGTGGCCTCCACCTCTTTGCAGCTACCACTGTGTGATGGGTTCACTGTTGCAATGAAACCATCCCAGCCCTGCGTGCCCTTCCACATGGGCATGAGAAATGGTGGCTTATGTGTGCCAGCTCTGACAGACCAGTGAGTTTGGTAAGACTTCTGACAACAGTCAAGTTTAGATCCGAAATGCTATCAATGAAGCATAGCTTGCTTTTGTTGAAGAGAGTAGCTTTAAGTTTGTGGGTAGGTATTTATTTTGCAGTGGTATAAGATGTTAATTGGACCCTAGCTGTTATCTGCTCTCTGATGGAAGGGTGTAAGGTTTACTGTCCTTATAGAAATTCATATCAGTCGCTCTTAATCCAGTGCCAGCAGCATCATATAAATTAGAGGAGACTGGTGAATTTAAATTGACTTGCCTAATTTTGTCTGGAATGGGTTTGGTGGCACTCGGTTGACTTCAGTGAAGCTCCATTGAAAATATCCTGTGGCAGAGCAGTAATGGCACCGTAAATGACATTGGTCTTCAAAAAGGATGTCTCTCTACAACCTATTTTTATCTGTTCAAATTATGATCACGCTTTCAAATTTTAAGATCGTTTATATTTGTACAGATTGTATCAGTATCTCCTTCAGCTGTTAGTTCAGGTAAACCATTTATTTATTTGCCCTGTCTGTGATTAGTGCTTTCCAGTGTTGGACTTGGCCCTTTTTGCTGCTTGTAGCCACACCACCTTTGTGTAGTAGGAAAATGCTGTAGAGTAGAATACTTAGAGCTGATGGCTTCATAGGATTTGAAAGAAAGTTTGAATGCCTGCCTGACATTAATATTGTAGGCCACCTTACATTCTTATCCAAGCACGTACTTTCACCTCTAGTCAAGCAGATATGAAAAAACATGCTTTCCCAGTCCAAGCAAATTTAGGTTTCCATAGGTTGTTAGACTAACGCCCTGCTGCTGAACCATGCTGCTTAATCAGTTACTGAAATAAGAATCGCAGAGAGCCATTTTAAGGGCATTAAATCAATAACAATAATTGCAACCATTTCAATTTCTCCAGTGGAGCCTGCTAAGAGTCTATTTGGGCCAGGGCCAGATTCTTTTAGACAGGTTGGGATATCTTCCTTCAAACCTGCCAATCTTGCATGCTGTTTGTCAGCAAGTGCCTTGTTCTGCAAGGTCAGATTTTATGTCTACTGCCGGAAAGCTTCCCTGTGACACAGAGAACATAACACTTTAAGAACCAGTGTGTGGTAGGCAGTGTTCTGGAGACATGAGGTTAAAGAGAAGACATTTTTTAAAATTATTTTTTATTTTTTTAATACCATGTGGAGATTGTAATTGGTTTGGTGTTTTGTTGGGTATTTCTTGCTTTTAAGTGAGACACCAGGAAGGGGAATTTGCTCTGCTGTGTCCTGGTAGTATGCAGCCTTAATTTACTTATGTTTTTCTACTGCTGAAGATACAGACAAACTAATATACTAGCAGATTTCAGCAAGTCTGGTAAACACTGCCGTTGTATTTCTCTTTGTATTTCTTGCTTTTGTTATAAGGAGAAATAGTGTGGGTCAGAGGCTTCTTTTCAGATGTTGAGGTAAAAGCACTTAACAAGTTCACTGACCAGCTCTGGAAGAAAGTACATGATTTGGAGTTCATTTTTGAAAATATGGTATTCAGAATGGAGACAGTATTGCCCAGTGGATACTGCAAAAAATCTGATTCAATGTACATGGTTGAACGTCTCATAAGATATGAATTGGGACTGTGGAAAGATTCTTCATAAAATATATATACTCCTTGTTCTTTTAGAGTAACCTCACAGGAATAAGGCTGAGCTCTAGTTTTTCCCACCAAAACGGTAAAATACACCAGTGATAATATCTTGTGTTCCTTGCATGAAGTGTGTTTTCTACCCCAGCCTGATCCCCAGCTACCTTTCCTTATCTCAGAAATTCAGTTTATAAGCCTGCTGAATTAAACACAAATAAGAAATTATCTTTGCCCATAATATATTCAAGTCTTTTACTCCCAGCTGCTTTAACAGTACTGATAAAATTACTTCATTTTTTTTCTAGCAATTATGCCTACACAACAGCTGAATATTATAGCTAATGATCCTTCAGACTTTTTTTTTAAAGAATAGGCAAATGAACAGGAAATTAAAACAGAAAAATTTGGCAGTAGCCTGGAGTAAGGACTGTCCACTATGGATCCTGAGGCAGAAAACGTTGATGGTAACAAGACCCCCATATCTTGCCAAGCTCTTTTTCCCTTGCCCATCATGGCTTTGTGGGCTTGGAGTAATGCAGGAGGACTGGGTATTTTAAGAAAGTTTAAAAAAGAACAGTATAGTGTTCAAATAAAGAGATGGCTATTTAATGTCTGGTAGCGTAGTTTTTATTTTTTACAAAAACCTAATAATCTACTCTAGAAGGTTAGTATGGTGCAGAAGCCTGCATCAGAACAGAATATAGAGATGTCACTTTTCATGGCATAACTTCCATTGTTTCTCATTACTTCATTA
The DNA here is from genome assembly GCA_013398155.1 of Pedionomus torquatus. Classification (NCBI taxonomy): domain Eukaryota; kingdom Metazoa; phylum Chordata; class Aves; order Charadriiformes; family Pedionomidae; genus Pedionomus; species Pedionomus torquatus. The sequence goes on along the minus strand of VZRU01017563.1, from coordinate 813,511 downwards.
GTCATTAGTAAGAGGCTTGAAAATACTGTTCTGTGCCTTGCCTTCTTGGAAGTAAAAGGAGTTGATTATTCTTGGTGATTAGAGGTAGTATGAGAGCCGCTTGCAGAGTGGGTATTTATTTTAAACTTTTTTTAATTGTTTGAATTCAAATGTTCTTAAATTGTAGTCACTGTTCTTGATTCTCACTTTCCTCAGCTTCAATCTTGCTGTCTTTTTAACCACTAGAACACTTTCCAGTGTAAAGGGTGTACATGTTTCCCTCTGTTTATACGTTGTCATTCCACATTAGAGGTTTCTTATCCCAAACAGCTCTGAGGTAGGGGAGAGTTTAGTACTTGGTTTTAATTTCCTCCCCTTCCTCACATTTAAATTTAACTAAATTCATTTGCTATTTGTCCTCAAGGCCTATTCCCCCACTTGAGTTAATGACCTTTCTTTGCTCTGTTTTTTCTGTTCTATGTTCTCAATTGACCTTTTTTTTTTTTTTTTTTTTTTTGGTCNCTTTTTTTTTTTTTTTTTCTTTTGGCTATCTCTGCTGTTCTGCCTGTCTGTTTGTGCTGCACTTCTGAAGCATTTGAGTTGGAGATTCAGTCCAAGAACTCAGGCTACCATTTTGCCAGAGGCTGACACCAACCATCTGGTAAAATTACAATTCAGTATCAGTAAAACCCATAATTTGGGGAAATGTACCCAAAATGACTTTTATGATTAGTGGACAGGAAAGAAAAGGAGACAGAGAAGTCAGTTGGGTGCTCTATAAATCACTTTGAGGTTTTCAGCCCAAACGTCTTAATGGCAGTGTTCTTGCTGCCAAATGCTGTTTGGCTTTTGCCTTCAGAATAGTTTGCATTAATAATGAGCAACTCTGCTTGGAAGTTATTTATGTATTGCTGATATGATACAGCTTCCCAAAGCTGTACCACACAAGGTAACAGACTATGTGAATGGATTCGTAAAGCGGCTCAGCATATCGTACTGCTGAAGTCTGTAGGTTTTCCCACTGGAAATGCATTCCAGCTCCAGGATTGCATTCAGCATTGTTGTGGATGCTGAAGAAAAATTGATATTAAGGCCATTTTGGCCATACCATGCTAGCCTCTGTGTTAGGCCTGGTGATTATGAAGTCTGCACTGGAACAAGGCAGATTTTAATCAATGGTTTTGCTTGTATTTCACTTGGGAGCAGAGAGGAGGTGACAACAGCAGCTCTTATTTGTGTATGTTCCCAGGGAGAGGCATCAGCTAATCATGCCTTGGTAGCTGTGCATGGGCAGCAGTTGTTGAACGTGTGTGTCATGGTTTGACCTCAGCCAGCAACTAAGCACCAAATGGCTGTATGCTCACTCTCCCCTGCTGCAATGGAGGAGACAATCTGAAGTAAAAGTGAGGGAAACTTGTGGGTTGAGATAAAGGCAATTAAATTAAAGCAAAAACTGTGCATTCAAGCAAAGGAAAACGGGCAATTAATTGTTTGGCCACCTCCAGGAGAGCAGGGCTCCATCATGTGTAATGGTTAAGTGGTAAGACAAATGCCATCACTCCAAATGTCATCCTTCCCTTTCCTCCTTCTTCCCCTAGCTACATATGCTGAGCATGACGTTGTATGGTACGAAATACTGCTGTGGCCAGTTAGGGTCACCTATTCCAACTGTGTCCCTTCCCAGCTCCTTGCCTTCTTGTTAGCAGGCCAGGAAGAAGCTGAAAAGTCCTTGACTGCTCAGTAACAACTAAAATATTTCTGTATGTTATCAACATTATTCTCATCCTGAATCTAAAACTCAGCATTATACCAGCTACTTATAAGAAAATTAACTCTATTCCAGACAAAACCAGGACAGCGTGTTAAAGAAAGATGGAATATATTTCTAACTTAAGACTTAAAGTGGTGATGAATTTATGATCTTCTTAGTAAGCTATTACAGTGAGTGATTATCCTCATAGTTAACTCCATTTGGATTTTTCTCATTTCCACATTCAGTCATTGAATCTTGCTTCATGTTTATTAGATAAAATTGCTGTTTGCCTAGGTAGTTGGGAAGAAAGTAGTTGTTCTCTAATAATCACGCTGCTTGTTTACTTAAAACAAGTGTCACCGAATGATTATTCATAGTTGAGATTTCCAGTTCCTTCTGTTGTTACCTATAGCTGAACATGTATTTTAACTCTGTAGAGTTTTCCATGACACAGTAATGTTCCAGCATAGCTTAACTGAAGTCTACTACTAGAAAGAAGACTGGCAGTGTCATGCTTGTGATTCCTCAGCCTCCTTTTCTATCGATGAAAGGCCTTGAGCTGCATAAAACCCTCTTATGCAGTAGTTGTTCTGGGCAGCTGGGGAGGTCCCCATATGGAGCGCTGTAAAGCTGACTATGTGGACTTTTGTTATAGGCTATATAGGTGGTTTTGTTTGAAGGTGGAAAGGCACATATAGAAAGTGGACCACAATGCCTAGTTCTGTGGAGGTTTCTGGCTCTCTTGGAAAGCTGTCACAAGTACACAGACCTACAAACCTTGTTTACTTGCTTTTGTGGAAGAGGTGTCAATTGACCCCTGAAATTACCCAAACCTGTGAAGTTTTATGGACTGCTTAGCCTGCTGTTGCACTGTAAGAGGATTTCGGATCTTGTTTTGTAGAGAAAAATCTGTATTATGTGTGTATCTATTATGAAGTAAGAACTGTGATGATTTTGTTTGTACGTTCCCAGCCTTTGCTAAGTAGGCATGCAACAGCATCTTGAAATTTGAAGGGAGTACAATAAACTAAATGTCTATTTTTCTAAACTGACAATTTTTCAGCCCATGTGCTTCTCAACAAATGTAACTGAAGATACTCAGTTTATGTTGCTGTAAGTATGATCAAATGTTTACTTTTGGCAAGAAACTCTTAGTTGTGAGTATGCACAGAAGGCATAGTTTACATGAGACTGAATATTAACAGATAGAAACTTGCTGTTCTACATTGAGCAAACAAGTGTGCTTGTGCTCTCTCGCTAGCAGTAGTAGTATAGGTTTCTTTCAAGGGGAGATGATCTCTGACTAACCTGATAGCTTTCTATGGTGGCATGACTGGATGGATAGATAAGGGAAAGGCAGTGGATGTTGTCTGTCTTGACTTCAGCAAGGCTTTTGACAGTCTCCCACAGAATCCTTGTAGGTAAGTTTAAGAAGCATGGATTAGATGAATGGGCAGCAAGGTGGATTGAAAACTGGCTGAAAGACAGAGCTCAGAGGGTTGTGATCAGTGCCACAGAATCTAGTTGGAGGTCTGTAGCAAGTGGAGTCCCCCAAGCATCGATACTGGGTCCAGTCCTCTTCAGTATTTTCATCAATGACCTGGATGAAGGGCTGGAATGCACCCTCGGCAAGTTTGCTAACGATACAAAACTGGATGGGGTGGCTGACACATCAGAAGGCTGTGCTGCCATCCAGTGAGACCTGGACAGGCTGGAGAGCTGGGCAGAGAGGAACCTGATGAAATTCAACAAGTGCAAGTGTAAGGTACTGTACCTGGGGAGGAGTAACCCCCTGCACTACTACAGGCTGGGGGCTGACCTGCTGGAGAGCAGCTCCGAGGAAAAAGACCTGGCAGTCCTGGCATACAACAGGATGACCATGAGCCAGCAATGTGCCCTTGTGGCCAAAAAGGCCAATGGCATCCTGGGGTGCATCAGGAAGACTGACCAGCAGGTCAAGGGAGGTGATCCTGCCCCTCTACTCTGCCCTGGTGAAGCCCCATCTGGAGTAGTGTGTCCAGTTCTGGGCTCCCCAGTTCAAGAAGGAGAGGGAACTACTGGAGAGGGTACAG
>VZRU01017563.1:734913-809675 GCA_013398155.1 Pedionomus torquatus | reverse complement strand
GTGGAGTCTCCATCTCTGGAGACATTCAAAATCTGCCTGGATGCAAGTTCCTGTGCAACCTGCTCTAGGTGGAGCTTCTTTGGCGGGGGCGTTGGACTAGATGATATCCAGATGTCCCTTCCACCCCCATATCATTCTGTGATTCTTGTAATAATGTAATTTATGAAAAAACAGGTATTCATTAATTATGCAAGGTAAGAAATTTTCATTTAGAGAGGTAAAAATTTCAGTACAGAAATCCAGCTAATGGTACAACTGTCAAAGCAGAAAGGATAAGAAAATGTGATCGAAAATGGTGTGCTTTACTCTTTTAGTGCAGAGGTCCTTTCAATGAGAAAATGGACACTATTTGATACTAAAGATTAAGTGGAGGCATGGAGGATTATATGGAGGACTTGCTTGTTTTCAATAGCTGCTGGAAAACTTGGCACCCTTTAAATAACTCAAAGCTTATTTTTTGCTTTCTTTTCTGAGGAAAAGGGAAGAGAAGCCCTTCATCAGTTACACATGATAGTTAACTTGTCACGTTTTACAACTTAATCCTTTTTCTTTAACAAGTTGTTAGTGAAAAGACAAATCAACCATCTTATATGTTACAGTCATTATTAATATAACTACTAAAAATAACATGATTATTTATATGAACACAGTAAGATCAGTGATAATACTGATCTCCTACTGTGAATTGTTGCCTCCCATGACATCTTTCAAGGAACTGAAGTGATTTTATTCTAAATGTTATCCATTCATTCTTTGTGAAAACATAGCAATACAGAATTAAAAATAAGGAGTAACTGAACATTGACTGTTGGTCTTGACTTTCAGGAAAGTAAAGTATGAACGGGATACTTGGTACACAGACATGAGCTCCCCACTTCTTCAGTAACACTTACTGTAGGGGCATTAATAACTTGACAGTTGTATGGCTTTGAAGAAAAGCACTTAGAATTTTTTTTTTTTAACTTGTGTAACGCGCTATTCACTAATTATTTGCTGTCATATTTATCTCCTGTTTGAGACAAAAATGCAGGCAATTTTTTAAAACTTCAGATACATGAATTAAGATAATGAATTACTTATGGAAAAGTGTTTATAGAAAAAATATCAATGGTTTCCTCTCTTCCTGTTCTGTGTTGATTGCTTTATTTTTGCCATCAGGTCACTATTAATACATTTTACAGGATGATTCAATTCTAGAGCAGTAAAAAGTCTACAACTGTAACTCTGATTTTCTTTTTTTATTACTTTTTTCCCCTCTGCAAGAAGTCTTACTGTATTAATCACTTCTCTGTAAAATTTTAGTCCAACATAAATTTTTCTGTGTAGAATTTTAGTCCTGGTTTTGAGGAGAACACACAAGGAGGGAATCCTGAGAGATCTGATTGTCAGGGTGGCGTGGGAAAAAAACCTGGAAGGGAGAGGGGCCCAAGAAAGCTGGTTAATATTCAAGGACCACGTCATCCAAGCTCAAGAGGTGCATCCCAAAAAAGAAGTCATCAGGCAAAACAGCCAGAAGGCCTGTATAGATGAACAAGGAACTGTTGGACAAGCTCAGAACCAAAAAGGAGGCCTATAGAGGGTGGAAGCAAGGATGGGTAGACTGGGCAGAATAAAAAGAAACTGTCTGGGTAGCCAGGAACCAGATCAAGCAAGTGAAAACCCAAACAGAACTAAATCTAGCCGGGGATGTCAAAGACAATAGGAAAAGCTTCTATAGATATGTCAGGGATAAAGACTAGATGGCTGCGCTCAAAGGGTTCTGGTCAACAACTCAGTGGCCAAGTGGCGTCCAGTGACAAGTGGTGTTCCTCAAGGGTCAGTACTGGGACCAGTGCTATTTAATATCTTTGTTGGAGACATGGACAGTGGGATAGAATGCACCCTCTGCAAGTTTGCCAGTGACACCAAGCTTGATGATGTTGTCAATACGCTGGAGGGAGTGTGTCCCTTACACAATAAGGGAGTATGTTGCACTTTTGCAGCATTTCCCACTTTCTACCCACAGTCGCTGCCCATAAGGGTTAAGTACACCTGTGTCAAAGAGACTGGGCTTTTACAGTGATGGCTGGAAAGAGTTTTGCTCATCCTCTTGTGCAATAGAGTCTTAATTGTTTATCAATAAAGAATTAACATTAAAAGTTAATGTTTGGTGATAATGTTAAATGTGCATAAATGGAGATCATGTGGAAAAACGGTGGAAAAAAAATAAATGAGAAGAGGAAAAAGACCCGTTGAACACAAAATTTTATCTGATTCAACAGTTGAGTTTGAAAGAGGGTTTGGACTTTGGTAGCCAAAGGTCAGAAACGTATATGAGTGCTGGCCTCTCATTTTCTTAGTGATATAAAATATCTTAAACTATGTAAAGCAGTTAGACATGGTCGTACATGTTTTATCATAATCTAAGGAAAAAGTGTGTTGACTGCTTGTAGCTCAAGCTATTTCTTCTAGACTTTTGCTCATGAAAGACCTATTCATCTCTCTTCTACCTCAGATATTTCCTTATACCTCTTGGTTAAGTACTGCTAAATAGATGTAAATTTTTGCAGCACTCACTCATTTCCTAAACTACTTTTACCGTTCTCATTCTCTAGTGAGTTTTGTATGCTCTTTCATATTTTATCCTATGTTAAATACTTTACCTGTGTCCATCCAAACGTGATAAGATGACTTGATAGGTCTTTTGTAACCCTTTATTTTTCCAGTCCAGAATTAAAACAAATTTTTCTTTCTAATGGCTTCTGGGTGTTAGTCCCCATAACTGATAGCAAGGGCCGTTGCTTTGTCATGCTCTTACTACCCTCGTATTGTCAGCTATTGTCTCTCATCTAAATCCATTCACTTTCTGCGGGAATGGATCAGAATGCAGCAAACTGTCCAGGACTGTAAAGTAGCACTGGGGGCCAAAAGGGATTGGGAGACTGAGGACTAGAGAGGGTACTGTGTTAAGAGTCAGTCCAGGGAGGAAAAAAAAAGTAAATTGGGATGACAAAATAGGGAGAGGAGACATCAGGTCTGTTGAAACAAGATTGTGGGGCTAAATAGAAGCAGGTGAGCTGGATGGGAGAAGCATCTTACAGTAGAGCATGTGTGGTGGGGAAACTGGAATTGTCTTTGTTAAGAAACGTTTAGGAGAGAAGGTCAGGGCACAAGAATCTGATGGAAAGCCTCAGAAGGGAGATACAAAGTTGGGGCTAGATTACAGTGGAGAGAGGAATAATTAACTGGCCACACAAGAAGATTAGAGGCAGCTGGGCTTAATTAAATTTACACAGGAAGCATTAATTGTTGTATTGTTTTAAATTTAATTAATACTAAATCTAGGGTTTTTTTGTGTGCTGTCAGATATGTGTTTGACATAAGTAAGCAATTAGAGGAGCACTTTCATTCAGTGTTGGTTACTTTGACCACTTTGCACTGACTAAACAGTGTGAGTTGATTGTTAGAGAATCTAGAGAGAGTGAAGAAGGGAGCAGGATAATAACACTTGAGGAGTCCATTACTATGATCAAGTTTGCTGTCCTGAGTAACACAGCAAAATTATTCTCCTGTAATTTTTGTTTAAAGCTCATAACTGACTGGGAATATCTTGTTTTTAAGTCCTTGCTTGAAGATAGTTGTCCACTACCGTAACCTATAAAAGAGGGTGCTGGATTCTTAATTTTTTTTTTTTTTATTGTTTCAGTTTCCAGTAATAGCATGTTGACCAGTTTTGGTTTGTTACGTTGCTATTGTTCGGACTCTTTCTCATGTACAAACTGTGTAGCCAGTAATCAGATCAATATATTAAATGTTCTCTTTAATACAGCATGTAGATCACTTGCTTACAGGGTTGTTGTTAGCTATCATGGCCGTATGCTCAAAAAAAAAAGGTGTTTTTTTTTCCCTTTTTTTTGTGGAACATGGTCCAGACTGTCCAGTGTTAATCATGTTGTTTATTTCTGTCTGCTTGATGCTGGATTTGGATCAAGAGCACACTTTCAAAGTTTGTCTCCTGATTGTTCACACAATAGAACAAGTTAAAGCACAGCTGTCCCCGCGCACTTTCAGGGTGAAACTAAGCCAGAAGGTGCTCTAGCCATGATGATCAATTAAAGTTCTGGGGGTCAGAGCTGGTCTGGAAATAACAGCCCTTTCCCCTGCCTGTAGCTCAGGTCCTCTGGGTGCTGTGTCTCTGCTTTGCACATGTGCCCCTACTGCTCTGTGCTGCTTGCTCATGCAGACCTAGCTTTAAGTTACCAGCACGCTAGTGTCAGTCTTGGGCGAAGTGTGCTTATAAAGATTTTATTTTTGTTTCAGAAGGTAGATTAGATTGAGATGTTGAAATGAAATCACAGCAGATCCTTTTTTACTTTCTATTTCCTCAATTATAATTTAATATTACTCAGTTTAATATCTTTTAGCTTTTTACTGGGTTATTTATATTAATAAGTTAGGCAGGGTTTAGTCAAATACTGACAGAAGTTTTTATGTTAGTCCAATTGTACACTAAATGTGTAATCTCAAAAAAGATTTGTTGTAGAAGCGTTCACTGCCCACAAACCATGTTACAGTTGTAACTATTCTTTCTTTTCATGAATTGCTGTCCTGATAATTTAGCATGACTCAGTTTAGTATCCAGGTCAGTCTCTCTAATTTCAAAGGTAATTCTTTAAAACTTTTTCAAGTTCTGCTGTACTTCGTTAAAAGAACAGCCACTCCCCTTCCACTCCCGCCTTTCTGTACTCACATCATTTTCCTTTCATTTTCTTTAATTTTCAAGTGATAAAAAGGGGACAATAAAAACCAGTGGTACTGATGGAGATCTCTGATTTTTCCCATAGTTAAACATTCTTAACCTACAAAAACATCTAACAACTTCTGTATCTACTAAAGGGATATTTCAGCAGTAAAGCAAGAAGTGAAGTGGTTATCCTCCTCTCTCAGTACAGAGTGCAACCTGTTGCAGTAGATAAACCTGAGGAGTTTTCTCCGTAGCTTCCCAGTGTTGCTTGGCATTTCTTACAGGTGGTTTTGAGCAACTGTTGTTCTGGGTTATTTTTATAATCTATCTTCAGTGCAAATCTAATGGATGAAGTTGAAGAATTCTGCTTAAGCAGCATTTGATCTTCGATGTAGATGGGGGATGCCGCCTTCAGCTCTGAATTTACAGTTGGATCAGTCCAGGGACTTTGTTTTCCTTAGGGATTCTTTGTATTTTGCTTTTCCGTAAGACGAGCTACAATTGTTACGACATTTACTGTGAGTTGCCAAGTTGGACTTATTGACCAAGTTTAATGAGTTTTTCATGTTTATAAGAAGTGTTGCTGCTGCACTGCAATGTTCTGGTATCTGCCTTAAAAAAAAATAAATAAAATTTTGTGGTCTAAAGTGGGTAGGAAAGCAACAGCTTTCTGCTGTGGGTCTGTGGGGGTTCAGCTGATTGGAGTCATTTTGGGCTCTTAGAGTATAAATAAAGGAAGCACTGTACTAGCTGAAAACAGCATTTTGGTTCTCTGGTAGTTGATTTGTAAATACCCTTATTACTGCAAAATAGTAGTCCTTTCTTCCTCCTTATCTATCTTATATATGGAAACGATTGTACCTTGTGTATTAGCTGACAGTAGTTAATTCTGAAAGCACTTACGTGACAGAAGGCAGCTTTAATGTTTCAAATCTCTCAGATAATGTACATCCATCTGTTCTTTAGCAAATGCATCACCTCTTTGCATATTCATGATTTCTGATGTAGCACTGCTTGTAATTAAATTTGGATAATGCATTTTGCAGGCTTCTCGACAAAACAAATTTATTTGTGCAATTACAAAGTAAAACTAAAATCAGTCATGACTGAAGCTAATTTTATGAATTGATGGTCACTACAAAAAATTAGGAATAATTTAAAATATAATGTATTTTTTTTAATGGACTGGAATTTTTATTATTAGCAGTAACAATAGTGATATTTTTGTCACTTAAGCATTTAGGGGAATCGTGCGTTTTATTACTGAAGTATTTCCATGCTGACCTTTCATGTTTGTTGCTTATAGATACAAATTGAAAGTATGCATTAAGTTAGAAAAACAAATACAGCATTTGCACTTTTGCCAAGTAAGACCTAAACCAGTAATCGATGCATTTATTTGAAATAATGTTGTTGGTATTGAATAAGTGCAATTTAAACTTTTAAGCTTCAAAGCTTCATTCATGGCTATTTAGAGAAAAATTTGTGGTGGAAGCTAAAATTACTAGATAGTAAAGATGTAAATCTTGTTTTTGGGTTTTCTTTTTTTTTTTTTTTTTTTTTTTTTTTATTACTGGTATTTACATGTTTTAATGCTTCAAAAAAATCCAAATATTTTCCTTTTTCATAAGAAAATAAAATGTAGTGTTGTCATATTCATAATGCCCAAACTGTTTAGCAAGCATGATAAATAGGTTGCACTAACCTCAGATTATATATGCAACCAAATTTGACATTTGATGGAAAGGAGTTATTAAATATCACTCCAATATGCTAAGGTTTCCAAGCTTTGGGGAAAAATGTTAAATGAAAACATTTCTCTTAGACTGCACTCTTTGTGGCATCCTTCTCATGTGCTACTCACTATATATAGAAAGCTAAAAACATTTTATGTTTTTGTGCCTGTTGCACTCGAGGTTGGAGCTGTCAGCTTCTGGTTTGGGTCATGTGCACCCCAGTTTCCTAATGCTTTTTTTTCCACTGGTGAAAGCAGGAGTCAGCACAGTCTCGTCTTGCTTCCATCGTGTCCTTGCCTTGATGTGTGGAGCTGAGTTGTCTTTTAGTGTAAGCTCATTCACTGATTGGAACTAATTGCTAGTTGACGCTTTCTTTGGGATATATACTTCATCCTTTTGGCCCATAAGGTTTTGTTTAGGGACAGATGTCATCTAGGTAGAGATGTGGAAACTTGAGAACCACATCTTTGGGACGTAAGTAATGTATCCCTGAGGAAGAAGGACAAGTGTGCAGAATCCCATTGGCAAATCCTTCTTAGTACAAGACTTAAAGTAACACCTGTAAATGTGTTTCTGTGGCTTCGATGGTACAACATAATGAAAATTATTTTACAGATATAGTTTCTGGTACTTGCCTCTCTCCTCACTGTTTATTTGAATGTTTTTACAAATCTTGTGGAGCAAAGTTGGGGTTTATCTGTTCCACATCTCCATCATCGAAGGCTCTAGGTCTTATGGGTTGGTTTTTTGTGTTGGGTTTTTTTTGGGGGGGTGAGGGATTGGGAAGTGTTTGTTGGGTTTTTTTGGTGTTTTTTTTTTGTTTGTTTGTTGTTTTTTTTGTTTTTTTAATTATCAAAGAGAGGACTTACTAAAACATGTAAGGTAGAGGAGATAAAGTAGTGGAGGTTAGGATGATATCTTCCTGTACTGAAGTATTTATGGAAACTTACATCCTTCACTACTGCAACTCCTACTAAGAGGTTGAGCTTCCTTCCAGTATTGTATTCTTGTGCTTTCTGAATCTCTCACAGTGTAGCCTGCTGAGTGTGTGGTATGGTCTGTGGACACCCTAGGACAGTGGTTCTATATGTGACGAAGAAGCTAGTTATTTTCTCTTTGCACACGTTTTCATGTGCAGCTTGTGAATCGAGTACTTGTTGAGTTCATATCTGTCTTCACCTGCTTAACGTGTCCCAGGACTCTAGCTCACCTAGCCTGAAAGGTTGTATAGCTGGAAATCCGATACCAAATTTAGGATCTAGCTAGACTGGGTTATATCCCTTTGGTTTTGCATATTGCAAACACACATGTGTAGATAAATATGTGTAATTTTCAGTTTCTATTAACATGCACTTAAATTTGGCAATTTTTTCACTTCTCAATTGACAATTCTTGTAGCTTCTTAGAATTTGGAGAACTTTTACTGCTAAGGCAAGGTACATGTTGTTTCTGGGTTGCGTGGGCTGCCTAGTGATGTCAGCTCTTGACCATTGGGCAACTCTGTGACCAATTTAATACTTGGAAATTATAAGGCTATATTCTTTAGGTGGTGTTCTCTTTTTCATTTGTCTAAAAGTAAATCTTACTAAGAAGGAATGAAACTTTCAATTGTACCTGAAAATATGCCTGCTCTTAAGGCATAAGGCTAAAAGCAATTACTAATTTGTGAGTAATGTGTAAAGCCTATAATCAAATGAGAGGGAAAATATAATGTTATTTGAAAATTACCATTGTCCAGCAAGTAATATCACGTGCTTGGATCTTCTGTTAACATAAGTGTTAATAGTTCTTCTACTAGTAGTAGTAGGGGGCAAGTAGTTCTGAATTTTGCAGAATCTGCTTACAGAGATGGTGATCAGACTGATAGAAGAATTATCTCTCTTGCTACAAAGTTGTCTGTGTTCTGTTTGGGTTTTTTCTGTTGTGTGTCAAGTAGAAATTATTCATTGTTCCTTGAAAGTTGTCAGGAGTAATACAATGAGATACATTTTTGATTAGATAAAGCATTACAAACTTTTGTAATTTCCCACTTTTTCTTTTTTTGTCTCATTAGAATGTGAAAGCATTTGCATCTTCAGATAGCCTAGCCAAGGTCCAAGAAGTAGCAAGCTGGCTTTTGGAAATGAATCAGGAACTGCTCTCTGTGGGCAGCAAGAGGCGACGAACTGGGGGATCTCTTCGAGGTAATGCTTCCTCAAGCCAAGTAGATGAGGAGCAGATGAATCGGGTTGTAGAAGAGGAGGAGCAGCAGCAAAGACAACAACAAGAGGAACAGCACCTTGGGCGGAACGGAGAGATAGGAGAAGAATCTGGATTTGATGACAGGCATGAGTCTCAGCAGGAACACTTAGAAGAAAATAACAATAGACTTACTACAGTGGATGAAGAATCCACTTGTAACCAAGAAGAAGATGATGAACATGCTGGTGATCAAGAGGAGGAGGTGGAAGAGGAGGAGGAAATGGACCAGGAGAGTGACGATTTCGATCAGTCTGATGACAGCAGTAGAGAAGATGAACATGCTAATAGTAACAGTGTCACAAATTCCAGTAGCCTCATGGACTTGCCCATTCACCAGTCATCACCATTCTACATAAAGACAAAGGTGAGAAGCTACATGTTTTTGGGTTCTTAATCCTTGCTAATGCTGGATTTTGGAAAATAATTTGCATGTTTAACTTACACTAAAGTTTTATGATGAAACAAAGATTTTACATCCTAAAGAACTCGTTATGAAGATTTCGTGCAGTTCACAAACTGTACTGTCTTAACTGTTAATAACCAGATTATTTGCATGCATTTGATGTTAACAAATACTCCTGTATATTTCAATGAACAGAGCTCTGATGATAGTTTAAAAGATCAAGGTGTTCCTTTATAAATATTTTTACACAATAACTCATATACTTAATAAGACCCTCTCGGCATTATTTCTGATATTTTCCTCTTCAAAGAAGGAAGGTAAGCAATTGTACATGTCTGATGTTATCTCAGAATATCTGTGTCATTTAGATGAAAACATTTTAATGAAATAGGGTGGAATATTACAGAAACATCAATTTCTCCCTTCTGGCCAGGTTATAGTGACATATTCATTGACAAAATACACCTTAAAAAAACATAGTGTGTTAACCAGTCAATCAGTTACAAAGCTGTTACTTAATGTCATATAGTATTCTGCTTATGAGGGCCTTGTAAATTGTGCGCAATCATTGTTGAAAACTTCTGATTTGCAATAAGAAATTGGAAATAAATATTTGTATTTTATTGCTACTTATGACCTAACATTTTGTATTTACAAAAAAAATCCCTTTGTATTATTGGCTCCAGTGTACATTGGCAGTTCACCATATTTTCCAAATTTGTCAGGAAGTAAGAATTCTAACTCTTAGCAGCAGCAGAAAGTGAAAGAAAAATGGACGCAGTAATACTAATACAAAAGAGGAGCTGGCAAGTGTTCTTGTGGAAGAACGTTATTCCTAAACCTATGTAGCAATTTCTCTTTCCTAATCATTAATTGGTAATGGAGCACCTGGCTTCTTTTCACCTTTCAAAAAACAAACTGACAGAAAACCCTAAAATTTTTACAGTGTACTTCAAAAGAAAAACAACTCTGATGTAAAACAAAACAAAACCACAAAAAAATCAATTAACACAAGTTAACAGGGTTCCCTATGTGGTCAGTCTTGAAGATACACTAGAACAGGTAAATAGGATGAACATTTGCTTCTGGAAGCTGCGGGAATTGTTTCAGGTAATAGCAATTAGTACGCAATTCACCTCTGTGTTTAAGGTATCTCAGGTAATACCTTTGACTTTTGAAAAATCATTTATGTTTTCACATGAAATTTTAGTAAATTATGTAGTTTTCTATTGATAATTCCTCTGTTCAAAGTATTGAACTATGTTCTTTCTCATTTGGAGTAAAATACTGCCACGTTTCATGTCATTCAAGTGGCTTCATACAACTCAAATTTTTGTTTCTGTTTCGATGCTTCAGGTTTCACAGATTTAGTATGACTTATTGAGTATCGTATAGCAACTTGCACTCTGTAGGAACTTGATAATTTATGTAGGGAATGCTTACACTCAAAAAAATATTTTAAAGTTTCTGAATTGAAAACTCTTCAAAGTGTCTTGTAAATACCCATACTCAAATTATATACAGACAGAGCAGAATATGGTTTTCAGTGGTGGTGGGGTTTTTTTATCATGTCCCATAATAAAGGCAAAGGTTATTTTTGTTTCTTTTTTTAAAGCATATTTGACATAAACTGAAACAAGCTGGTTTAGCCTGAAGGAAGTTATCCGAAAGATTTTTGTATAGATGCACGGTTTCTGTGTGGTCTGGTAGTTGCTTTGCGTAGTGTTTCTGTGCAGTACCTGCAATTGTCATCTCAGCTCTGTCCCCAGACTCTGCTCCTGCAAGAACTGTTGGGGAGCCAGGTAGCGAACCTTACTTGAGAATTGTTCTTGATTCATGGTGCAACTCTATTTTAGGTAATTTTAACTATCTTCTTGGAGGATAAGCATGGGTTTTAAAGTGTTAAGAAATATAGCTGTACTGGAGCATAAATAAATTACCAGAGTAAACATAAACACGAGTAACTAATATACTGCTTTTGATAAGAAAAAGGAGTGTATGTCAACTCATCAGCTTTATTTAGAAGTTATTTCTGGTTCTACCTGTTGAAGATAGATTCATCCTGGAAGACCTGAACCTGGTAGACTAATTTTAGCTTTTTAGGTGTGTTTTTCAGCGTTTGTAGTCTAGTACAGCCTCATAACTGTGACTGAATTACCTGCTCCCTTGCCATATGCTGTACTCCTGTGAACCTTGCTTTGTACCACCAGCATCATCTGTGATAGCTGAATCTGCTACTTACTGTGTGTGTGTGTGCTCGGTGCCTCAGAAGCATACATTCCTGATCCAACACCACTGCTACTTTGGTCTAGTTGTATGTAGCAGTATTGACAACACACAGGTTTCATCACTACCAAATACCAAGAGATAATAGTGAGATTGAATAAATTAGCAGCTGCTACTGCTGTAGGTCTTGTGCGACTCATCTCAACTTTCAGATATCTCTTTGTCCTACCTTTTTATTCATTTCCTCGTAAACTGCTCCAAGTCTCGTTCTAATCTAACTTTTTTTTTTTGTTACTCGCCTGCGGGATCCTGTGTGGCTAAGGAAGGAAATAGCGATGTTCCCGTGTAACACCACAATGTATCCTGCTTGTGTTTGCTGCCTGTTACCTGGACTTCCACTTGCTGTAATCTATATATACATCCGTGTTTTTAGCTAATGTTTATATAATATATATAAAATTGTATATAAATACTTGCCTCATACTACTGCTCTGTGAAAATAACTGAGGTAATTGTTGCCACAGTGTTGTGAAAATGTTATGACTAAAGGGCATGTGCACCTGAAAGGAGAAGGCTGGTGATTTAGGAGAGTCTTCATGGCATTCACCAGCAACATTCAGCAATCAGGAAGGGTCCTTGTGGTTACCTGTTACAATTTGCTGTATAAAATGTTAGACTGCTCTGTATTGACTTCTGCATAAGCTAAAGCATATTTTTAGAAAAATGTCAGCATTTGAAAACCAGGAGCAGTCCAGCAGGCAAATATCTCAAACTTAAATGAATACTTTAAGTTATCATTGATGTCTAAACTTCTTTACCTTTATTCTATCTTCTTCCTGTTATCTGTCTTTTTTTGACTGTTATGATTTATTCTTTTCCTGTACTGAAGAGCTGTTTAACAAGCCAGGTTTTCTCCCCCCACAGGTAAAGCAATCAAGTTCACTCCTGAAAGGTCTCTTAAATGTAGATAATGAGAACACTGTGTCCATTGGGCATATTTTTCAATTTTTTGTTCTCATTATGATTGTGGTCTGTGATGGTGATTGTGTTGTTGGTTAACCGAAGCTTCCTAAGAACCAGAATACAGATTAGCTACAGCAAAGATGGAAGTTCCTTGTATAGTTGGATCTACAACCACAAAAAAACACTCTGATTACCCCTTCAGCAGTTGTTATATTTGAGTGTTTGCATCAAACTACTGTTTGCTTCAGTAGTTAAAAGTAGTGAGATGATTTTTTTAAGAGATGCCTTTCATATATAACATATATTACATAGAACAATGGTAAAAACTGAGGAGCAGCTTAATTTTCTTGTAAAAACGGTGTACTTTGATTGCAGCATCCTCTGATTTCAGGTACCATACTGCCTGTTTGGCTGTAAGTCACTGGGTGAACGCGTGTAAGTAATGGTGCTATTCCAAGAGTGCCTTTTGTTGGTTATTCATTGACCCTGGAGGGGACAGAGACAGAACAAATAAGCTGTGTTGACTTCAGTGGAGCTAGGACAGGATGGAGCACAGGAAGACAGACCCTGTCCCTTTGAGCTTAAATACCAGTCTCAAGTTCTGATTCTAAAGCCACATTGCTGTGTAGCTTTGAGCTCTCAAATAGCACAGGCTGGGCCAGATTTTTTTTTTACTGTGAAGTCCTTGGTCCAATGTAGAGCCACAAGGATATAAAGGATTTAATGGTTTTTGGCTTTATATGGAAGGATAACATGAATTTTTAAAACCATAGAAAACTGCATTGGGCTGTTTGTGCATGTGTGAAGTGAAAACGAACTCCTGGGTGAAAGTCTGCAGTTACTGTCAGAATGTTAATAGACATTTTAGATGGACATAGGCTTTGTAGGAATAGGGGGAAACAAAGGATGATTAGAGAACCATTGATCCCTCAAAGTAGTTTTTTTGTTTGTGCGCAGGCAGTACATGTAATTGAGAGAAGGTTGGAATATTGTCTGTAGGTGGTGTGGTGTGTTTATAAGTGTATGTTAATATTTCTTTCCTATCCTGAGCAGCAGAGGGGGCTGCTACTGCTCTGCTCTGGTCCTACGGAGACCTGTGCAGTGTTCCTTTGCAGAGGTTTTTCCTGCTCTTACACCTAAAACCTTGGAGCATGTTTTCTAAATCTAGGGAATAAATGCAACTGGAACAGAAGGACTCAATATTTTTAACTTGTGAAAAAATCTGTTTTCATTATATGAAAAGATGTAGGACTATTTCCATTATAAATAAGTATTAAACATTTTCAAATGGCTTGTGTGATAAGAATGCAATATATAGTTCTCTGCTCTGAGTTCACAGGAGAAAGAGAAATACTTTATGCGACAAAAAGGAGGTGCTTTTTTCATCTTTAGTTTTTGCAGGAATCACACATAGGGCATGTAGAGTCTTCATGCCTTTCATCTCCTGAGTTGCCTAGCAGTTAATGCCTAAAGGAGTTTTCAAGCTAAGTAATAATTCAGCCAAAGCTGTGTCAAAAAGACGACACATTAAGAATAGCTCTGATTCTTAAAAAAAAACATCAAAATCATATTAAAATACATTGGCAATATATTTTTTTTCCTTTTGGTTCTCCCTGGGATTCTCCTTTTTAATTAAAGCTTCTTTCACATCACTCTTTTAAAGCTTAGGAACTAAATACAATGTGTTAAATAAGTAAATTACGTAGGATAAACAATAAATGGTCTTTACAACTGCCAGTCAGAATTACTTTTGCATTACTCTGATGGTTTAGTGATTTTGGAGCAAGTTTTGCAGCTTTAATTTTTTTTTTTTTTACTCTTTTGTTACTGAGCCTTATTTCTATGTTGGACTGCAATAACTTTAGAAATATTCATACTATGAGACTAATATCAATCAATACTTTTAATCTTTGACTTCTGTCTTGTTTATATACTGCACAGTTTAGTTGCTAATGATTCCAAGCATGCAGGATCATTTGGAAAGGTTATGCAACTGTCATTAAGATGTAGTTTGTTAAATATTAAAGCATCTGTGGAAGGAATACAGATTCTCAGTTTCTCTGTAGATAGCAAGGTTTTTCCCCATCTGTAGTAATCTGCAGGGTGCTTCTTCACTACAAATACCAACACTTTTGATAAGTACGTTTCACTTGCTCTGCTTTTACTTGACTGTGTTAAGTAATGGCTTTATTTGCTGCCCAAGGCTTGCAGAGATTTAGCTGTACTTTTGTGCTCTGTAAGTAGAATTGCTCCTGAATTTTATTTGCAGGTAAAACTGGTGTTATATAATTTCTACTCAGCTAATTTTCCCTACTATGAAAGTGGATCATGAAGCTTACTAATTGATATGTGGACTTTGCTTGTAGTAATGGCGTTATTTCTGATATAGTTTGTGGCTCATCTAAGAACTTGGCTATCTAGTACAGCTTTCTCATGTAAAGTTCTTGAAATACCCGGTAATGAATTCTAATTCTTAATGTTAAACTCTTACTTGCAATCAAAGGACAGGAACTTCTTCTATAATAAATTCTGGGTTTTCTTTCCCTTAATGAATGGTGTCTTTCCTTCCTTCGGTATGATTTTTACAAATATTACTACAGAACTAAATGACAGTGCTAATGTATAATTTGTGAAGCAAGTAATCATGTACAGAAAGAAAAGTCAAGAATCTCAGTACCTGGGAAGGAAGAAAAGTAGTTTAACAGAAAACATTAATGCTGACAGTTTAGGTCATAGTTTTGACTACAAGATTGTATTTAGTAGGTAGATTTTAATTGATATTTCTTTTTTCCCCATCATTACAGAAGATGAATGTTTTCTGATGTGGAAAGGGAGAGTGCTGATTTAGTTTCTCATTTAGTTTTCCGTTACAGAGATTGCTTACTAGACTAAAGACCTAGCTGAGTAAGGCAAAAGCAATTTTCTACTTCTGTGCCAATAATTGAGGTCAGCCTTTCAACGCCAGTCAAGAGATTTACCTCAACTAGCCACACTGGAAAATAAACCTAGAGAGCTTTTGATTGTGCTAGATTTGTCTGTACATGTATCTGATAATGTACGTGTGCACATTCTTTGCAGTGAAGCCTGGGGCTCAAAGTGTATACTGTCCTTATTTCCTAGCGGTTCCTACCAGACATGTCCAGTAGTTTCTCCTGAACATCCATGTAGTTGTTTTGTCACCATGTTGGCTGGTTGCTCAGAGGCTTATTTCCGGCATTTTCCTAAAGCAGAAAAGATGGCAGCCACCTTTCAGGGGGCAGGGAAGCATCCTTTTGATTTAGACTTGCTCAGGATTGATGCATTGCCACAAAGTCATATTGACTTGCATTATCTTTTAGTTGTTTGACCTATTCAGAGCTCTTCAAAGGTAAATTTTGGAAAGGAACTTGCCTGCATAATCAAATTGGTGTATTTTACTTCATGTAGAATAACTTAAATTGATATGTTCAGGATAACTACTTGAAGCAGTGTCTTGTAGTCACACACTTTTTTATAGGCTTTGAAATTAGTGTTAGTTAGGTACTCACGAATTACATCGCAACAACATCATGAAGTAGAAATCATGAAAATATGCTTGAGAACACTTTCAATATTCTTACTCTGATGGGCTTGTCCAACAAATACGTTTGGGACCTGCCTCACTTAAATATGCCATTTGTTCCCTTTGTTGTTCTTGACTGCATGGCAGGTGCTGTGATGTGATCGTTAGCCCAAATATCTCCAGCCTGTAGTGATACAGCTGTATTTATTGAGCATTTTATCAGTGGGTGTTGTTGCTCTAAGTGTCAGTTTTAAGCTGCTTCACCTTTTGGGGCTTAACTGCAGTTGATATTGCTGGTTATGAAACTTGATACAAATGGTGAATCAAAGCGTGAAGAAAGTAAAACTTAGGCTGGTGAGTTAGTTTTTGGTTTTGTTGATACCCCCTCTTCCCAAATGAAGGTGTTAAATATTCTTTTGGCTACAAATTTTAAGTCTGTCTTGAAAAATATAAGTTACCATCAGTAAATTCTTGTATTCGCTGGTGTTTTATGCTTATAAAATTATGAGATCCGGTATCAGTTTAGAGGGCCAGAGAGTGATCTGAGGTCCAGAGTTACGTTTAACAGATGCTGTGGGATTAACATTTTTTCCTGATGCATTGCTCACTCCCTGTAATCCGCAAAACAGCAGCACATCCTTTACTTCTGTAGGAGACTTTTCGTTATCTGCAGAACATGTTGCCATTCAGCAAGCTCTGCACAGTGTAGTAATTTACATATCTTTACAAATTCTTGAGTATGAGGGAAGCTAGACAATGTCAATTTCTATGCTAGTTTAATAATTTCTGAACAAGCAGAATGCTTAAAACCAAAATTTCCAAGCTGTCTCAGCAGAATGTTTGAACAGCCAGCATCTAATGTCTATTGACAAAGGATGATTTTTGACACGTAAACTGTTTTTCTTTGGTAACGTATGGTGTCTGATCTGTACGTGAAGCTATGCTGGTGTAGCAGTGATGTAAAATGCATTTTGTATAGATTTTTTTTTTAATCTGCTGTTATGTTTTGTTTAGGTTGCATCTGAATTTTTAGTTTCCTTTACTGGTTAAATCTTTATTAGAAAAAAATCATATAAAACCTAGAACCATTGTTTCTATAAACTGTTCTCTTTGTTGCAATCGTCTTCTCCCTTATTGTCCATAGTGTGGTTACTTAGAAGACTATCTAAGCTTATAAACTTTATGCAAATTTTGCTAGATTTCTGCCCATTCTCTCCTGGCTAGACAAGTTCAAGACTTCACGAAATTACTGTACAATACGCTTTATGTTAAAAAAAAACCTCTATAAAACTTTGTGTGCATTGACTCCGTGTAGTGCAGCTTATGATATAGTGTTACATATAGTTAATTGATAGTGAAAATTGAAAGGTTCTTGTGCATAGATGGGTATCTCCATAATATGCACTGAAATACAAATGGAAGACGTGGCTGTTGGGCATTTCTTGTGTTCACTCTTCTCTTGTCTCTTATTTCTCTTATACCTCTTCTTGCTAATTCTAAATTTTGTTTCTTTAGTTTGTAATGAGAATTGGGAAGAGGGCGAGGATCTGAGAAGGACACAATTACTAAGGAAAATTTATTTCCTAAGTCAAGCTGGTCCAAACTAACTACTACACTATGGGATCTTACTTGTTTTTATGCTTGTTCTTACTAAAAGTTGATGTTTTCTACTGACTTTACTACCTGACACTATATTGTGTAATATGAAAAGAGCAAATGGTGAATTTTAGTAATATTCAGTGTAGTTCAATCTTTGGAGACAGTGGCTATGCTTTTCAGCTGTGTAATGAAATAGTACTCTGTTAATGCTTATTAAATGTTAATACACGTGTTCAATCCCTGGTGCCCCTGCTAAAGTGGAAAATGCACCAACCACCACTGCAAATTGGCAGCAGGGATAAATTGCATTTTATCATCAGAAATGATTACTGCTTTCAAATAAAGTATGAGCAACATTTCCTGTAACTGCAAATCTCACTTATGTCATCCAGCCACTGGTTTTCTGTGTTTGGAAGTGGCCAGGTGACCCTTTGTTTTTCTCAAATTATGGAGTGTCCCTTTAGGATGGCAACTATTGTGATCATTATTGACCCAAATATATTGAGTACTAAAAAACATTAAAACCCAACAATAATAAATACTCTTTACCAATGTCATAAATCCTTCAGTTCAGATCCTTGGTCGCATTTTCCTAAAGCACAGAAAAAATAATTAGTTAAATAGAATAAATAAAAATGAAACTAAGTAATTGGAAGTGCCACACCCAAATGGAAGAAATGAGACTTAACATTGTCCATTATGGATCTCTGTTCTTGCCAAATGTAATAATGTGGTTCCTTCTCTTTAAGCTGGACTTCATCCAAAGCAAGGACACTTTCACTTGTCACCCTGAAGCATTTGCCCTTCTGCACAATTTTTGGCCTTGGTGTAAACCACTAGTATTATGTCCTACAGCAAGTACGTTAAAGGTGTGTTTGTATACATGCATGTGTATCTGTTTTGGAGGACAGGCTGTTGAAACTTCTGATCAGACTTTGGTACTGTCACACTGCACTTCTTTGCAGTATCAGAGGGGTTTGAGTATCAGATGGACTGTGAACTCAAAGCTGGATTTGGTTGTCCACATGCAAAAAGTAAATTTCTATTAAATACTTAAAAGCTTTTTAAATAAGTGATATTTGAAGAAATCAGAGGAAGTCAGAGTTTGTTAAATAAAATTATAGGGAAGGCTTCCCCTTCCTGTAAAAGGAGGGTTTGGGGGGGAAGGGATGGAAATAAAGGAAAGAACACAAGCGAAAGATTGAGGTGACAACCATACTAGCCAAGATTGTCAGCCCATTCACAGACTACCTGCTTTTTTTTCTGTTGTCTTAGACATTCTTTACTTTGCATATTTTGAGTTTCATGAATAGCCTCACGCCCCTTTGCAGTATGCTCTTAACCAGCTGAAAAGGATTATATAGCTTAATTTGGTGCTATCAAATGCATGCCGGTATAACAATCAGTTGTTGCATTTGTTAGATTTATGTGCATTTTGCAGTTCTAGTAAGAAAAACATGATCCCCTATCAAAATAGACCTTGATATCTACATTATTTCAAACATACAAAATGTAATACTTTGCATTGTTCGACCTTTTATTTTGATGGTAGATAATATAGCTAATATGAAGAGTGTTACTATGTTGTCAGGCTTCATACAAGAGGAGATATTTTTGTAATGCTTAATGAACAGTATCTAGACACAGTTTTTCACTACAGAAGAAAAAAATAATTTTTTGAGGTGCATTAGGTGGCAGAAATGTTGTTAATACCTTGCTGATGTTTTGAGGACTGTTCCTTTTCCCATTTAATATGTAGAAAGGAAGAAAATTCTGAGTCCAAACCTAATTTTTGGCAGTGCTTTTTGGACACTTCTCAGAAACTGATAATCATGTTTTAAATATTTTGCTACTGCCTTGTGTATGTTTTGTGTCTGTGTGCATGTAAGAGAATTTTTCATTGAGAGTCTTGCATTTTACATGGAAGAGTGATACAGTGCTAAGAAAAGCTGAATTACAGTATGGAAAACATATTTTTTCAGTTCTCTGTCCTCATTTTTTTTCATAAGAGCAGCTTCCTTTAATAAAAACATGTGCTTTCCCTTCCCCTGGTTTATTCCCCATTGGAAATTTGACTTGCATTTTAATCCAGTGTTAAATATTGCATGACTTCTCTACCTGTTGTTGTAGTGGTTCTTCATTCTTGTCTCAGCTTTATTTAAAGGTGCAACAACAGCATAAATAAGTGGTCAGCAAACAAATTCCTGCAGAGCAGCTGTAGCAATTCCTTTTAACAGCTGGTGCAACTCTGACTAGACCAAAGAGTTGAACTTGCTTATCCAACAAGTCATATTCTAGCCAATGAGGACTGGACAGACATTTCTGGAATATTTGTAAAACAGAATATGATGCAGCTGGATTTCTGTTACATAGCTGGAATATTTTCTGAAATGTTTAATGAAGAAATGAAGACACGTGCTTTAAACATATTTTAAAAAAAAGAAAAGTGACAATGACAATAAGACCACATAGTACAGTAAATAAAGTTAGGGGGCTTGTGGATTAAAGCCAAATCATAGTGACCTCTGGTTTACAAATGATAATATACACTTACAGGGATGTCTAAATATGGTAGGGATTATTTTTCAAAAATGTGCATGGTTAAGTATATGTTCTAATGATAGAATATCAGTACTAGTGATGGTATCATACAGTCTTGCTAACCTGCAGTCTACTAGACAATCTGTATGTTTCTTTCATAAACGCTTAATGTGACCTTACAAAAAGTTAGCTTGTGCAAACAGTCCTTGGCAAGTGCCCTATTGGACTAGTGCTGTCATGCTTGAGAGTAGATCCCACACCTATAGCTGTATGTTCTCTTTCTTTTGAGAATAAATTCTGTATTTGTTGAGATAGCAAGGAAGCTTTTTTATCATCTCCTCAGGGCCAGTATTGCAGGCTAAGGGATCCATGGACAAAGGGGATCTAAAAGCTCATTGTTGCTCAAAGGTAGAGGTCTTGACTACCTTCCACTTCCAACCCATTTTGCTATTTGTCCCATCATGCACCTGGCTGCTTTGTGGGCTGTTTATATTTGCTAATCTAGTGGAAAAATAACTCAGCAACTATGGAAGTGGAGGATTTTCAGGTATCCTGATTACTGGGGTCATTGCAGAGCTCACAAATTCGACAAGTTCTACAGCCAGTTTAAGGAAGAGTTTGGAATAAAATGGCTGGAGCAAGGAGGGGAGGTGCAGCTCTTGCTACTAGAATCTCCAGCAGACCTGTTTGTGTTGTTTCAGGTCCAGAAAAAGGTTAGCTGTGGGATCAATTATATCCAATGCAGATCTGTTATTTTTTACTAACAGACATTCAAGCATACTGGCATTGATGGTCACAGTTAAAAATTGAAACTAGTTAACCCTTGCTATTGGTTTAGTCTCATTTATTGCTTGGGTTCCCCAGTAGGCAAGGCTAGTGTAGTTAAATGCCATGTATGAGTATAAAAATGCAGTAGGTCAAATTTGAGTATGATTACATATCTCCATGTGCTCAATGTGGGATACCAGGATGCTTCAACAGATACAAGCATGAAGAATGTCTAGTAGATGTTTATTTGATGATTTCCCCTTTGCTGTTATACTTGATATTTTCTATCTTCCTTATTCTCTCCTAGTGTATTTCTGGGGAATGCTGTCTTGTGGAGTGTGACGTATTTTGCCAGACAGCGGCTTTACCATAGTACTTATGTGTACTTGTTTGAACCTTTGTAATTTTTGCAGTATAGGAGTGTCATATCTGTTACACAGTTATGCCCAGAGAAGTTCCCAACCTGGGAACAAGTTGCCCAGAGAAGTTGTGGATGTTCTATCCCTGAAAGAGTTTGAGGCCTTTGACCAACCTGATCTAGTGGAAGGTGTCCCTGCCCAAGGCGGAGGGGTTGGAACTGGGTGGTCTTTAAGGTCCCTTCCAGCCCGAACCATTCTATGACTCTATACAAGTTTTGTACCTTCTTTCACCAACAGCGGAAAAAGATGTATCTCCTTCTTGCCATTTCATGGCAAAAATGTTCAAGTAGCTTTTTTGTATTAGACACCAACCTCTTTCATCCAGGTAGTTGTTAATGGCCTGCTTCAATAGTATTCCAGAGCAGAAATTGTAACAAGGAAGTATTGTCTGAGTCCAAGTTAAAATCTGGATTCTTCTTCACTATGTTATTACGCTTTGTTACCCAAGAAAACAAAGCTTGTGCAGTTGAGACATCTGTCTGTCTTGAGAATTTATGCATCTCTTGACTAATTTTCAGCCAATTTGACAGATATGTTAAAATTGCACAGGTTTTCAAGATAGCTAGAAAGTAGGTAGGAAAGGGAAATTTATTAATGCATCTACTGAGGAACAAGTCTTTGGGGTGACCACCATGTGGTTATGCGTCATTGAACCCTTGTGGAACTGGGTTTTGCTCTAACCATGTAAACAGGTTCAGTTGATGTTTTTTCCTTACTGTATATGGTAGAAGCTATTTATTAGTCAAAACCCATAGTAAGGCATAAGCCTGAAATAAAGCTTTGCTATGGCTGGCCTGTTCAGAATGCCATACCAGTCTGAATTGTGCTTGAATTTCACTACAGCTTCTCCAAGGGCCTGCAGTACCAAAATGCCAGAGAACCTAACTGGAAGAGTCAATCTCACCTGGAGCCAGGCTTTGCTTGTTTTGTCGCTTGTGAATACAACAGGACTACACTTGTTTTTCCCCAAGTACAGAGAAAGTCATCAGTTTGCATATTTTACTAGTAGTTTTGACCTTTTTGTATATTGTTCAAGTGTACATTTCTTCGGAAGTTCTGATCTTGTATGATCAAAGTGATCCTCTCCATTGATTTTTCCCTTTAGTCTCTTCAGGGATCTGCATTACTATGTTTTCTTACACATGCAGATTTTTGCATTGGGTAAACTTGGATATGATAGAGACTCTTAAGAGCAATAGTTTTTTTTTTTTTTTCTGTGCAGCGCTACTAGTAAAGTTTCATTTAATTTTGTACAGCAGTGCCTTTTTTTCTGTATAGTTTATTCCTTTGCCTGTCCAAAGCAGTCTAACGTGCAATGTATCATTTGGGAGCCCTTAGTATACTGGTATTAGAAACCCCTCGCCAAGAAACTTGAGACCACTGTTGCTACACCACTAGTATGATGTAGACTGTCTTGCTTTGCTAACAAAATGGTTCTCGCTCTTTCTACACATGGGCAGGGACCACCATGAATATCAAGGGAGCAATAAGCCTGTGTATAATGTAAATTATAGTGCATTCTGTATGCTGCAGCCATGCAGAGCTTACTAAAATGTTATTTAGGAAGTATATTATCAGATAGAGTCAAAGGATTATTATGCTGCTATTGCTATTTTGAGAAGGTGACTTTAAATATGTTGCAGTGCTCTCCTTTATCCATTTGAGGGCAGCTGTTCACCACCAATGTTGAGAATTGTGGCAGAACTGTCTGGTCTTCTGTTTTCTGCAGTTTAATCTTTCTGTACCTTCAAATATTTTATTTTGGTTTCACTAGGTCTTATACTGTTCTGTCACCATATTAAAATGTTATGGGTTTGTTTATTTTTTTTCCAGTAATGTTAATGGGCAAAACACTTGTCAGCTCTAGGGGAAGATTCTGTAAAGTTTGACTAAGCTAGTTTTCGTTGGTGAGGTAAATTTTTAGATCCATTTCTTAAAACCTTTCTGAGTTAAATCCACTGAATAAGCAAGTTAATTTCATCAAATTTGCTTTTCAGTAAACAGCTAAAAAGCTCTGCTAAAAGATCACTCTGAATTACTCTGAAGGTATAAAAATTATTGCTGCATACCACATGCTTTCATTTTGCAAAGATGTATTTTGACTGGACCAGACAAAAAGAAAGGAGTGTCCTGGATTTTTAGATTTACAGCTAATAGTCCATGATGATATCAAACTAGTATTTTTCAAAGTCAAGTTTCCAGGCACTTGTTTGCATCTAAATAAAGTGATTTGGTTTTAAACATGATCTTCTGATTAAAATGACAGACAGGCACTTAAAAAGGGCACTACTGGAAATCAACTCCACTTCATTTAGGACCAGGATGTCAGAGAAACGTGTTACAGAGCATTAAAGCTCAAATTTTCATGGTTTCACGTTTGTCAAGGGTATATGTGTTTTCCCTGTGTATAATGTAAAAAATATACACTTTTAAAGATAAAAGTAACAGAGTGCCTCTTTAAACTTGATATTTAGAGCTTAAATTATCATTATATGTGTAATAAATACAAAAATAAGGGATATCTAGTATACGCAATATGTTCCTGACACTTCTAAGATAGCTAGCCTTCTCCATTTTTGTATTCCTGTTACACCCTCTTACTGCTTAATTTAGACATTGTTGTATTTTCAGACTAAGGACTTTACTTATTATTTGTTTATAGCTGTCCAGCATAGCTTTAGGCCTTTAAACATTACTGTAAGACAATAATACTTACATTCAGTAATGTGTAGCAAGTCTAAAACTAAAAAGAAGTGATGATACATGGAAATGAAATTGGGCCAACAGGTTCCCTTCTGCTGGTATGAGTGTTTTTTTCATGGAGATGATGATTAAAAAGGGGAAGGAAAAATAGGCAGAGATAAAAACTGAAGCTTACCCATATTGCTTTGGTGAAGTGTGAAATCTAATATTTTTATTCCACGTTGGACAAAAAAAGTCTGCCTTATTTTCCTTTGGCTTTGTCCACTTAGAAAGGGAACTACACTGAACGTGAACATGATACTTCTCAGCTACAGGTATGCCCCAAGTGAAATTTTTCTAGAATAGTTTGGAAGATGCTGAGGAAAGACTGATGTACTTACAGCACTTTTATCTCCAACAACAAAAGAAGAGGGCTAACAATTAGAGTTCTCTCTGTTCTGAGGTGTGAGAATAACCAGCAACTGAAGACTTGTGCTGTGAGTGGTGCTTGGAGAATGCTATATTTCAGTCTTGTCTACTCCCCATTTATATGTAAATGTGCAAATGAGTGAAGTTTTGTTTTTATTTTGCACTTCGGTTATGAACTCATATTTTAAAAAACTCCAGCAACAGGAAGTTGGGGCAGGGGGGGAAGGGAACGGGACGGTAGGTGGTGGGAGTAAGTGGTAAGATACTAATATCTGGTACCTAAAACAGTGACTGCCACACTGAGATTTTCCTTTCAGCAATTGCACAATTACATAATATTTTAAAACTGTGTTTTTCAGAAGTTTCTCTTAATGCACACTCACAGAGACATTTCTGTGTGCAAGGAAATGAAATGTTGAGTATTTATTAAACTAGAGTCTGAGGTTTGCTTTGTATGAAATACCATATCTGATCTTGTCACATTACATGCATACTGTTTAAATCTCAAATTATGTTAATATAAATACATTTTGGTGAACTTCCAACTTTGTTTTAATGATTGAGATAGCAACTGGTATATCAAAAATGGAAAGCTTTGGCCTGTTGCTTATTTTTGATGGTACATCAATAGGGATAGTCAATGGGTTGATCTCTTCAGTAGAGTTTTGTTTCAAAGTAGAAACAAAGGGCTACTCTTTCAGGGAAGTTTTCTTCTTTGACTGAAACTGAGATCCTGAGACACCTTTCCAAAGTCTTCCAGCCAAGTGAAAGCCTGGTATTTGTTATATGAAATAATTCAGACTGAAGCTGTAAACTATGATCTGATGATACCACTGTTGACTACAGGCTTTTGTTTTGGAGTTGATAGAATGAAGTATATAGAAGGAACTGTAAAGATTCTTTTAGAAGAAAATGGATGTCTAAATGTGCTTTAAAATGGCATTTGAACAGAATGATAGAGAAAAAAAACCCAAACAAACGAAACCTTGCATGAAAACATTGTTACCCAGCATTCTATAATACCATTTCCATGTGCAATGTCTGTAAAGTAATAACAGAAAGATAAGTTGTCTGAGAAAGTAAGCATTCACTTATAACAAAGTATCTTTAATGTATATATACTCAATGAACCATTAGGGATGTTATATTGGTGTTGAGTGGGTTTTTGTTTTTTTGTGGTTTTCTTCATAAAAAGCATTCAGGAAGCAAAGGTTTGTTCGTGGAGGCCCTCTATATGTGATTGAGACATGCTTACAGATTGGCTTTTTGAAGGGGAAACAAAGGGCTAAGTGGGGATGCTAATACCAGGCATATTTTAATGCTGTCTTTTGTCACGTTACAGTGTTGTGCTTCAAGCATTAAAGCATTACTACGCTCTCTTTTGCCCTTATATAATTATACAGTTAATTATCTTTGCTGGTTTGTGCATAAAGGGACTTGCAAGATTTCTTAATGGTCATTTATCCATTGTGTTTTGGACTGTACCGACTCAGTTCATACAAGGGCTTTGATGGCTTTCTGCATCTTTTATCAGCAATTTCGCAAGACATTTTCACAGGCTTTTATCTCTTTCTACTTAGTTTTGCTCAAAAAGGCTTTCAGAGTTTGAATATATTTTAAGGAACATAAGCAAGTATAGGGATTGGAAAGGGATTGTGGGAACCTAAATGGATTGTAGGAAAGGGATTTTAATGAAGAAATTATTTAAAATGGAAGTAAACCAATTGTAGATAATCTGAGTATTAGATGTAGCTGTTCTAGCTTTGTTACCTAAAAATTGGCCCTCGGTCCGTTTTGTTGTTAAGGGCAGCTGGATCTTCCCATTCATCCTTTGGGGGACACTGTTGTCAGAGGGAAAGACCTTCTCCTTTCCATCAGTGTCAAAACAGGCCTAAGCAAATGAGTACCCAAACCTGTGATGACCAGAAGAGGGAAGACTGTTCCAGTACCCTTGCATCCCTAGAGCTGCTCCCCACACAGCAGGAGGGAAGGTGGGGGGCTGTGTAGGCTGAGGTACCTGTGCATAACTAAAGAAGGCCAGGAAGAAGGAGCCGAAAATCCCAATGTAGGTGGAAATAAAACAATAGCTTGCTCTTTCATTAAAAGAGCAAGTTTTGAGCCAATGTTTTCATTTTAGGGGACTCGCATTTTTTCTTTCCAATATTTTTTTCTTTTTTTTTTTTTAGCCTTTTTAAGCTTTTGGCTTTAGCAATATATTATGTTTGTGGAGATGATGGTTAAGAAACAGCGAAATCCAGCTCAGATTTTTGGGTACAAGCTGTCAAATTTTATTAAAAGTCCAGAAGAAGTCAGCCCAGTGAGCAGTGGAGTTGACCCTGTCTGAAGGTAGCAATTTCCTTGGATTCTCCTTCTGAAAGCACAATGCTGACTCACTGAAGAAGAAAAACAAGAAAAACAAAAAAAATTTAAAAAAGTGTATTTCTCTAGGCGTAGGCAACTATGGCTATTAAAACTCCTGGCAGTTATGATTTTCTTCTTTTTCAGTCTGTGGATCCCTTTTTGGAGAAGGGCTCTTCTGACATTGCAGGGGAGGTCCACCAGCTGTTTGACTGGCAGGAGCAGTCTGCCTGCCCCTTGGTAGATTAATTCCTGTCTATACTAGGATAGCTTGCACTTCACTGAGCAGCAGACAGGTCAGGACACTTGGCAGGAGAAGGTTGAGAGACAAAGGCAGCAGGCTGTGGGAGCTGAATCACCAGGCTGAGACTTTTTCTTTTTTTTTAAAAAAAAAAAAAAAAAGAAAGAAAAGAAAAAGAAATCATGCAACTTTGAAGCAAAGTATTTAGCAATGTTCTTGCATTATTAGTAACTTGACAAAGTAAGAACAATAAGATGTCCAAACCTGGGAAAACAGCCATCAACCATGGCTTGGTTCCTGTTGATCTTAAAAGTGCCAAAGAACCTCTACCACATCAAACCGTGATGAAGATATTTAGCATCAGCATTATTGCACAGGGCCTGCCCTTCTGCCGTAGGCGGGTAAGTGTAAAAGTCTTGAAAACTTGAATTTTGATCACTTGGCTTGTAGCTCTGTGCTTTGTCATGGTACATTCATTCCATGAGGAAACACTAATATCTGTATTATCTGTTTGCTCAGGGTGCCATAGAGAAGCCCTTAGATCATTTATTTCAGTAATTCTTGTGCTTTAATTTAATTAAAATCCATACATATTGGCTTGGCTATTACTCATTTAAAGGGACGTAACAGAGATTCTTTTGTAGTTGTAAACCGTGTAGCTGAAAACAAATGCTGTACTAAATAAGTGCATTCATAAATGTGCATTTTGCTTTGAGTCACTCTTTTAGGTGATGTAGATAATTTGGAGTAAAATACGTTGAATGCCATTCTAAATTGTATTGGCACATGGAACTTGTTGGATACTAAAGCAGATAATTTAGTTGTTTAACATTTTAATGTTTTTAGTGAGGGTTCTTAAAATGCGATTTTAATACTTTTGCAACCCAGTAATGGAGATAACATTTTTGCTGTTACAGAAAATAAAAATAGCATGTTACTATGTGGAGGTTGTGATATAGTTTATATATAGACAATCCTAGCCTGACAAACTATCACGGGTCTTATGCTACAGCTCCAGGAACTGTATGAATAAAGTGGCTCGTAAAGCCCATTTATGAGTTTAAAAAAGTCTTTTACGTTTCGTTCACTCTGTAATAATATACAGTTTTCAATAAAAAGTGAATATTTACAAATCTACTTACATCACCATTTCATTACTCAGCTTGCATACTGCTGAACTCATATCCTTTACAATTATTATTTCTTTCCTATTCTCTCATACATTTTTTTCAGTAAAATTATAAATAGATTTGCTCTTCATAATGAATTTTCCCAATGTTACTTTGAGTTTTCTTTTGCTACTGAATAAATACTATTTCCATTTATTGATGTGAGTTTTAAAGTCAAGTTCGGCTTTTGCAAATTTGCTGGATTTCCTTGAATGTCAGCATACTCCTTTTAATAAATTCAATGAAATCAGATGAAGTTTAAATCTGATAAGATCTTCCTTGAAAACTTAATTGCTTCTTACTGTGTTGCTTTGAATATCTAGAGAGTTTCTTACATGTACGAGGTATATGGCATGTGTTGAATGCTAGCAACGTAGTATCAACCTGTAGCAATGTAAAATTTAGAATATTTTATATATATACATGACTGTTTAATATTGGGTCATGTGCATCTCAGAAAATTATTTTTTTATGAAATTAGACATTATACATGGGTTTCAACATTGAATAGGAGCATTTCATGCCATTGAAACTGATAAAGTCATCCTCTTTCTAAATAGACATGCTTTTATATATTTTTTTAATGATTTGGGGACTGTTTGCTTGAAAATAAGCATTTGGAATATGTCTGGATAATTTTACTGCTTTTGTCTTGGATAACGCATAATACAAAGCGTATAAGATAAGTTCAGTAGATATATTTCACAAGTCTTTTTATTGGCTATATTAATACATTACACTGTTGCAACTTTAATACTGATGATTTGTGTATTTTCTGTAATGAGAAGTGCGGTCACCCATTAACTTATCACAAGTATGAAAAAAAAAATAGTACTAAATCAGTTCGTTGAAGATTTTGCATTGTTCCAAAATGACCACAATCTATCTTGGTTGTCCCATCGTACACCGCATTCAAGAAAGTTTAATGACTTGTGAGTTTAATGGTTTAGGTCTAGAAGGGTTTAAGCAGCTGTTCAGTACCTACTTTTCTTTTATCATTAGGACTAAGGTGGAGATTAAGAAATGCTGTAAATGTATGTTTTACTAGCTGAGATATCATCAGTCTATTTAAGTTTATCTTGTCTTCTGAAACTAATAATTGTCAGTGTGATGGCTGCTGATAGTGGAAGAGATGAGAGCTCCGCCTTTAGTCTCATGCCTTCCAGCACTCAAAGCCTGTGTGTAACGATTACCATATTGGGTTCCTTCCGTGCTAACACATGTAGATCTACATTTTCATTTCTGCATGTTGAAAAGACCCAAACCAACAGCCATGGAATTTTTTCATATCAACAGGTGGGAGCATCAATACTTTTGTTACATAAAGTTATCATTTAAGTAAACACAGTAAGAATTAAAAAAAGCATTTTCTGAGTGCTGACACAAAGTCTCCACCAATATGCAACTCTTAAATATTTTTCTGTTAATTATGCTTTTCATAAGTAATGCGTTGACTTATTTAGCATTTAATGCTCATACCTAAACCTAATATGCATTAGACTATTAGCTACAGTTTGCTTCTAAGTTATTGAATTGGTAATATGTCAATACCAGCTTTTTTCAGGCAAGGGTATGATGGGGCCATTCAAACACTGACCTGACTTAAAGATTATCAACCCTCTCCTTGCTTGAACTCATTTCTTCCTCTCCTTAATTGTACATTAAACCAAGCAAAACATCTTTAAAATGCATACTATAATCCTTGGAAGTTAAAATACTTCCGTTACGAGAGCTGACAATTCATAGCTTCTGCACCCTCTGCATTAGTTATATTGGGCTTCTATCAAGAAGCGCACTATAAATGGGCACAGGACTTAACAGTTTGCCCTTATGCATTTTGTCAGTTTGCTCATGTAGTTAAAACACTTGTCTGCAATACTACTAATCAAATCCAGTTAAAAATTCTATTACTGAACATTCTTTATATAGCGCTTGAGAATACCTTTAGTACATAGCTCTAAAAGTACTGTACTTACACAATAAGCATATATTCCTTCAAAACTGGCAGAAACCATTGATTGTTAAGTGTAGGTATGGCAATGGTCCTCTTTAGCCATTAACACATCTTTTGTAGGCACTTTTGCAGTATAATGTGAAGAAGCAATGAATACCTTCCAACTAGTACACACTCCAGATATCAGATATCATGGAGCTCTTCAGTGCAATGTAACGGCAGCTGATCATTGAACATACTTATGAGATAGTCACGTATATCACATATGTTCCAAAATCAAGTGCTGTATTTTGCTTGACATGGTAAATGCTTTCAGGTGACAAAAAATTGATCTCTTAATAATTAACTGTGATTTTTTTCCCTTTAATCTGTTCTTAAACAACTAGCAGTAGAAGTGTTTTTTCCTTCTGAACCATTACAGTTCTTGACTGTTTCAAAAGCTGTACTTTAAAATATGCTTCTTCCCTCTTTAGTTTGCCATATCTTTTTTCCTAAAAATTCCAGTACCTGTTGCTTTGGAGGTTGCTGTATAAAAAATTTATCACACTAACATATGTTTTTAAGAAGTACTGATAAGCTGGAGCATTTGTGTAAGTGACTTGTTTGCTGGCAGCATTCCTTTGTTTCAAGTGGCTTAAAGTAGCATTGAATTGTTACAAAGCAGGGATTTCAGTGTGTATGGTATTCCAAGCTAGAAAAGTCAAGATAATAAGGATATCTGTTTTCAGTGCCCATACTCTGAGACATGAAAGATTCTGTGACACCATACAGGTTTGTGAGAATAGTTTTGCTCAATGTGGTTAAAATGTATCTGACCAGATTTTGACAATTCATCAATTTAGTTCATCAATGAAGTTCTTCCCTTATGTGTTAGGTGAACACAGGATAAGCATTTAGGAATTGGTTTATGTGCCAGCCGGTGTTTTTTATGTACAAAAGCATTCACTGGTCTTGCTCATTACGTATGGTATCGATCCATTTGTTACTACAGTGGAGCACTTGGAATGAGACTCTAATTCCTTTTCCTTCCTCTGGTTGACTTGCATACTAATAATTTATTTGAAAAACTAATGTGTCCTATGTACGAACAACTTCACTTATTTGGATGTGTTTCTTTATCGCTTCATTTCTGTGTTACAACAACCATGACACCCTTTTCATTGTCAGTCAAATCTATGTAAATACTTGTGCCAGCATTCTAACCCAGAAGACCGTCTCTTCAGTTTATCAGGGAAAAATAGTCCTGAATTTTTCTGCAACAAAACATATTTCTTGCTTGAGTACAGCACGTTATTTCATTAATGACAATAAGAAGTTACTTAATGGAGAAAAAACTATTTAGCTTTCTCTGAAATGGCATATTCTCTTGTCTTACAGCTGACTTTGGATCAGGTCCTGAGTAATATGAAAAAGAGCTAAACTATTTTCCCATTAAAGACAAAGTGAAAAAAAATGATTGCTTTTTCCCTGTGGAATTTCTTATCATTTGATAAGGAAAAGCTGTCAGAAGAGTCTAAAGGAAAAAAGTGTGAAAACGTGCATGCATATATATATATATAAAGAGAGAGTATATGTGTATAATTTTTTAATTTAAAGCATAAGGGAGCCTTAAGAGTCTCTCAGTGGACAAATCAGAGCACTCCCACACACCTGTGTCTTCTACAAGAGACCTTTTGGTTCTGGGCTTTGTGGCAAGGAACTTGCATTATGGCCACTGGTGATAAGAAGCCTTGTTGAATGGCTATCAGAAATAACTTTTTGTCAAAGGTTGTTTAGCCTTTAGTTCATGTTCCCCTGTTTATGTTAGAATTTGTCATCCGGATGGAAGCACAGACCATGGACGGATCAGTTGATATCTACATGAAAGGAAGTTTGGCTTTGTCCTCTGGGTTTTGCTTTCATAATGGAGTGTGTCCATTGCTCTGGATATCCAAATACTCATAATAAAGCCAGCCTTACAGAGGTGTTAGTTTTCATTGCTAAATGTACGATTTGTAGTGTTTGTTTTCTTGCTTTTATTATTTCTGGAATTTCAGTTTTGGAAGATATTTGGAATGAAATGGAAGTACTTCAGAGGTCCGGCAGAAGGATTTTAACTGAAAAGGCAGATGGTTTTGAGCGGAAGGGAAGGAATACTGAAAAGTTACAGAAATGAGCAAGACTAAATCTTACGTAACATTCTTCTTAGAGGGTGACTCCTTTTAGAAGATAAATAATCTTGAATAAATGAACTAATTTCTCTCCTTTTAAAAGCATATGCAGCATCCTCCACTCTGAATCTCCTTTTTCCATGCCTTTCATCTCCTCTCACAAGGGGAATAAATGTTCTTCCTGTGAGAGGTGGTAGCCTTTAAGAAAAGCAATATATTATTTTCTCAGTGTGGCAGTCTAAAAATTACCTTCTTCACCCTTCTTTCTGAAGTTATCTCTTTCATTTTGCTTGCATACCAGCTGACCCTGTACTGTACTTGGGACAGAATAAAATAGGAATCACAGAAGCAGAAAGAGAAGTAGATCCTCAATTATCTGGTCAACTCAAGGTGGGCTGGTTCAACCTGACTCAGCTGAAGAGTACCATGGTCTCCTAGGTTAGGTTTACAAGAGGTTTGCCAAAATCCATCATTTTTTAAATCAATGGTTTAAATCTCAAAACCATGGATACAGTCAGGTGTAGTCAGTGTTTATGGGTCTGTAGAACCAGATACAAGCAGAAGTATGCTTCTGTTTACCCCCTCCCCTTCTGTGGGATGTTACAGACGCCCTGGGCTTAAGATAGCCATTTGTAGGAGGGAGCACTTAGTTTGCTGTTCAAACAGCTGTTCCTGCATCCCCTGGAAAAATGAAAATTGCTAGCTGAACTGTGCACATCTAGTCCAATCTCCTGTTCTGTGTCAAAAATACTTGGACAACTTCTAACAACTTGGGGTTTGGGGGTGTGTGTGTGTTTCTGAGGTGGGTTGGTGTTTGGTTTTTTCCCTTCAAAATTCCACTGCAACACATGCCATAGCACTCCAAGAGAATGTTTTTTCAGAATATTCAGTGATTTTCTGTCACTGTACTGACTCTTTGAGAAACACTTTTATATTTAAATTGTTCTACCTATTTCTGGCCAAGATAAAAGCAGCAATCGGAAACTCATTTATATTTAATGCTAGCTAAAATGTTTTCCTTTGTGGTTTTGATGCATTTAAACCTTCCATTTCCGTGCAATGAGCAGTGCTGTCTGTTACAGACTGATGCGTGGGTGCAGATGCTAAAAGCATGTTAGGACGATTCCGCAGTCATTTCCCTTCAGGAGGTGTCAGAAGGAAGGTTGCCTGGGCAATTTTAGTCCTTTGTGCCCAGTTGTTTAGATGTCTTCAGAAACCTTTATTGTTACTCACATTGAGCTTTTCAAAAACTGGTGGTTTTCCTTTGTGAAAGGTCTTTACCTGCTTAAAGTCTGGCTGTTTTACCATCTAAAACAGTGGAGGTTATAAGCGTCCAGCAGAAAAAAAAGAGGGAATGGGAGTCAGCATTGATGCCATAAACTGACCCAGCTGCCTCTTGGCTGATTGATCATGCCGGAGGGGAACTCGTGAAATGTGTAATTAAATACATCGTTTATTGCTTTGAAGCATATTTGCCTTAACTGTGAATCTCCTTTTTTTTCTTTTTGCAGTCCCTTGTATCACTAAGTAAGCACTTTTTGTCCTTCTACAACAAACAAAGCCATTTTAATTTCCTGAACAGGACTTTTTAAGGTATGCAGAAAGGATCCTAAGGAAAAAATGATCTGCTGTGTCACAATTATCTCCTTATACAGAAACATGAAAAGGGCAAACTAACTGGCAATCTTTGTTCTGATATTTCTCAGGTTCTGAGTGGAAGTTGAACTGAACTATAATGAGATGCAGACAAGTCATAAGCAGAATCGTAGCATGACCATCTTGCTCTTGGATCTCTGCCGCTTGTCATAACCAATTGATTGTCATTCCTTATGTGCTGAACCCTTGCTGTCAGGGAATGATGGTTGTGCCAGTTTAAATACTTCCACTTCTCAGAGCAAAGGTCCCATCTCATTCCTAGTTTCACTGCTCAGCTTTGTTATTTTTCTGCCATACTTTGAGGCTCTATCTCGCTTGTGTTTTACCTAGTTTTGGCCTGCTAATTCTGCTTTCTTCCTGCAGCTACTCGTTGGTATTCATCCTCTGTTAAAAGTGGGCTTCTTTTTCCTCTTTCTCCCTTTGCCCTCTTTGCAGCTTCTGGTATGCTTATTTATCTTCATTTCATGATAAAATTGTTTCAAAATGTAGTTTTGCGTAGGGGACAACAGCAGTATCTTTATAAATTCTGTTCAAGTATTTTATAGTTGTTTGTTACTTGGTTGTTTTGAAAAGGCAACAAACCAACATTGAGTTGACATGACTTTCCCATTTCTTTATCTCTAGTTAAGAAAGTCTGTACTTTTGATTTGTTGTGTTCCTTAAAATATTTTTGAGCAACCAATCTGATTGCAAGGCTTCTTGGTAAGAAGATCGAGACAATTGAGATTGTTCATGTAGTTACTTGCAGTTTGATCACATTTCAGAAAAATTTCACTGATTACTTGTCTGTCAAATGGACATGACTTTAATAGTAAAATACACAATCCATGAAGCACAGGAATGATCTTTTTTAAAAATGCAGGTGATAATTGCAAACTGTACTACATTATTAATATGCTCAAAAAATATGTTTGTGAAAGAGAAGTGCTGGTTATGTGTATATTGTATGCAAATATGATATGATCCGGTGCATGGTGATACAGTAAATGTGCTTTTAATAACTTTGCTACTACTGTAACATTTTGCAGGAGTAGGCAAAACATTTTAGTAGTTGGGTGTGCAGCATTTTTCATTGTCTTGTAGATCATATTCTAATACATTGCAAGACCACCCAAGATCCACTGATCCTAAACTGATAAAGGAAAGAGAAAAAAAAAAGTAGTAGTTAAAAGCATAAGTGGTACTAAAAGTCTAAATATATTCTTCTGTATGTGTTCTTCTCTTATGAATTATCTGAGTTTAGCAGTACTTCCTTAACCCAACTTTTTTTATACTTAATATCAAAGGAATTCATAACACTTGGTAAATGGTATTCGACTTTGTGAGCTAGGGAAATGTTTTTGTTTTACAGTGAATAGTATAATAGTGTGGCAAAGACAGCAAGTGTTTTGTGTTCTACTTAGTAAAACATGCATCTTTCTTCTCTTTTTCAGATGGCTCACTATTTCAGATAGTTTATTAAGCTTGTATATGCTGCATTGCTTTGCATATGCAAGGTAGATAGAACTTTAATTCTAAATTGTGAAAAAGAGGCAACTTGTATGTAGAAGACTCAGGTAGGTGAAAGACTTACTTTAGGAATCTGTAATATGTAAATACATGGAAATTTGAGACCAGATATTTTAGTATCTGCTTTCCTATGGAATTTCTAAAGTTGCATTTGACTCCAGTTTCTGTAGTCAGCATGTATTTCAGCTTATAGTTCAGCTATTGTGTAGTGAAGGTAATGGGTTGCAGCATACTGCTCTTACATGGTATCAGGTGGGGTGTTTCCTCATGATTTAGATGCTCCCATTTATACATGGCAACATGGGTTTAAAAGCATACTTCTGTTTACAAATATTACTGTTTGTATTATACATACAGCATTGCCCTGAATGCTGTATGCGAAATTGTCCCTGCATGGAGATGAAAGATGGAAGACAAAATAGGAGTAGCAACACAATGTGGTGTTACCTGCTGGAAACAGAAAGTTGTTCCTTGTCTCACAGGCCAGGAGTCTGTGGGTGACACTATATTGCTGTCTTTTGAAGGATACGCTCCCAACAGAATTTTACTTGCTGAAAATTGAAGAATAGCAGAGTAGGTGCTAGAAAGGTATTTTCGGTATGCTTTTAGTGCCTTTGGTNTGTGGTGTTACCTGCTGGAAACAGAAAGTTGTGCCTTGTCTCACAGGCCAGGCCTGCCTATGTTTTTTTTTCCTGCTTACCCTGTGTTTAGGTAGACTTACTACTACACTTAAACAGTTAAGATTTTGTTGCTCTAAGTCAATCTGCATGATACAGTGTTCCCTAAGTACAAATGGCAGTCTCTTCCAGAGCATGTTGCTATTAATAAACCCTAACACAAGATTACTTCTCATGATAACAGCAGCAGCTGGCAGGAATGTTTGCAATTTTAACATATTTGCAGCACTACTACATTCCATCTTGCATTTCTCCTGTGGTTTGTTGTCAGTGAAATTTCAGACTGACTGCTTACCCTGAATTTCTTCATGGCCTCGCAGCCTTCCTTTCTTTTGCCTCCCCTTCTCCAAATCCTGTCTAGGTACCAACCTATCAAACAAATCCTCTACTGTTTAGTGCCTGTTCTGTCCACATAGCTTTTCTAAAGCATCTCTCTTTTCTTTCCTGCCTTTTACACCCACAGTGTTCCTGTTCTTTGCTTCTCCACTTATGCTGTGTGCGATTCTGGGAAGCCCTTTCTGCCCACTCGCCTCCTTTAATGAAATGAGGAATTATCTGTAGCTGGCTAGTCTGATATTTCGTAATTGAACCAGATAAGCTATCAGGTTGAAGAAATACGAAAATACAGCTCCTATAGCATCTATTAATTAATCTTTAAAATACATGCATTTAGGTTTGAGTATAATAAATTAAGTATTAAAATACTACATGTCAATTTCCACTTCTTACCCTCGCTTTATTATCTCCTGGCAGATAATAAATTCTCACAGTTGGTACCAATTCTTTTCTTTTGAATAGCACCCAGAATAGGTGACTGTGCACCTTTCTATTTTGGGAGGAATGTGTTTAGTTTAAACAATAATAATCTTCTGTTTGTTTAATGTATTAGACTGTAAACTTGCTGCTTATTCGCAGTTTCTGTTCCCACTGATGCAAGAAACAAGTAAGATTATCTAATAGACGCTGCGTGTGGCAAAAAACTAATCATACAAATTAAAGAAAGCGAGGCTACATCATCCCTTTAGCCTATGGCAGGATCTGTGTTGTCTGTGCTATTTCTGACAGATTTATCTAATGGTATAAAATTGCTTCTGATAGAAATAGTTAGTTTTCTCGTCATGTTTGAAATATCATTATGTGTTGAGGTCACTTGGCACTATAAAAATTTGACACTAACTGTAATTAATGTGAAGGCTGAAATTAATTTCCAGCTTTATTAAGGACATATGTCCATAGCAGTATTTCTTCACTTCAGAAAGAAAATGGTTTAGAATAGAATCATAGAATGGTTAGAGTTGGAAGGGACCTTGAAGATCATCGAGTTCCAACCCCCCTGCCATGGGCAGGGACACCTCCCACTAGAGCAGGTTGCTCAAAGCCCCATCCAGCCTGACCTTA
This sequence comes from Pedionomus torquatus, assembly GCA_013398155.1. NCBI lineage: Eukaryota > Metazoa > Chordata > Aves > Charadriiformes > Pedionomidae > Pedionomus > Pedionomus torquatus. Next base: position 772,292 of record VZRU01017563.1, on the reverse strand, counting down.
AATACTTCCAGGGATGGGGCATCCACAGTTTCCCTGGGCAACCTGTTCCAGTGTCTCAACACCCCCACAGTAAAGAATTTCTTCCTAATATCCAATCTAAATCTCCCCTCTTCCAGTTTAAAACCATTACCCCTTGTCCTATCACTACAATTCCTGACAAAGAGTCCCTCTCCTGCTCTCCTGTAGGCTTCCTTCAGATCCTGGAAGGCTTCTATAAGGTCTCCCCGGAGCCTTCTCTTTTCCAGGCTCAACAGCCCCAGCTCTCTTAAGTAATAACAGCAGCTATTTTGGCTGGTGCCTAATTTGTGTGCAATATTAGGTGGATTAAAATTGCAAAAGTAGATTAATTTCAGGGTTGTTTTTTTCATGTTTTTAAGACACCTTCCCCCTTCATGGGTTAAAAAAAAAATTGTTATAACTTAATTGGAATTATTCCATTTAATCGTCAAATTGTTTTACTGTAAATATATTTTCATTTCTTCTCTGCTTCTGTTTTCTTATTGCATAAAGAGCTTGGTCATCATGGGGGAAAACTTGAGTGAGTTGTAGCAATTCCCTCCCAGAAAAAGAGGAGGCAGCTGAAACTGCCTGGTCCTAAGCTGTGTGGGCCATCATGGGTTTCCATGAGGTCTGTTGGCGTAACTAGAGTTGCCTTTTCAAAGGGCCTGCACATCACGCTGCTTCACTGAGTGAAATTTCTTTGGAGCATCTGATTAATGTGGATCACTTTCTGGACCGGGCAGCACCTCGGTTTATTACATCTGTTGAAACGATCTTCCTTGGTCTATCCTGTGCATTCCCATGAAGGGCTGTATCCAGATGCAGCTGTCTTGCAGGCACAGCACTAAGCCCTGCACCAGTCTTGACATTTCTGGGAAGGCATCCAGACTTCTGAGAGGGTCAAAAGGAAATACTTTCCTGTTCTGAAGTGCTGGCCCATTTTAGTTTGAGCATGCAAGGTAATGTTTTAAATGTCCAGAAGTACTGCATATTTGTCTGTTTATGGCCATGTCTAGTAAGTCCAGCCTTACTTTTCTCAATTTAGGAAGAGCTTGTATCAGAAATGACCTATTCTTTCTGGTATGTGGAGAAAGTAAATATGCTTGAAGACAAGTAAAGCATCCTCAGAGAATTAATTCACCTCTGAAAATAGGTGGAGAAGAAGAGGGTGCAGCAACCTCAGGTCCCACCCTGACTTCTCTCTCTTTTCCTGATACAGAGGGAAACCTGCAGTAAAAATTCTCACTGGTCACTGAAGTTGCAGGAATATTAAAAACCATAAATTTCACCTCTCTCTCTACTAATTTGAAGTGCCTTTCTGACTTAAGGGGATCCAGTTTATAGAAACAGATAGCATTGGCAGCTCCTTACAGTGGACACAGAGACCATTTTAATTCATAATTGCTGAAAATTTTCAGCATACTCTCTAGGCTTCAGTAGACAATTTATGTCCCCTGAGGTTATTCAGACATAGTTAGTCAGTCATAATAGGTACTGCAAGCCTAGTAAAACTAATCTTTCAGGAGACATCTGTGTTTGTTTGCTCTTAGCATTCTCAGTCTTTTGTGTATGTATGTTGATGTAAAAATGGAGATGTGTTATTCAGTAATTGGCCCTAAGGCCTCCTATTTTCTCGGTGATTTTAAGATTTTGTAATTCGGATTTATATTACTTAAGCATGAGAAGTGTTGCTGAATAAAACCCCTTTAAATTACACTGCCTTCTCTGGGAAGAGATAACTGTAAGCTTCATGATATAAACACCAGTATGTGTAAATTTTTTTAACGTAGTTTGAGTGTTTGCATAATGTATGGTATTTATACATTTAGGTATTTGGAAGTAGATAAATAAGTATCTCTGCAAAAAGGATCCTGCATTGACACAAATCAAACCTTGTGGGATGAAACGTAAAAGAGAATTACTGAAAAATAGGGAAATACATTAAGTAGTAGTTTTAAATGCAATTTAAACTATTTTCCACTATTTCTCTAATTTTTATTTCAGATCTTCTTTATCTTAAACTTTTTACTCTCGGTGTAGTCCTCAGAACCGTGAAGTCAGGACACCTATTTATGCATTTTTATGCAAGAAATTCCTTGCTGTGAGGCAACATACTTTGTTCGCAATCCATTTTTTCTATATTCTTGTAAAGTAGCACAAATTTGAAGCTTTGATCTCTCTTTACTAGGAATTTTAACCAGGAGTTTTACAGAGTTTTGAGAAATAGCTTGGGTTTTGTTGGTATGTGGACATATAGAGAATGAATGAATGTGGAGTCTTGAGACTGAAGACTTGAATCTGTTGAAAATCGGAAGTATCATGGTTTTTTTTTAACTTACTAAGAGACAAATTTGGGAGAAAAGAGGAAGGAGGTGGTGGAGAAAGGGAATTAAATGCAAACATTGGGATTTCGAAGAGACTGTATTCCTTTATAGATTTTTCCAATTTAATTTTCTAAAACAAATACTGAAAATAAGGGGTAGCATAATTACTGCTGCAGAGTAGCCAACAAAATGAAAGCAATTGAATAAATGGGCTTTTTTTTTTTTTTCCACAAATGTGGCCCCCTCTCTATTGTATGTACCTTATTAGAGTATTGTCCAACCATTTCATTCTATTCTTTAAATTAGCTCAGCATTATCAATAAACTTTTTAAATTTTCTCTCAAAGAGCAATAAATCAGTATGCATTCCAGTAGAGAGAACATACAAATGTATTTTCTCTTTGAAGAATCAGAGTGCTAGATATTGGATGTGGCATTCCAAAGCACATAATGACACGGATCACAAAACTGTTGCCCTATTAAAAACCTAATATATGCAACCATCTTTGTATTTCTAAAAGAATGTCAGTTGCTACTTAGAAATATGCTAAAAACCTTTCTGAACTTCTGAATTCCTTTGACAGTGCTTGTGAACTTCATGGTCTATATTTAAAATACAATGTATAATTTTCATTCTGTAGCATGCAATATTAAAGCTAGTAGGTAATTGCTTCCTTTCTTCTTCCATTCAGAATTGGGGAACTGTAGCATCTCATTTTCTAATACTACTTAATAACAGTCCTTAGAATACATACACAGATATAGATGCTGTTCTTTCAGGGAGAGTTTTAAGATTTCCTTCTAGCTTCTTGCCAGTAAGTAGCAGCAGTGCTGCTTTGTAAGGCTCTGCCCTTGATTATGTGTATCTCTCAGAGATGCATCAAAAAACAAGCATGGGTATCAAGCATAAAGGTTTTATCCAACCTGTTTTAGGTGTGTCTTCATTAAGGTTTTCACAAATCAACAGATTTGCCAATCTACTGCTGTTATGCAGCACAACAAACCTTAAGTTCTTTCTTTTTAATTTTTCTTTCCCTTCATATTGGCTTATATTCTAGCTTTAAAGTAATCAGAATTTTTTCAGTATAAACAAGAGCTCAGCTTTCAGTAGGAAAAATATTAAATGGGAAAAACCTTGCATAGCGTTTTTTAATGTACTGTAAATAAGGAAACTTCTCTTTCTCCAGTCCTTCACCCCTCATGTCTAAACGATATAATGAAATAAAAAGTTCTCCCAGTGTACCTTCAGTATGCATTTTCTGTTCTGTACAGACAAGAGGGGAGACAAAGACCAAAGTGTAGTTGTCAGCAGTAGCTTTGTAAACCGATCTGGAAGCTAAGGTTATCTTGCCTTAGTTTTTCCTTTTCTTGTTTCTTTCACCTCATGGATGGCTACTGTCAGTCTCCAAACTTGCAAACAGCTGCTGCCAGGAACCCCGTCTTCCCTTGCGTGACTTGAAAAAGCAGGACTGATTTCTTTCGTTTTAAACCAAAATGGGAAAAAAAAAAACTTGCATTGAATGATTGCTACATCTTGGGTTGCAACAAGTGAAAGCTGAAGGTCTCTGAGATGATACAGAAAATACGTCTAAGGAACTGGACGCTCATGCTATTCTGTCTAGTCCCTACTTTAGAACACAAAGCCAAAGCTAGATAAAACAACTCCATCCTGTTCTAATCCCATTAGAATAGTATAATTTTCACTGAGAAGGTTGACCTCTTGAAGATCTTGTGATCCTTCCTACTTTTCTGTCAAGTTTCCATACTAGTGAGGCATTAGGAATGCATTGGTTTTGTGGGTGTAAAATTCAGTTGTTGCATCAGTGTAGCTTACTTGTTAATAAATGGTTGCAAAATGAAATCCTCCTCAGATTTTACTGTTCCATTTTAAGTAAAATTGCATACGTTTCTTTACCAAGTACATTAAGAAATATTCAGTAGATTAACGGAACTGAAGAAAATTGAACATATTTTGTGCATTATACACATATATTTTCTATATTTATATATATTTTATATGCTATAAATATATATTTAATCGGTAGAAAATTGGCTGGGTTATATGATTATTTTTTTTTCTGAAACTGTAATTTTGAAATGTGTTTATCCTATTGGGTCCAAATAGTTCATTGGATGAAGATTTAGAGAAAGACAGTTTTTCCATACGGAAGTAACAGAAGATATAGGCAGGAGGATAAAACACTGTTGCGTGGAAACTCTCTGAAAAGAGAATTTGAGAGCACTACTTTGTATACAAAATCCATTAGGTGTTGAAAAATCACCACTGAATTTAAATGCAAAGTGTGTTTTCTTCATTTATGAATGTGGATGTTTGAGCTCTGATTTACAGCTGTGTTCATTTTCATAAAAATTCAAAAATACCCAAATCTGATCTTCACCTAAAAGCAAAAGTGGTCAGGAGCATTTGGTAGATTAAATGAAAGTTGTGGCAGATTCAGTTTATCTGCAGATGGAAGGTAAGCTGCACTTTGTGCGGTCTTAGCAGTGATTTAGTTGCTTTACAATGGTTGCTTGAAGGGAAATAGCATTTTCTGCTTCTCTGGTGGATGCTTCAAATTCAGAGACTGTTTAGCAATATTATAGTTATCACGGAGTGGAGAAAGCCAAGCAGTGCCCCACCAGTTCTGGGCTTGTGGTGTAGATATAGTCTGGCTTTGTTGGTTACAAATGGCATGAGACACAGAAAATGAGACTGACAAACAACAGAACAGGAAAATGAGTGGCTGTAATAGCAAGCAGCCAGAGCTGTATTACTAAAAATGTGGCTGTTTCTGTGTACACATGTCAGCAAAATAAAAAATTTTGTAGTGGTGGAAGGTATTGTAGTATTTTTTAGTACTCCCATGGTAGCAGTCCTGGTTGACAAGAACTTTATATCATTTTTAAAAGTGACACTGTAGATTATACAGTGAAGTCTCTGGAACAAGAATATATTCTTGAGGAAGAATATGTCACGACTTCTTTACAAATCCATTCATTTCATAAAAAGACGACCTAACACTGAGTGTTGGACAGCCAAACTATGCCATCATTCCCTTCTTAATCTTGGTTTATGTCTTGCAGAGTTAAAGCTGAATTGGTTGTAGTTGCATAGCTCTAACCTCCGGGTGCCACCAGTATGATAGAAATATAACTCCCTGTTCTTAATGAAAAACCCTTTCAATTAACCTAATACTAAAATTGTAAGTAGAAATCTCTTTCATTGAGGAGAAACCCCTAAAGAGGACGTGGTGCTTCCCTTGAGTCCCAGCTTCCTTCAAAGCTCAGGATGTGTCTTCTAAGGGAAAGATCCCATGTAGTATGTTGATTGATGCTTTGGTGTGAAAAAAAGTCATATGACTGGGTAGAGGAGAAAAGAAAATACCTAATGGTGCTTTGATGATTGTCACTGACATAACTGTAATTATTTTTCAAGATTTATTAAAACAAATATCTTTTAAGTCTCCTTGCTTCTACTTGTAGTCAGACAAGAAATCTTGAATTGAATTTTTCCATTGCTTCTAGAGAATCCTTTATATATTATCTCTTATAATGGAAAATGGGATTTTGCTATACTTGGCATGCTGTTATTTATGATGGGGTGTTTTATTAGAAACTATCTCTTGCAACAGTTTCCTAGTGAGGTGATCTAATCTGATTAGGGGGATGCTGTAAGTTCAGAAAAAGGCAAATTGTCCTTAAGTGTCCTTTTTACCAGTATTGTGAAGAATGCAAATTGTACTGCAGTTTGAAGTCTCTCAGTGTGCACATTTCCAAAATACATCATTCAGAGAACCATTTTGCGTCCTATTTTAGAACTGTTGATAATCCAGACTTAATTTTTCCTTTTGCTCCTTGAAAAAGTTGTCCTTGTATGCAAGTGAATTGAATAGTCTAATAGACACAGGTTTAGTCTATGATGAAAATTAAATCATCACCAAACTCTGCTAAGCTAGACTGATTTTTAGCCTGACCCAGAGAGACATTTGTGATGTTCTTGTGAACTATAGCATGTCTAAAATGTCCTATGGATTTAATAAAGTGCACAGAGAAGTACCATTTAGATAGAGTTGCTGTACCAATGTAATGGTATGGCAATAGATTTAGGGAATTTTATAAGCAGAAGAGATTTCTAAGGCAAATTTGCTACTTAATGCTATACTTATGTACTATATGAACGTTTGTAGTACATGAAATATTTTGAGCATAAATTTTAAGAAATTGCAGATGTTGCCATTCTAGGGGTGTGTGTTTGTTTTTAAAAAAAAAAAAAAGTATTTGCCTCTATGAAATATAATGATTTTCTTTGTGGTCTTGCTGTGTACCTCATATTGTCTTCATAATGAAAAATACAACTTTGGATCATAATGACATTCAGTAAGGGCCTTGTCATCTTGCACATCTTTTATGTCAATTTATCATATTGTAGGAAGGGCTAGGAGGAGCTGCAAGTCTTTGTGCTGGCTTGAGAGGGATTTCATAATACTGGGGAAGTCCTCAAGTTACTGGAGTAGTCTCTTCTACTAAGACCAGCTTCTTAAGAAAAAAAAAAAAAGCTGAATTTATCTTTTTTCTAATACTGAAATTTTAGCTGAAAAGAAGTAGAACTTAATTTCTGCCATTTCTTTCTATACTTAATGGATTTTCTGTAGAAAAGTCATTGATCAATTTTGGGAGATAAAAATATGTTAGGTAGCTTATCTGAATAAATGGTATGAACATAAATATTTTTTTCTCTGAACGTGAACAAGTAATATACTTTAAAATAGCTAAGGAATTACCCTAGAAGGTTTGGATCGAAATGCTAATGATAACATATAGTCCTACACACAACCAGACACTATTAATTTTAATAAAACCTAAGACATTTTTTATTAATGCAATAAATCTGCTTATATCATGCTTTGCTCCCCTTATTTACTTGGTTACTGTTTTCAACTGCAAGCAAGCTGCAGCTATTGAAATAGAAAGTATCTTGTACTCTGTCTTGCTACGTGTATGTAGAATGTACAGAAAAGTAGCACCTTATGTTTTTCCTTTATTTTTCTTCAGAACAGAATTGCAAAGTCTTGCTGTCTTTCATCTAGTTTCAGAACAGTAGGAAGATCCAGCTAGTGCGCCTTGAGGTTTCTCAAGATTAGTGTCCTGTTTTGAACTGAATAGCTTGCTGCATTGAAGAGGTCGAAAATACAGATTTACTCACCTTAAAAATAAATTATGATACATTTTTTACTTTTGTGTCTGATTTAAATTATTACTTTTGAAAAGACAGAGATTAAACCAGCAAGAAGGTTATCCAAAACTAATATTAATAATGAAAAGAAGAAGAAAGGGGAGGGGTGTGAGGGTTTTTGCATTAGAAGACTGAATTATTTATGTATAAAGTTCACCTTCCCCATATTAAAGGTTTTCGAGATGTCTGGATGTGCCATCTACTTGTGAAATACTGTGTGCTTATAGTCATTAGGTATCTACTTGCAAACCGAATAAAGATGCCAGCTGCCTCATTTTCTATGAAATCTTCTAGTTATGTTTTCTCAGGAAAGTGTATTATCGTCCTACCAAGACTTTTAGAAATAATCCATGACTCTAAATAAATATCTTGGCCACAATATGTAAATATATACTGATTTGTTTAATTTTTTTTTAAACTCTTCTCAAAGTATAGCCTTTACAAAAAGTTTAAGTCAACAGGACGGTGACAAAATAAGAACTATTAGATTACTCTTCAGAAGGCATTATTCCTGACATTTCCTTAAAAAGTTAAGGGAATTTATAAGAAGTATTGAATAGTTTAGATACTAATAAATGATTTCTTGTGCCATTAAGAGTTGCTGTTGATAGAAGCTTTATTGTTCCATTCTTAACTTAAAAATGTTAGTATGCATTTTTTCCCTAGAAAAATCTTAAATTTAACTAAATTTGGTTTTGTTCTTAAATTGTAATCTGCTTCGTAATCACAGGAATATATTGCTTAAACAGAAAGGACTAAATATGACTACCAAAGTTTAAAAAAAAAAAAAAAAGTTTTTTCCACTAAAGTAAAAGTTTAATTTTATAAGGGGTATCAATTACAAAATGTTAAGAAAATTGCAGTTGAACATAGTTATGTTAATTTTCAGTGAATTCTTTTATACTTTGCATTTGTGGTGTTGTTTCTGTAGTGGACGTGAAGGGGCAGTGTAGTGCTGTCTATAAATCTTCGTCTGTTTTCATCTTTTCAATCTGTTCTGAAAGATCACTGTCTGAAATATGATTGTTTTATCTGTTGCGTGTATGTGCTTTACATGTAAAGGAAGTATGGTAATCCTTTTAAGTTAAAGAAATATCCTACAAATGTCAATACAGTTAAGATAGTTCTTGTTTAAAATGAGTCACTGTTTTCTCCTCATAACTGATTATACTCATGAATACAGATAATATTCAGTGTTTTTTTCAAGACTGTTAGTGTTTAAAGGTTTCCATGTGCTAGAAGCATGTGCAGACTATGGGCAAGTGCTGGCAAAATACAGCTAGGCTTGAACTATGAAGGGTATCGATAAAACAACTTTGGTTCCTTTTTCGTTTGCTTTTTAAACTTTGAATATTAAAGTACATTTAAAGCACGTTTTATTTGTTAGTAGCAACCATTGTATATGCATTACTTGAGACCCTGCAGAACTGAGCTACTGGAGATGCCCGATATATTTTTCTTGAGTAGAGTAAGTTGGTATCCAAAGCAGCCAAGTGCTTTCAAGCCTAAATCTTCCTCAGTAAATGGGGCTTTCCTTTTTCATTGACTTTGCTTTAACACCCCAGTCTATAGAGTAGGACCATAGTCTGAAAAGGTAAATGATGATATTGAGAAGCACAGACTCTTTTGAAGATAACAAGCAAGGCAGACTGATGCTAGTAGCGTAGCAAATACCCATCCAGATACAGCACTTCTGTAGTGTCATATTCCTTCCACTTGGAGTGCTGATGAGCTGAAGAAAGGCATATATCTGGAAAGAACCAAAGTCATTTTGTCAGATCAGTTTCCCGTCTATAAAGTGTTGTACCTTCTCTCAGGATACTTTCGGTTACTTAGTGTTCTAAAGGAAACAGTTTTCATCCTGCTGCATATTAAACAACTCAGAGAACAGATTAAAAAATAAGACATAAGAGTGATACTTAAGATATTTTCTAAGTACAGAACATTATGGGAAGCACTGGTATTAAATATGTAGACTAAATATTAACACTTCTTAGCCGATAAGTGGCTGTTGATTAATCATCAGTGTTTTATTAGTTTCTGTATGTGAAAAAGGTCTGTTACTTCTTTTATCTTTTGATAAACTCTTTATTATTTCCCTAAGGCGCTCTAAAATATGAGAATTATTTTGAAATTTGTGCTAGAGTTTTCCAGGAAAGATCAAAGTACATGTATTTTAAGGTAAGGTCAATAGATTTGACCTACATTAAAATTTGAAAGTACGTAGAGAATTCTAGTGAACTTTAATAGAGAATTCTAGTGAACTTTAATAGTGATTTTTTTTTTCCTTCTATTACAGGGTTATGATAGACAAAAGCAATAAAAATGTCATTTGAGAATGCCATCATATAACCGTGTGACAAGCTCTTTCATGCCCTGAGAAAATTGCTTTTTCTTTTTTTGTTTATTCTATGATTACTGGTGAAAAGAAGCCAGTAACACGGGCAATTTTATATGTGTGTTCTGTTTAACTCTCTAACTGTGATGTATAAAGGTCAAAAGATTATCTATGCTTTCTTAGGAGTTGCATTATGATGACCATAGAGGTAAACATATTTTTCCCTCTCAGATGAGAAGTTTTCACTCTTCACTACTTCTAGAAGCAACATAGCGCTTTTATTTCAGTATGTCTCACTAGATGAATTTTTGACAAATATCTTACTAGCCTTACTTGTCACAGTGAGACAGATGTTAGGATGCTGAGGGAGTGAAACAGGCAGGTTTTTAAATTAGGAATTAAAAAAAAACTATAAACAAAGCCCCGTGTATGAAACTTTGGCAGAACACTTGTCTGGGCGGTGCCAATGCACCATCTTTTATCATATTTTTCTTAGAAAGCGTTAGGCTCCAGCTCTTCAAAAGCAAGAGGAACACTAGATGTCATTGGGAAGTCGCAAACAAGGAAAAAGTCACATATTTCCCCATCAGCTTTATGCATCAAAACTGCGTGTGTCTTTCACATCTGCCAGTAGATAGATGCATGCAATTTCAAGTGCAAAAGTGCATGTGCAATTTTTAGACTTTATGCAAACAGTGTATATCTAATTAGCTATTTGCATAAACAAATACACAAGAGCGTGCCTTGTATGCACGTCAGCTGAATGCAGTTATGGACAAATTTTCTTAAAAGCAAGTGCCTTTTTATGCTCACTGCTTAGAAGGCTTGTCGGTGTCTGGAGGGTAGTGTCGATGTTGTCAGCATTTTTAAAAATGGCTTTACAAGAATGGTTAGGCTGAGAGGGCTGCTATGCAAGAAGTTAGTAGATAATGTGGTGCCTGTTGGTCACATATGCTGAAAGTACTAGAAACTGAAGTAGGAGAGTGTGTTCCTGTTCTTCAGGATTTCCCCCCACCCCCAGCCGATGAAGAGATTTGTTAATGAATGGAAAACTTCCATTAACAAGTTGCCTCCTTTAAAAACTAAGTGAACTTGCAAATGATCAGAATAGCATTTGGCATATCATTAGTACGTGAGGAATAAGCCTTAGAAAATTTGAAGAATCGCTTCATGCAGTTCAACAAAAGTACTTTAGAATTTGGGCTTTTCTTTGGTAGCTTGTGTCCCTTTGGTCTCTTTTCATCTTCTTGCTATCTGTGCAGACCCTTTACATTTTGTCCAAACCTCCCCCCACCCCCGTTCAATAGCTAATCTGCTAAATTCATGCTACAACTGCTTCATTGAGTGGAAGCGTTGTTCTGCCCGCTTCGTACCAGCTTTGTTACTGTGCAGTATTTTTCAGCTGTTTGTGCTCATTACCATACAGCTGGTATTTAGAGGAGAGAGGGAAGCAGGCAGAAGCTTTACTGTCTGCAAGTATAAGAAGCTCTTTTGCAGATGGGGTACTGGCAGATGGGACATGTGTTTAAACGGGTTTTGCTGATAACAGACTGCATTAAAAATCATTCTGAGAAAGTCTAAGGTCAGCCCCATGAATTCAGAACTTGAGAGGTATTCAGCCTTTGGAAGACCTTTATAGAATATTAATTAACCTTGGTCCATGAAAGTGACAAATGGATTGTTTGCAGAAATGTTAGATACTATCCTGCTGCCCCCACTTTATGGTTCATTTCCTTTAGCATCTCCATATTTGGTTTGTGCCTGTTTTAAAAAAAAGCATGGGATTGTATACTGTGTTAGTAATGTTGCCGTTGCCAAATCTAATGAGTGAACAACAGTAAAATCCCAGATCTGATCTCATGAAAGGAAAGATAATTTTCCTTTTGATGTTGCAACTGAACTTCTCATTATGTACAATTATATAAGTCTTTGCCAGAAGCCAACCCTTTACATATACATGGAAACTGATTCTCTTGCTGGCGATATGGGTAGTGCTGCACTGGCTGAGGTGATCTGAAGAGATGATGAGCAGTTTGTGTCTGGAGACAGTATGTCTTCTACTGGATCTATCACCATAGCTGGGAAAGGGAGGGGACAGCAATCTTTTGGGCATATGGGCTGCTCTTCCAGGCCTGAAATGGAAGAAGGAAATTTTGAGGCTTGGTGCAAGCTGAGAACAGGTGTTCTGCATTTAGGGATACATGTTAATCATTTACTGTCTGAAATACAAGGTAATTGGAATGTGCTAGCGCAGCCCTGCATGGGTCTAGTGCATGGCCCTTGTAACAGGATCATCAAATTCCTGGCTTCCTCCTGGAATCCAGTGCATTTTGTGCGGTGCTCCCTTGGGACACCCTGGGGGTGACTAAGCAGTCGCCTCACACAGATGGAGTGCTCTGACAGCTGATGAGTGATGGAAACACCCACCGGGTTAACATTTCTCAGAGTACCCACACCGTCTCTGACCCTCCAGGAAGAGCTACAGAATGCTTTCCATAGCACTGAGGATGGAACAATAAAACCAATGACTCAATAGAGGTGTTGATTTCATGGCATGTTATAATCTTGGGATTTTTGCCTTGGTTCAGCCCTTTCTTTCCCATTGAAGACAAACTCCTTACTTCACCATTATTAACACTACCCTCCCATCTTGGTGGGAACCGGAAAGTCTCAGATGCATCACTAAAAGCAGACCAGGTGGTATCAGAAGCATACCTGAAACCTTGTCAGCTCAACTTTTCACTCTCCTCCCCATCCGCCCACCCCAACTATATTACTTAGGCTAGTGAAAGATATTGCCTCTACCCACAAACTTTGCTTTACTGATGATAAGGAGGCATGCTGTGTTTTAGATGTTCATCCTGCAGCACAGCAAACTGTTGTAGTTCCTAAAACCAGTGCCTGGAAGATAGAAGACAATTTCAGATTCTAGACCTGCTAACAGATCTTTGTACCATGTAGGCCAGATTTTTATGTCCTGGAGAGAAGAAAGCAAGTTGAGACGCTCCATGCCTACTTGAGTATTTGCCAATTTTCATTTCAATAATGGTTATAGAACATCCATAGATTTTCAAGAGCAACACTATTCAGCTGCAAAATACCATTGCTGCTTTATAGAGCTACACATGTGGAAAATGTGATGCAAAAACTTTTTTTATTTGAATGAGTTGGAGTGATCATGTTTTAAATGGTATTGATAAAATTGAAGATTAAGGTGGGGCTTTATATGTATTTTGAGTTGAAAGTTAAATGCTGTTTTACTGGTTAGCTTTCACATTTTAAGCACATTCATTCTGTGTTTGGCAAAAGTAAAGTCAGAATTCACTAACTGCAACTCTTTAAAGTTCTTTTGATCAAATACAGCTTATTAGAATTCTTGATGTGCATTGCAGTAGAGCAAAAAGAGTGATGGTCCAAGTAATAACTTGTAATAGCTGTCGCACCAGGGGTAGTTCCCTTTCACTCCCTGAGTTTATAAACTCTAACACTTTGCTTTTGCACATCTGTCTTAAAATCGAGTTATATAAAAGTACAAGAAGAGGTTATGAACAGCTGCCATCTCTGGATCCAGCTTTGCTGGCTGGAGGCTTTTATTTGCACACCTCTCCCTTCAACCCGTCCTCCTTGTTTCTTCCTCTTTTGCCAGTACTGCTGCTCTGCCAGAAGTTGTTTCCTCCCTTTAGCTTTGCTGGCAAACAGATCTTGTAAATGCTGTAATTTGCTTTAGGCAAAGTTAGTTAAGTTTAAAAGGCTATCAAAAGTGATTTAAGCTACCTGGAAAATCTTTTGCATGAAGGAGATGAAAGAGCAGCAGAGCTCTAAGGTCAGTAACCTCTTGCAGAAAGGTGGCAGAATACCTGGGGGTAAAACATCTTTAACTGGCCGAGTTGTTCAGACTGAACATCTATCCAAGGCTCACATAGAGCAGATGGAAGCATTTCTGACACCGTAAATGCTCTCCTACAACTGCTTGTGCTGGTATCGTTAGTTTGATTAAAAGTCACATGCTGGAGGTTGTAGAGACTTTCACTTGGCTGAAATCCATGCCACTGGAAACCTTCATCTCCCCATAGCTGGCTGCTGTTGCCCCTTTGGTGGCAGTTATGGCCTCACTAGAGCCAGCAGAGCTCTCACACGGGCTGTGAGGCAATCAGCCAGAAAAGCTTAGCCAGTTTAAATGTGTGATTTGTGCTAACCCAGCTAATTTTGCCTAAAGTGGATTTAAAAACTCCCCTATGGTTTGTTCCTTTGGTTCTGCAGTGGGGACGGTAGCATCTTCCATTGGCATAGCTAAACACGGGGGAGGACATGAATAAGAACTGCATGGTGTCCAGGTGTGACAGGGCAGCATGTTGCACAAGGACCCGACTGAGTGCTGTACTCAACCATCATGGCTTAAAATTAAGGAAATATTAAAGCTTCTTGTGGAAATGGCTTGATGAGTAGAGACGAACAAAAGCCTCTACAATTGTATTTCATAAGTCCTTTTAGGTAAACTAAGAAGGGTGACATAAGTTAACTTGGTTCTTGCACAGCAGAAAGCACAAGGGAGTTTGCAGGCTGTGGAGAGGTGGTAAGAGGCAACTTAATCATCTATGTCTGAATGTTTACAAGCATGATGTAATTTCAATGTTAATCTGAATTCAGTTCATGTGTAAAACTAATTCAGTGGAGTATTTGGCCGGTAAATAATTGAAGCTTTTGCAATAAATGAAGTCAGAATGTCTAGATAAATTTTTCAGACTAAATACAAAATGATTACATTTGTGGTAGAAGTTAGAATCTTATGATGTCATCTTTGTATTTGTGGTAGGGAATCTCAAATAACTGAGACTGAGTTGCAAATTACATCTTTAAAGTCATCTAAGAACCACCTCTTGGAAAGCCTTTTGTGTGTTCTTACTTGAAATACATTGAAAAGTTCACAGAATTTCCTTTGTGTTATACTTTTATTATTAAGTAATTGTACTATTTGCAGGTACATAGTTTTTCTGTTTCACATTGTTTGAAAAACAGTGCATGAGACTACTAATATGTGCTTAATGCCTAATTGATGTTTGTTGCTCGGAATTGAACAGACTAAAAGATCTTGGGCTATCTGTCTTTGCCTGTTGCACTGTCTAAGCATGAGTTTTGTGGTGAACCTTGTGGTAAGAATCTTAAGTGCTTTTAAGGTATCAGAAATCTTGCATTAAGAACAAAAGGAAATATCCTAACAAGCAGACAGCAGACACTGCTGTAGGTGAAGTAGAATAAAGTTTTATACAGACCCTCATCCCACTAAAGGTATTTTGTGCTGACTTGTTTCAAAAAAGTTCACAATAAAACCTTCAGTGAAAGAGCAATAGGGTAGTTATCAGCGGGAACTGAAAACAGCAGAGAAATCAATGTAGTGAACAGTCAACATCTGAAGCAACTGACTAGCAATGAGAACATGTCAAAGATAGTTTTCAGTGCAAAGATGGAAATACTGAAACTTCATAGTGTTTAGAGACGTTGTGGTTCTGTCTTTGTTATGCAGAGATCCTGGATCTCCTGCATTGGATGTTTCATGGTGTTTGGAACCTTTGGGCAAAAGTTGTCAGTTATTGACAATGTCCTCTTCATGTTTCTCACTTTTTTTTAAAAGCTTCTCTCCTTCTGTAGTAGGAGATGGACTTTAGCTCAGTTTTCCTGTTGGGAGTATTTCTACTCTGCTGATGGGCCTTCAGCGTGGTGAGGTTTGGACAAATTATCCTATCCTGTGAAGCTGGCCAGAAAAAAAAAACCAAAAGACATCAGTCCTGCATCCCTGAAACCTGTTTTAACAGCTGTACTTAAAACTCAAGAGCTCAGTGTTGTTTCAATGAGGAATCATTTTTGATGCTTAGTATTCAATTAGGAAACCTTCTCAAAAAAACAAGAGGCAAATTAAAATAATTAGGAACTTGTTGTGGTGTTGGCCCTTCATGTGTATTGTTGAATCAGAAGTATATGCAGGTGTATGGCAGGTGGAAATGCCACTAGGCAAGGTACAGCTGCAACAGCATCTAAGTCGTGAAGCAGGGAGGTTAGTAACCTTGTTCACCAGTCTTGCAGTAATGGCTTTGCTGATATGTGCCCTTCTCTAGTTTTACATTAGTGCCACTCTCTTCATTTTCATTTATTCAGTCACCAAATAGCTGTCCGTAACTTTGGTTAAATAGAATTCGTAGCTGTTGTCCTGTAAAATACATTCTGTGAAGCTGTGCAGAAGTCACAGGTGCTGTAGTTTTGTCTTTCTTTGGGTCTTGAGTAATCTCTGGAAATACCTTTGGGTTACAAATGACCTTTTATAAAAATTCAAAATGGAATTATACAGCCTGTTCCTATCAAGTCTCTTCAAAGAGTTTTTAAGCACAATTCGAATCCATCTATGTATAATCCATCTGTTTTCTCATTTTGTTTATGGCTAGTGACTGTTTGGGTCATTTCTGTTCCTACATCCTGCATTTGTTTTTAGGAGTGAAGGAAATGCTATCCTAGTACACATTAGAATTGCAGATGTGTAGAAGGAAAGCTAAATCAAATTGATAATTTTTTTCAGCATATCATGATTTCAAACAAGCACAGGGTGGATACACAGTGTCAGATAAGTCAGCCTGAAGGCCTGTACTGAAAGAGAACACTACAGGGAGCAAGTTGTCCTCTGAGAATAATGATAAAAGAATTGAAAATAGCCATAATTCAATATGAGAAGTGCAAAGAAACAAATACTCTGTCCCCTCTGAAGACAATGTGAGAAATACAAAGATATCCCCCATTTGTGAAACAGAGAGACAAATTATGATGATAGTTGTCAGCTGCAAATAATGGAAAGCACTTATTCTGGTCTGTAGTAGTTTAGGCAGCATGTACCAGGAAGAGTAAGAGTACAGCCTTCATTGGCTGCAGTGCAGTGATTCACTGAGGTCTCGAAACTATGCATAATAGATTTATTCTGGTCAGCTGAAAACATCATCCAATGAGGAATTTATAAGTAATAGCCATTATGGGTTTCAGCTTTTTCCAAAGCAGAAAGATAATCACCTGCCTCTTGGTTACAGAACCTATTGCAGCGTGTGCTATAAATCAGATAAAAAATGTACATCAGACAGCATGGTTTCCCAGGCAGAAATTGAATTTTGGTGCGACACCAGGTCTATGGGGTGGTCCATGGGTATTCCATGGGTACCCATGCTCAGTAGGCTGCTACTTGACCTTTTTACCTTTGGAAAGTGGGCAGTGGGCAGCAATAAGATTAGTAGTAGTAGCACTCAGTCTCCGAAGTCTCCTTGGTTTTCAGAATTTATTATCAAAAACTAAAAACAGAAACAGAAAACAAACTGTTTCACAGTTTGGTAAAAACTTGGATGCAATATGTCATTTTTCAGAGCAGACAAATTCTGTACTACCTGATGAAGCCATGGCTCTTAGGTTGAAGGTGGCAGTGAGCTTACTTGATGCTTCTGCCTCACCAAAAAGATCTGTTATTTCAAGGATCTTTTTAGTACCACTAGATTCAAAATAGCGGTTAACAATTGGACTTCAAATACTTTTTTACCTGCACTAGGGGAATACCAAAACGTTCTCAATTAAATTGCAGTGAGTTCTTTCAGAAGGGCTATAAGAAGTCAAAGAGCTTCACTTGTGTATTTCTTAAGAAAAATCAGGATGCTTTTAGAAATCAATGTGAATAGTGTTTTTCTTTTTCCCTCTGTGGGGACAAGCGCCATGGTAGGACTGCACTGTCAGTCCTTCCAGCATAGCACCAGTTGATTCTCTGTGGGAGTTGTCATCTTTCTTATCCACTAAAGCAGACTCCTTAATAGCTCCTATCACAGTCAGGCAAGCTTTAGAAGTTTAGAGCCTCTCTTATGAGACCTAGTATTATACATCTAATTCAGACAAGTATGTCTCGCAATCACGATTGCATTGTTTCCAAAGAAAATACGAGAATTATCCTTTCCTCTCTGACGCATCAAAGCCCAACTCTTAGGAGGGCTAAATCTCCTGGCAAGAAGGTTGTGGTAAGATTTGCTATTCAGCTGTGCAGCAGTCAGTGCACAAAAGCTGACTAAATACCGTTGTATCAGCCATCAATGTTTAGCTGTGCATTCTTGACAGAAGTTTTCTGTTTGATGTCTTCCCTCTATGAGAGGAACTGCATAGATTGTGTACAGTCTTTACAATGCTTTTGGTTGTTGAAGCTCAAAGAGTAATTCATTTTTCTACAGCAGAGAGAAAAAAATACTATATCATAACCAGCTGTAGACAATAGCATGATTAAAAAAGGAAGGGAAGCATACTTCATCCTAGCTTGTTTCTTTTGAGTGACAAGTTTCCAGGTGGTACTCCACATTGGGAAAAGAGAGTCCGAAACACAGAGAGAAACGGATCTTAAAAGTTTGGTTCTGTTATGTCGGAAGATGTTATCTGTGCTATGGAAAACGTGTGAGGGAATTTCAGCCTGCAGGTTTAGGACATAATTCACCTTGACTGTGAAAATTGTCACATGGTGGGAGTTCCAGAGAGCAGAGCAAATGTTGCTTTGGTGCCAGCAATTGACAGGTCTAGTTTGCCTGTAGTTTCCATCTGGCATCGAGAGCAGCACCTGAGGCGGGCTGGAGGTGGAGGCAGGACCACCCCAGTCAGATGCGGCTGCTTTTTCCATTGGCATTGGACAGACCCCAGAGTTTGGAGGCGTGAGCTTCAGCCCTGGCAAAGGGAAGAAGCTTTGAGGCCAAAAGAGCTTCTTTCCCCAAAGGCCTTTTCTCTCATTTCAACTTCAGCAGAGTTGAAATTGCAGGGGAGAACCCAGTCTGCTGTCTTTTGTCCCTGTTGTAGTGGTGACATAAGCTGTTGGCCACGGTATTTGTTTCACAGCAAGAACCACTAACTGTTTAAAAAGTCTTCAGTTTCTAGAAGAGTATTCAAGATCTGAAGCAGTATTTTTAAGAACAAAAATGCCATTTTTATTAAAATGTGAGGTTATAATAATGGCTTTCTGGTTGCCAAATAACTGATTTACATCAAGCCACAACTTAAAACATAGTGCTCAGAACGCCATGAATACAAAATTGTATCCTTCCCTATCCCATGTGTAGGAGGAAACCATCATAATTGCAGATACAGTGAAGCGGTGGATTTTGATTTTATTAAGGTTTGGACAGATAATCATTCTTCAATGTTCTGTTCAAAGCCTCTGCAGAAAATAGCAGAAAAATAATCCTGCACTGATAATAAAGAGAAGCATACACTGAACTTCAGACTTACGCTCTTGCTACTTGCTCCCACTTCTGTGTGTTGTCTTTATGGCTTATGGTGTTCCAAGAGTAAAGTTCCCATCCGTTTTTGGAACTAAAAGGACATAAATAATAATGGCTGAATTCATATATGGCATGGGTTAACAATACGTACAGAAATTCTTTACTCTGCTCTCAAAAGCAAAGCTAATATCTTTTCCTGCTCTTTTCTTCTGCTTTCTTTTCCAAACATACAGGAAAAGTTAGCCATCTCTGACCATTAGTTGAGTTGGTTATTGTGTTTTGTTGCTTTGTGGTAAAGTTCTTATATATTGTTTAAATACTAGCATTAAATTCTGAACTCCTGTTATACACAAAGTCACTTTCTTTTGTGAAGTTACTTGTGTAATTACTAACTTGAGTATTTTCCATTAAAATGTTTTCTTTTGCACACGTCTTGGCTTAAGAAACTGGTCCTAGCTAAAATGGAGGGAAAATTGTTCATGTGGTAAGAGATGCTTTGTCATCTCAAGAAAAGTATACCATGGTTAAATCCACGTTTATACTAATTTAAGAATTATTCAAATAAATCTACTGTGTTCAAGTGAGTAATAAGCTTTCACTTCATGTCTGCTGCAACTTTAAAAAAAATGTTTATTATTATGACTTTGCTTAAATAGGTGGGAGAGGAATTGCCTGTTCTGTTTATTTACCAGAGAACAGATTTAAAAAAAAAAAAAAAAAAAACCCAAAAACAAACCACAACCCCAAAAAGAAGATCAGGTATTCAAACAGGAGATTTAAAAAAAGATACATAGAGAGAGAAGGTCATAAATTCTTTGTACTGTCTTTGACTTTGTACTTTTTTGTATATTTGAACTCTCCTCCCAGGATTTTTTTCGTGTTGCAGATTTCTGTACATGAGTGGATTTCTTAAAGAGCTTGCAAGATACAGCCTTTAAAGATGTCCTTCAAGTCAGTTAGCAAATGTCCTAAACTTCTGTAAACAGATTAGGCTTTGCCACACTTTTTGGTATCTTTTTTTAATTTTTTTTTTGGGGTGGTATCTTAATTGCCAAAGCATGGTCTAAATTGTAGCCTAAAATTATTTTTCATTATCCATTCACAGGTCATCTGTGACAGCTTATGCTTTCACAGGCAAATCACATAGATGATGAATCTGCCTTTGTGACATGGTTGCTTCTGCCAGAGTACTTCATAAAAGCAATAATGATTTGTGTAATAGCTTTGCTGATGTAACCATAAGGTCTTATGTCTTGAAAAGTCCCAATTTTTACCTTCTGTTTCTCAGCTAACCAAACCCTTGATTTGGTTACAGCTACACTGGGCAAAGAGCACTTTTGTTGGCAAAGAGCTCAGATCCAGTCTTAACAAGAAGCTGTAGCAGCTTAAGATACTATTTCTTCCAGCTGTTTGCGGGTGCTCTGCTCCCTCAGCACAACTGGTAGAAGGAATATGGTAATACTCCACAGCCACATCTCTACGAAATCCAGGGGCTTAGTTTCCACCGTTGCAGTCACTGATAAACGCGTGTCTAAGTCTCATAGATTGTTTGCCTGGGTAAGCTTAGCACAAGCCCTCTGTTTAAAGGGAAATGCCCTCTCAAATCTGCTGGCAAAGTTGTTTGTCAAAATGAAATGGATATTTTAAATAGGCTCTGCCAACCTGGCTTGTTTGATTGGAGTGGATTAGGTCGGGCTGTTTGTGTGAGAGCTGCTTTGCTGGCAGGTGCAGGAGGCTGCAGAGAAGAGGGAGAGTGACAGAGGACTGAGACGAACCTGTTATTGCCTGGGGCATGGTGGGCACTGCATCCAGCAGAAGCGATGTAACCCTGTCAGTGTGGAGGGTAGTCACAGGCTTCGGGAGGACCCGGTGGCATCAGTATAGCAGGAGCAAGGGCTCTCTAGTAAAAGCCTCTTGTGAATTGGCAGTGCAAGGTCTGTGGAAGGTGGTGAAGGCAATGTGTGATTTTGAAGATATTGTAGATACTTCATCAATGTGTCTGTAGTACATATCTTCCTCAACAAAAAGTAGTTGGTTTTGAAATTGAAACTTTTGTGTGGGTGCAAACGTACATTATGAATAATATCTGAGCAGAATGCCTAATTTCACCAGAAAACCTTTCTCTCTGGTGAAACCAAAACCACTTCCAAAACATGTCAATAAAAAGTTACTAGAGTTTGTTTGGCTGCATCATTTGGATGCATCATTTTATGCCTGCAGAATGAAAGTGCAATTTCAGGTAGTTGATCTGAGTAATAGTAAGGGAATCATTGTGGAGTGTGCTTCAGAGAACATATCCAAGGTCTCTGAAAAGTTTACACTTAATCATGTAGTATGTATTAAACTTTGTGCTGGTATTTCACACTGCTTTTCTGACTTGTCTCATAAACTGAGAATGCCATGGATCACGAATCCAGGTCTTCACTGCAGCAGGCTGCTGTTAGCTGTCTATGAGCTGACTCGATATGTATCTACTAACATGTAAGTCTTAACAGAACATAGGCCTCTTGTATATCTGTCCTGTGCATAGGTTGCTATTGTTTTCCCTTCACAGAACCAAAAGATGTTGTATAAAGTTGCCTGTAACAGCACTAGAAATGGAACTCAGAACTCCTTTAAAAAAAGATAAATTAGACCAAAGACTTGTTTATTCAACTAAGCTGGCTTTTGAACTGAATAAATGAAGTGTCTTTTAGCAATGCTACCTGTGCACCTACCTATTTAAAGCACTTGTGGAACAGAAGACTTGGCCTGCCCCATCACACAATAGGGAGGGTGTTTTGTGTGTGTGCATGAGCTGGGACTGTCCATACAGAGAAAGGTCTTCTTGCTGCAGCAGTGGAGAACAAACACAACTGATTTTTTTGAGAGATCTCTTGATTTTGGATTAAGCCATTTACCTCTAGAATGTCTCAAAGAAAGCAACTTTTGAAAGTCAGGTATGGCACTCTTTGCATGTATCAGATTCAGGAGATAATGGTTAAAACAGCGGTAATACGGGGTTGTAAGATTTCTGTCCAAATCCTGGCAGTACCATGAGTTCCCACTTATCCTACCAATAGGGAATCCAATGTATTTTGGCTTCTGTGAGTCTGACCAGTTGGTACTGTGAACATGTCATCTTCCAACTCGGCTCTGCTGGCTGAATAAGCTGCCACCCTTCAGGCTACTTGCAGGTATTTGTCATGCATCCTGCCAGCAGACTTCTGCTGCTGCAGATCTGCCACTTAAGCTGCTCATGTCATCACTTCTTAGCCTGTTTAAGGGGAAAAAAGTACATTTATTGCCAAAGATCTGCTGCTATATATAGTTGTATAAGCCAGCTTAGCTCACTGGCTGAGACAGGTTAAGGCGGGAAGAGTAACCTCTTCTTCTGGTACAGCTATATCCAGAAGAAGATAGGCCCATAGCTTTCCATGTCAAGAGCTGGGTTTGACTAGTTTGTTTCAGAAAAGCTTATGAAAGATATACTCAGTCCCTGCCTCACAGTGAAGAAAATGTGGATATTTCATTAGGGGGGAGATAGCAGTAGGCATGAGGAATGTTTCTGAAGTAGATACGCTTCTGGTTAGGATTGTTCTTGATGGAAAACATGTTTGTCAGTGGTTATCATATCTCCCCATAGATTTGAAAATTAGTTTTGAACTGAAAAAATCACAGTATCCCCCTCTTCTAAAAATTTATTTCCTTGACAACTGCAGTTTTCTGCTGGTGTAATCTAAATTCATCCTCTCTGTTCTGTATACAGGCGTTAACACAGAGAGCATGCACTTGCAGACTTGCTGTTCCCAGCCATTGCCTCAAGGTTTCTTTACAACCAGAAGGTAGAAATGGGAACATGAAGAAACAGCCTGGTTCCTAGGCAAGTTTTTAGTCCTTTCCTCTTTTAGGTTAGTTAAGCCTTCAGTTTGCAGGCTCCTCACTCCATTTGGTCCCACTGAACTGGAGTCTCTACCACATCTCTTAACTAGTTCTTACTTTGAAAGGGTGATCTTACTAGAAGGAATATTGATGTTATTTGACAAGCCTCTATTATACACATTGGGGTATTTGTTCTCTTCCTTTCCAGCTTCAAGATTGCTCCCCAAAAGTGCTAACAAATGTATTAGGAGCTCCTTAAAATTAGTTTAACATGAAGAAGCAAATATACTCAATTCTGTTACTGGTTTAATGCAGATCAAGATAATATTCTCACCTCATTTCCAAAGGCCTTGAAAGGAATAATGCAATTCCGTGCTGGGATCCATACAGATAAAAGCTTGTATAATTGCATTATATGGAAACTACTGCAAGCTGCTCCTCTTTTTCATTTAAAAACATTTTGAAGACACTAATGCTGGGGGGAAGGCAGCTTAGCATCCGAACACTGGGAAATTTTTTCTTAGCTGTGTGCTCTTTCAGAGTATTTCTGAGAACTGTGGTTTTATTTTAGGGAGATGAAAAGCTGGAAGAACTGGTAAAAGGTTTAGAAAAACCTGTCAGGGGCATAAAGTGATTAATTTGCATTCCTGAAATTCTTGTGTTGTCTGGAAGCAATCAGTTGATAATTTCTTTCAGGCTGAGGTTTTCATTGGGCGGGACCGGATTTGTTCAGATCTAGATGTTACTGTTCCAGCTTACGTTAGAGAGCATACACTAGATATGCGACAGAGACCCAGCTGGATGATACTGCAGCAGCCTATGTCTGTCTAATTTCAAACTACCCTCAAAACGCTTCTTGACACCATCAGCCAGCTGGCTGCATGGTGGGGTCTTGTTTGGAGACCAGTTACCTGTTCTGTTTCATCAAACACTAAGTCTCTTGCTAGAGAGGAAAGATTTACTGTATTTGAACCACTCTTGAGATCTCTAGGTATGGTGTATCCTTGAGCACAAGGTCTCCTTAGGAGTTGCAGATACTTTGCTTGCTTATTTGCCTATTTAGGTAGTTACAAAACCAGACAAATGCTAACTGCCAGGTGAAGATAAAGAAAACAGTCTTCAGAAAAATAGAGAGGGTTGGATTTGGCCCGCTGGTTCATCTCACAGCCTTTATGATTGCTCCTTATGCTGGTACCCTCATACTTTCATGCCTGGGCATCTGCTAAACTTGTATGTTAGAGTTCTACTTTCTATTGCAACAAAAAACTATAGGTTTTGGGGAGGTGGAGGAGGCGTTGTAATTGTCCTTCTCATGTGTTTGGGTTTTGGTGGTGTTGTTTCTAAGATGAGAGTTTTTACTTCAGCCATCTCTTTAACCTTGGTGTATGCTGCCTCTGCTTAGAGAACAGTTTTACGATCACAGCTCTTCAAAACAGATACCTTTTAGATTGTAATAGATGTCCCCTGGAACTTGGAAATGGGAAATGAATTGGATTTTCCTTGTCTTGGAACTGTTGACCTGTGCTTTAGATCAATGCAGGTCTGGCCAAGTCTTCCTCTTTTCTCTTTCCCACATTTAGTATGTAGTACTGAACAGCTAACCCAGCCCACTACTCACATTTCTCCAGCTCTTCAGAGTGCAACATAAAGCGCCCCACTGTACACCTGCTGTACAAGGCAAAAAAGAAATCCATTCTTAAACTAGATGCATGTAGGATAGTAATGTAACTAGGTATTATGAACGGGGAAGTGAACGAATCCCAGTTAGTATAAATGTTCTTGCTTCTTGGTATCCTTGCCTGCTGAGAGATACTTAACTTTCCTCTGTGATACGGCAGATTAAGCACTTAGCATTTTTCCTCTCAGTGTTTTGCAAAAAGAAACACAAAACCCGTTCAGATTTTCTGGCTAACAAGACGCTACTCTGAGAGCACCTAGCTGGTGCTGCTGAGTAGCCCACACATCTTGCCACAGACTTGTTTGTCTGAAAGGAAGAGGATTTCAGGGGACTCTTTGAAGGACTGTACTGATAAGGAGACTGACATCCCTATCTTAAGTTGAAACGTATCTTATTGTTTTAGCTTTTAACCCAGTAGTCTGCCATGCCTTAAATGCCACTCTGAATTACAGGGCATGTTAGTAGCTTCTGCTCTATTTTCCTTGGCAGGTAGATTGCTCAGTCTAAAACGTGAGGCTGTTGGATTCCTTCTTAAAGGAAGTTTTCACCAGACTTACTTTGTGTTAACCAGAATCAGTAAATGTTAGCATGCTTTTGATATGGCACATGAAAAAGCTGTTGCTACAGATGTTGGGTTAAAAAAAAAAAACAAATTTTTATTATATGACTTGTGACCAGGTAGTGTTCTTGTGCTGATTTACTTTGGTTAGGGTGGACACCTTCATTTCTTCAGTCTTGCATATCACTGAGTAAGAGGGTTGCTCAGTGTAATGTCAGACACAAATCCAGAGACCACCCGCTGTTCCCAAACACAAGGATTTCAAATAATTTGTAACCAGGAGAGACTTTGAATGAAGCTTGCCAGAAATCTAGTAGAAACCAACATAAAAGAGCCCCTCGTATTGGTCAACCAATTCAGCTCTTTGAATCAACATAGCCTAGGAGTTTCTAATCCCTCTGGTGATAGTGGTCTGCCTTCTAATTTTAGTCTCTTTCAGTTTGCTGTTACTTGTAAAGCACAATAGACCAGTGGAAAAAAAAATCTGCATTTTAAAATTGTTTTTGAAGAACGGCGTAGGCATGAGTCATACCTGTCCCTGCAGGCCGTAAAAAAGCTGTCGACAGTTAGCTGGGAAAAAGTGTATTTAAACTTTGTTCTTGCTAATTTAAATCACTTTATTCAAAAGCATGAATGAGGTTGTAGTATTCCATTAAGACTGTTGTTATCAAATTTTAATGAGGAAATATATTTATACAAGCAGCAAATGAGCACTTCCCAGAATGTTCTTTTTCATCAAATATTCTAAACATTGTCAATGATTTTACAAGGGACAAAAGTGAACAATTTCAAATCTTGTTGTCCCAAGAGGGAATTCAGCCAACAACTGGGACTGTATTTAAATAACTGCGTAGAGATTTAAATTTAGGTTGATAAGCAAATAATCTGGACAGTGTCTTGTAGCATGTTTTGTTGAAGGTAGATAGTAAAATGGGGAATATTCAGATCTGGCTGGTTTTCAAGGCGCTAGCTTGTTCTGCATATGGAATTAGGCTGAAGGGGTAGAGACCACACGATGTGTGAAGCTTGCTTTGAAGGTTAAATTACAAGGAACCTGACAGTACACTGTGCTTCGATTTTTGCCAATTTTCTGATCAGAAAACTGGGACTTCTGCTAAATACCAGCCTGCAGACTGGTGCTCTTGCACTCCTCCCTCCTGCTTCCCTTTCCCACTTCCATTCAGTCTCTCTCTATCACATCAGCAGGCCTACAACGTATAGCAGGATTTCTTTTTTCCATTTCTGTGAGAAAGATTGGCGTACATACACCAGTTTGGCACTGATTGAATATTAGAGATGGAACATGATAATAAAAGGAAAGTGGGCAAAAAAACCCCTAGAGATTTGTCAGAACACTGCTGGCATCGCTTTAGCAATCTTATAGCTAATAATATGCTTTAGTAGTTGCTTTCAGCAAAAGAGAAGGAACAGGAACTAGGACGTACATTTGCACAGGCCTTATTGCAGCATCTTTAATCCCTCTTTGTATGCACTAATTTCAAATAATAGTCTGTGATACTTTGCCTCTTTCTAGAATGTTAAAATAGTTTAAGATGCAAATAATAAACTTCTGTATACAGCCGACAACATTGGTGACTAAGACTATTCCTAGAAGTTTTGCTTTGTAGTATTTCATTGGTTTAATTTTTTTTTGGTAAATCAGTAACATTAGACAGGCTATGTTTCCTTCAGATACTGCATTTGTGAAATACAAAGAGTCCATAACATTACAAACTTTAAAACCATCGTTGCCATCTAATTTTGTGGTCACAAGTGAAGAGAACAGCAAGCCAAAAATTTCTGAAATCTCTAATTTGTTTCATCCTCTCTATAAATAAAGAAATTGTAAGTTTCAAAACCCAGGAATTTAGATGACTGACTTGCTATTTGTCCCACAGTGAATGGATTGGTTTAGGGAGTGCATCCGTTGCATTGCACTGAACTGGCAAGTTGACAGAAGAAGAAACAGTTAAAGAGATGATTTCTGAGGTTATATAAAGGTTGCAATATGCACTTTTCTGTGAGTGTAGAAAAGGTGGATTTTGACTTGTAATTTTTTAATTCCAGTGGAAATATTATAGCTTGATAAAACTTTTACTGAACAAATGGTTTCCCCAAAGAAGCGTGAACAATGAACAGGTATGGCCATTTTCTTTTTTATACTGTGCTTCTTCGGTTTCATACACATTTGAAAATCTCAGAAACATTGTGAAATGGTCCACCTTTTTTCATACTTTTCACATTCTGTGAGAGAGAACAGTTTAAATATCTGTTCTGGACTCAAATCTATTAGAGTTATCTATCCCTAATCTTACCTAAATAATGCTAGACTCAGTGTAAAAAAACAAAAATCGATTAACAATTCTCATCCCACTTGTCTGGATGAGGGACTACTTGCCCTAAATTATGCAGCGCTAAGTCTCTTGTAGAGGCAAGCAAGCATGTTGTGTGGTTTCTAGACTGGAAGCACCTGTTCAGCGAAGAGTTTGTTTAGCTAGGGCAGGTTTGCTGGCATGCTCTCTCTGCTTGTAGCCCTTTTTGACATGAAATTGCAAGGCATAAGGTTAATGACAGTGGGTTAGCAAGGCTTCAAAGCATGTGGTGTGACCCCAGCATGCCTGGCATTCCTTTCTGCTGTGCAAAGGTTTGGCATCGATTCTCCGGCGGCCAGAAGAATGTACTAGGGAGAAACCAGCTCACGTTGTGGCTCCCCCAGGCCTCTGCAGAGGGGAGAGTTGTCATGGCAATAAATCATGAGGGCTTGTGGAAGATGAGTAAATCCCTTTCTCTGCTCTACCGTAGGCCTGGGTTGTGGGGAGAAAAGGAAGCTGGATCAAGCAGGTATCATGTATAATTGTCCTCTTTGCAGTCACAGCCATCACTTACCAGTAGGGCAGAGTGTGTGTTGTGCAAAAACTGCCATTTATGTGTACCAGAGACACCTTGGGCTGTGAGCAGTCTGTGTCCCACCAGGTTATAGTGCTGATCAGCCTGGCTTGTACCCTTCCCCTAGACTCACCGAGTATGCTGCAGCCAAAGGCAAGGTGGGCAGAGCTGCACCTTGTCTGTAGTGGCTGTTTCCAGCTGCTCTGCAGATGTGGCCAAGTATGGGGGCAAAAAGCCAAATAGTGTCTATGTCCTGCAGTCCAGGCACACATCCCCTTGTTGACTCTTGGACATCGAAAAATGCTTCCCCTGAATTCCAGGGAAGGAGAAAACGTGGAATAGGATAGAAAAGAAAAGGAGTATTAAGGTGGGACAGTAAGTCTTGTGAGACTGAAATGCTTTGGAGAGGGCAGGAGGGAGGAAACTAATGGGGAATTGCTGGACCAGGTTGATGCAGGGGAACGGAGGACTCTGGAGCTTGTGATTACAGAGAAGCAAGGATGAGGAAGGGATGGGGAGAGCCCGGGAGATTCATACGCATTCAACAAGACAAATTCTTCTCTGAAGCTGAGATTCATGGGTCCTATTCTCCTGCTTTTAGCAGACTGCCCTGAAACTTCCTGGCACATCGTATTTCATCCTCCTCTAGTGCTGTTGCCCCAAGGGTGGCATCCTGCTGTATCCCTCACTGCTGGTTGTCTGCAGCAGTGGGGCACCATGTGGAGGCTCAGGCTGTTCCACGCCACTGGTATGCTGAACAGGGAGTCACTGCGGTGCCAGATGATGGGGGGAAAGTTAAATTCCCTTGACGTTATAGATTCCTGCCAGGATGCCATGCCTAAAACGTTGGCAAGTTTTTGCCCTGGCAAACTTCATGTTATGTGCACATGTGGGTAGATTCAAGTGCTCAAGTACGTAATGATGTATCATAAACTGCAACCTCAGGTGCTGTTTTTTCCACCAAATTTGTGCCTTATTTAGCATGCGCCATGCACAGGGCTGTCTTGGTAAGCAGCTTTTTAGAAGTAAAAGCATCTTACGCCTGTCATTTCAAACTCCTTTGAATGCTTGGGTTTGTAACCTTTATGCTTTCTTTAGGTAACGAAGGTAGGAAAAGAGATTTGACGTTTTTAATAGTTTTTTCTTCAAATTCTTCCTAAATCCTTCTGCTATAATCCATAATTCCAGAATTCTTCCGTCTGTAGCCTGAAGGCTCACTGCTAACCCCTTATCATTCTTACATACCGCAAATGAGGGAGAGAAACTATTTTGTAAATAGATTTCTATAGATTATGCCAGTTAAATAAGCACTTTTCTTGGCAATCAGAATTAAGCTACCTCTGAGGAAAATAAAAATGGAAAACTTAACAGAAAAGAGGCAGCAGATACCAGTGCTTCATTTGTAGTCAGTGCAAAGGACAGACATTTTTGGAGAGCCTTCCAAGTCCAAGCAGACTTTTCTTTTTCTGTACAAAGGTGATTTCCCAACCTGCTTATATTTGAGTGAAAGCAGTTTGACCACTGGTGTTCAAAGGCAGAAATGCACGCTTCACCAATTTGGAAACATTCTTGTCAATATACACAAAACCAGCTCAGCTCTGTGGTTGACATACTGCAAAAACGGATGGATCCCTGTTAGGGTTATCTTATTTTTATTCTTTTGGTATTGTGGTTGCTATCTGTTGAGCAGGAAGAAGGGCTTGTGCTTTCTGTGCCGATGGTAGGATTTAAGCACAGCCTCAAGTGCATGGTTTTCTAACTTTATGTGTGATGTCACAGGCAGAATCTGTGAAATGATTACAACAGGAATATGAAATAAATTTATTAAAAATGGAGCCTGGGGGATGGTATTTTAGAAAATTACTGTATAAGCACCTAAAAAGTCAAATGTGGACTGCTATGTTTATATTGCCCTGAACTGAATACCCTGTGCCCGAGAGGCTGCTGGCGTGGCAGCCGCTGCCCTTGGCTTCAGCAGTGTGTAAGGAGAAAAGCGGGCCAAGGGAGGAACCCGGATGGGGTGCACGGTGCCAGCTTCCTCCGCAGAGCAAGCGTGGGTGCCAGCGGGTTGCAGGGGCTGCTCAGCAGGGCAGGGTGACACCAGGCTGGCTGGCTGCAGCCACCTGCACGGTGGCACTGGGGCTTGTGTGGGAGGCAGCACGCAAGGTCATCTCTTCAAGAAATTTAGGACTGGACTTTGGTGTCTGAAGCGACTGCTGCTGCGTCTCAGACAGAAGCACAGCTCTGTTCAATGTGAACTTGAGTGATTAGCGCAGCTATTACTGCATCTATAAATAGAATTCATCTTACAATATATTAAGTTTAATGATATAATAAATAGATTACAGTTAACTTTAATAGGAGCACAATGAATGGAGATGCAGTTCTTATGAAGATCTGCTGCCATTAGTGAATGTTTTGCAAGAGGCATTATATGTAATATCTTTTTATTCCTTTGAAAAATGAATAATGTAACAATACTGTGTAGAAACAAAACACAAAAAAAGCAAGTCATAATGTTCCCGTTACAGGGAAAGCAGTTGAGTACATGAAAGTGCAGGTTGCATTAGCAACTTTAACTATGCTCCTTATGAATATGCATTATGAAAAATGTATAGTATGTGATAATATTACCAGTTTTAAAACAAACCATACCAGATTTCTCTGCAGGAAACTTGCATGTGGTTACTGTAACAGGGAATTAAAAGCAATGTGAAGCCTATCTCCACTGATAATTGATGTTTTCATTTATCCTTTTCTTTAACAAGAAAGAAATGCTTTGGGAAGAAAATATTTTGGTGGGTTTTTTATCCAGTGAAAGAATATACAGTTCTAATGAGACAGCTCCCATGAGTTTTAACATGACATGCTTAAGAAAGGTTGACGTTATACCCCTTGTCTGTGGCTCACCTTGTGTTTGTTTCACAATAAAACTTTAAGTGTCCATTTTTATTTGACAAATACTTAAGTATGTTATTTCGATGCAAATAAGTAACTCTGTGGTAATAATTCAGGTCCCTGGTGGGGAGAACAAAACCTAAACCCCAGTTCCTTGACACTTCACCTAGGGCTGTAGTTTGGCAAGCATTTAAGGTAGCTCTTCTGCGGGCTTGGGGAAGTTAAGTGCTTTTTTGCTGGCACAGACATCTGTGTGGCCATGCAGTAATGGAGATGGGGAGTCTGACCTGCCTGAAAAATAGCTTAGCAGAAAAAATGTCCCTAGGTCAGTTGCCACTCCCGTTGACCATGCAACTTTACAACGAAGGCAGTGGTGGCACACCTGAGGTGATGCAAGTGTAGAAATGAATGGCCAAGGGCAGCCACGGGTGCAGGGACTGCTTTCTTTCAGTGGCTGTGCTGGCTTAAGTGCACATCAAACTATAGGTGAGAGCGCGATGCCTCTAGGTGTAAATAATAGGCTTATGCTCTCTGCATGGGACACCTGGGTCACAGTCCCTTGTACTGTTTTCTCAGTGGTATAGCTGGCTCAAGAAGCTTGTGCCCTGCCTGTGAATTGCTCATTTGCTTTTGCTGGCTCAGTTGTTTGTGAAGGTATGGTGGAAAATTAAACCATTAACTGGTTCTAAGAAAAAAAAAACCCAAAGGAAAAAGCTTAAAATTATTTCCCCTCACCCCACATCACTTAGTGAAACTGGTTCACTCACAGAGCATTTCTACAGATGTTTGCCTGTAGAAATAAGCCGTGCAGGGATGGCAATGAGCAGTTGAGACTGGGACACCTTTAAGCTGGTGTTGTCGCCAAGAAAGAGCGCATGGGTCTATGACAGCCTTGGTTGTACTCCTTTAAAATAACTAAGCATTGAAGCATATGTTGCAAGTTCTGTGCCCAACTAGAGGCAATCAACAAAGAGGACAAGGAAGTATGACCTTCAGAGGGGAGTTCTGCTCTGCTGGAGACAACAGTGATGCCATATTACATTAAGCTGTCTTTGCAATCTTCCTGCTCTTAAAACATAATTTGAAGTTTATTCCAAATATTGAACTCTTGAAGTCTGTTGCATACACTTGCTGCATAAATCCTTTTCAAAGCTATTTTTGTGGCCATTAACTGGCATGCCTTTTGAATCTTATCCCGAGATATTTAAAACTTAATTATTTTTTTTAAAGGCAAATGTTAAAAGGAAGTGGTTTATGGGAAATCTGCTACAGATAAATACCTTTAAAAACAGTATTTATAATCAAAGTTCATACTCTGATATAATCAGGATTTATTAATAAATAGTAATGTGATTTTTTAGTTACTACATGCAAAACAAAACTTGAAGGCTATTTGCAATTTTAACTGCAGTACTTTATTTTGCATGGAAATAAATAATAAGAATGTGTGGGAAATTTCATTTTGCAGGCAGTCTTCAAAATGTTTTGCCAAGAAACATACAATTAGTAAAACAATTCAGTAGGTACCTATCATACTTTATCATATGCATTCCTGGCTGCATTTTAAGTAAGCTTTAGAAGACTTGGTTCAATTTAGTAGTGCCTCTGTGTGTCCTTCCTCCCAGAAAAGAGTTCCTGTTGCTTTCCCTACTTCACCCCAAGCCTTAAGCCTATCAATATTGCAAAAATGTGTCATTGATCAGTGCACGCTGCAGTGTGCAGGATTGTGTTTGCCTTGTGCTACACAGGATGATAAGCTTAAATTTCCTTCTGTAACTATGTTGAGGCAAACATGCTCAGATGGACATCTCTAAGCCTGCTGCAGGCGCTATAAGTAAATTGAACAGAAATTCCTCCATCTAAGCTGCTTTCAGGGAGCCAAGTTGCACTTGTTCTTCCTTCATACTCGGAGCATAGCAGCTGTTGGTCACAACCTGGTGTACCTAAATTAATTTCTTCAAGCCTGTTCTGTTGCATCAATACTAATTGTATATTCTACACAAAGGCATAGTTACAGTACTGTGTGATAAGGGGCATTGTACACTGTGCCCTTGAACTTTGCCTGTTATTGAAATACTACTTTTCCATAATTGGTAAGTGCCCTAAAACTTTGTCTCACCCTTCCCACAAGTAAGCCATTTACCCATAAAATTGCTCCAGCTCAGCACATAGGCTGCATGCTAATAAATCTCAAATTAGCAACTGCGTTAAAATCATTGCGTAGCCCAAGCTGAACCAGGAGAAACCATGAGAACATGGGATTTCCAAGATCCCAGCAAGTCTTTTTTTTTTCTTTTTCATTTCATAGTATGTTCAAAAAGAAAAGATCTGACAATAATTGCGGTGCTCTTTTTGTAAAGAGCTCTTTTGGTGCTCTTTTTTTGCCTGCCCTGGATTAGTTTGGAACATGCTTAACGATTGCTATCGTAGGGGATTTTTTCTCTCCTCTTCTAAGTCCAAGTTGGACTCTTGCATCTGCCTTTCTCATTGACTAAATGGGGAACTTAGGCTTTTAAATGTAGGTGTTCTAAACTAGGCTGTAGTTAAATGTCTAAAGCAGATGGCAGAAGTACCTCTCTGTGGGGCCAGATTCTTGCCTGAATGGGAGCATTTGGCAAATTAAATGAAGTATGTGGTTGGATGAAGAGGTCGAATATAGAAGACAAAGCGCTGGCTGCTGTAGCTGCCCTAACTAGATTACCAAACAGAAGGGAAGTGTTTAAAACCTAAGTGGGTCCATATTTGAGAAAGCCAAAGATAACTAAGCGTGACTCTCCTTCCTGGGTTGTCTTCACCGTCTCCAGGGTAAATCTTGTGCAGCTAAGGAACCGGCCCCATTTGATTAGGGCCTTTGGTTTCCTGGGTGGAAAAAAACACAATCCTATTAGACAACACACAAAAATCCCTCTGAAGTGTTTCTAAAAGAGTCAGTCTGCTAAACGTCTGCTAAATGTGCAGAGTACACAGAATCCCTCCTGGCACTGTCTTGAATGATGCATTTACCAATATTAATGGAGATACCAAACCATATTGTTCCACAGTTCCTCCTGTATACGTTATGCTCCTAATGTACATACATGCGTGGGAAATGCCAATTACAGGTTTTGGATTCCATGGTTTAAGCACCAGCATACTTCTAAAATGCTGACTGGCCGTTACCACGGCTAGACCATCCTGTGGTCTCTCCACTCAAAAATGCTTCTCCAACCAAAAAAGCAAAAATGTTGTTTCTTTGGTCTGTTGCACTGTAATCTCCGTTCTTCTGGGGATTATACAGCTCTGCGGGTGATTTCTGTAATTCATTCGAGTCTTTCATTAGAAGTAATAGACGGTCTTAATTACAGCATGCCACATGACAAACTGGTAAAGGTGCTAGAAATGTTGCCAACAGGAAAAGAATTGGATGGTGTGAATTTTTATTAATTAAGAGCTGGCAGTACTGACGGGAAATAAGATTGGACTTGTGTCCACTGGAAAGTATGTAATTTTGGTGTAGACATTTTTCTAAATGTCATGGATTGTATGCTGTTTGTGGTTTTAAAAACTTGAAAAATTATCTTCAGTTTAGAGAAAATAAAACCAACCTTTGAAGGTGAATGTATGTCAAATAAGGAAAGAAACACAGCAACTTTTGATCTTAACATTGCTTTATAAATTATAGCCTTCATCAATGTACCTTAATTTGTGATGAGCATTTACTTTATACCATTAAGTAAGTATTCTTAGAGCATATTAAGTTACCGCATTAAATATTATCACAAATGTCAGTAGAGAAGGCAACGAATGCATCATATCTGCTACTTGCTGTTGAGGTCTTAGAAGCATCTGAGGGGTTTAGGGTCTTGTTCTTCCACTCTTGTATTTTCCAGGAATGTGCAGGGTGAAGCTGTGTGACCTGCAGAGCTGCTCCGACTTCCTGGGCTGGGCAGTTCCTTGCTAATCAAGTAATTTCTTAAAATTGAGAGTGTGATGTATTCTTGACGTTAAACTTTCCTGAGGAACAGGGGAGTTCTTAAAGTCAAGGGGGAGAGAGAAAGCCCTTTCTAGACAGTAATTCAGAGTGGGAGCCGGTGCCCTTAGCTCCTCGTGAAACATGTTCCTCTCCTTTGACTACAGAGAGCCTAGGCCGTGGTTAGGCATTTTGAGGAAAAGCAGACTTAATTTGAGGTAGAAAGGATGATTCTTAATTTATAGAAAATCAAAAGCAGTACCACTGCAGAGAAAAATACAAAGTGAGAGCTGTATCCATGTGCCATTTTTGTCTCTTGCTCTGAGAAAGGCAGACTGCTAGATGAAAGATGGTCACTGTTGACATGACAAAATCTGTCTGTGGTATCTGTATCTAAAATGAGTAAAAAACCCAAACCTTTTGAGCAGAATAAATACCTGATATACTAAGTTTCGTACCACTAGCAAGTGATTGTTGGGGTTACTACTTGGGTCCTGACTGAGGCAAAGAGATTAGCAGATAAGTCAGTGAGTTTTTACCATGAGAGAACATCTGCCAAGCTTTATCAAAAGAGAAGGAATTGGCAATAGTAGTACTCCAAAAGAAAGGAAAATAGTAATTTCTGATTATTATTCAACTCTATGACTGCTTACTCCAAGGCACATTTTGTTCAACAGAGAGTTCTAGTTATGCTGTGAGGTTATGCTTGCCTTTGCGCTGGGGGAGAAGCTGATCCCTGAGGATTTCCTGCAAGTGCCTGCTGGGAGGCTGGAGGAAGACTGGCTGTTGTCCTCCCCTCTGCATCGAGTGCACTCACTTAGCCGTGAACATTACAGGACATTATGCATGCATGTATATAAAGTACTTCTAAATTCCCACAGCAATAATGTTGAAATTCTTTCTTACTCTGATGATTTGGGCATTAATTTGCTTCCTGTGATTATTTAATGTGTATATGCAGTCTCTGTTTTTTTTCCCTTCCCCTTTGCATGTGATGTGCTAGCAAAGGAAGACAGTAATAGTCTCTCGGGATATGTACAGCTCTGTTCATATCTGAGGTATGAAGTCAACTCAAGACCATTTTGTTCTCATAAAATATACAGCACTGCAGTTTAATGGATAATAGCATAAATGCCAAGATTTGATGGGCAGAACCATTTTCCCTGGCAGACGAAAAAGACTGTGAGGAGTCAGTGCTGGACGGGAGATACATAAAACCCTACAGAAGCAGGATCTTGTGTCCTGTGGGGGTAGTGATTTTGCCTTATTTGAGCATGCTGACACCTGGCACACGTAGGTATTATAAAGAAATAATACATATGAGGGCTTTTTTAGTACTAATAAGGAAGCTGATGGATTTTACAGAAAGTCACTCTAGTCCTTTAGAAGTGTGCTCTTTTTTCAGTTTTTGTTTGTTTGTTTGTTTGATTTAGTTTTTTGGGGGGTTGTTTTTGTTTTTTTGTTTTGTTGTTGTTGTTTGCTTGCAGTTTTTTTCCCTGGTATCACTTGTGTGATAAAGAAAAAGATGGTTTCTCCTCAGGTCAACAGGAGCTGAGCACATGTTTGCTTCTATGTGAATGAATCGATCTGGAGGGCTGCTTAGAGTCTCCAGTTCCCACTGCACCTGGGGAAAGTTAGAGGGGAACACTGCAGCTTCGCATCATGCTCTGCTCTGCACTTGGGCAGAAAACTTTCCGCATGGGGAAAAATAAAAAAAAGAGGAAAACCTCCAAAAGTTGGTGTCTTAATTTGAGTTATCTATACGGAAACTTAAAAAAAGAAAAAGAAAAAAAAAAAGCAGCTGCCCAGCGGCTGCTGTGCAGGTATCTGTCTGAGAGCCCAGCCATATGTCAGGAACTTCAGTGCCCTTGAATCCAAGTGTGAGGGTGAATCGAGCAGATCTGTTGATGTGCACAGAGTAGGAAATGACCAAAAAAGGAGCGTTCTCTCACAAGTAATTACCTAGGGCTTTCCTTACGCTTTCCCTGGCACCTGGGTGAGAATCCTCCGCAGGGTTTGTGTTTGAAGACCGAGCTAAGATGGCTTGGTGTCGGCTGCGGGCTGCCTGCTGCCGGCGCGGGGAAGGCTGCGGGGAAGGANGAAGGCTGCGGGGAAGGCTGCGGGGAAGGCTGCGGGGAAGGCTGCCTGCCATCTGGGGAAACCCGGACCCGCTCTGCGCTTCCCGCTTCTGCCGCTGCCACGCCGGGAATTCGTATTTTAACGTCTATTACATAAGTGTTGGATTCGCGTCTTTCAACTCCTAAATCCTCCAACCCCGTTTATTCTATTGTTTAGCCAATAGAGGGTAGTTCAGCATCTTTTTTTTCCGTGTATTTGAAATTATTCTAAAATTAACTGCACTTTTGAAGGACTAATTTGCGCCCGTCC